>JAHXMU010000673.1:1006670-1068414 GCA_019455685.1 Philornis downsi
TGGAATGGAATGGAATGGAATGGAATGGAATGGAATGGAATGGAATGAAATGGATGGAATTGATGGAAAAGTGAAACCAGTTTTTTAGTGATGGAATATTCTGTTGAAGATATGTACTCATTATGATTTATCTTTTTAATAAAAAACATGTATAGTTATGGAGTAATGTCAATTTGTATGTAGCAACTTTTTCTATCCACATATATCCAGCTAGATTTTTCTATATATAATTCCTATAATACACATGCAAAGATTCATATATATTATAGACCCCGAAACGGCCCGAAAGTAAAATGACTTAATTTTTTTCGGAGCGAGTCGTGACTATAACGAAAATGGAGTTTTTTGAAGAATGGTTAAAAAATGACAAAACTGAGCGAAATAGTGTAATTTTCTACTATATAAGTGAAAAATTCAATATGTCTGACATTTCAAATGATTCTCTGAAAAAACTCAAAATGAAAACATTAAGCCTTTCAGCAAAATTCAATGAAAAGTGGATTTCTTTAAAGTGTAACAAAGAAACGTTTCTAAAAAAGAAAATAAAGATTGGTTAGAGGGATCAGGACTTGATATAAAGATGTAAGTCAACCAGCCGAATATATGTCCTTCAACATCATCAGCGGCTCTCACCGTAGGGCGACAAAGAAAATCATTTAAAAACTCATCAATAAAAACGAAAAGACGGAGAGTGAAAGTCCTTTTGGAATCGCGAAGTGCAAGTAAACTCGTTACAACGGCTAATCTGACAAGTCATTCCCGAGTTATAGTTAAATATGTCTGCGTAGCTGACTAATTTAGAGGGAAAATTTTAGCCACGCCTGGAATATACATAAACAATAGAAATAAGTGAAAAAAATTATTTTGTCCCGCTAACTTGTGCTAGTCGAAACACTGAGCGGTCTACGAAGAATTAACAGTAGATGATTTATTGGAAAGGTGTATTGGTAGTAATAACCAGAACAGTAGTGAGAGTTTCAATTCTTGTGTCTGGCAGCTAGCGACAAAACATCAGTTTGTTGGCAAAAAATAATTCATATTGCCAATTATATTTCTGCCTGCACATTTAATGAAGGATTTTTAAAACTTATATAGTATGGGTATCACCATCGGACCACAAGCGGAGCAAATCGCACGAGACTGCGAAGCGCGTTGAGCACATACAGCCAACCGTCGAAGTACTGATGACTCAAAAGAAGCTCGAACAGCACGCAAAAACCAGAGGCATGAAGTATCATTGGAGTACGAAGAAACAGAAGGAGTTCTTTATGGTGCCTGAATCGCTGATTAACTGTAAGTATTAAAAATTGATGAAATTTTTGAAAATATCCACTCTCAAAATTTTAAACTCAATTACCCCAAAACTACATTTTTTGGCCTGGTGTTGTCAAAACAAAAAAAAAAAAAAAAAAATACTTCAACCGAATCGTCTGAAATCTTAATATGTTGTTCACAACATCAATGGCTATCGCCCGTATTAGAATCATATTATTATTTCAATTATTTTTTAATTGAAAAACTGAAAAAAATCGATTTTTAGAGTGTCAAATAAAAAACCGCGCTATTTTGTCAATTTTTTTTTATTCAAGTACGGGACATAGTTACAGTATACTAATTAATTAATAATTTTTTTGGTGTTTGTGTTTCAGATAAATAGAAGAGCCAAAATGAACAAACCGTCCAGGTCCAATTTTTGGGAGGGTTAACTTCTACGCGATTTTTAAAATTATTAAAATTAATTTGTTTTCAGTTTTGTATGTAAAAAAAGTTAAATAAAGTGCCTAACAAATTTAAATATCTTCTTTCATTTTTTCCTTTTTTTTGTTGTAAAAAAGAATTCCTGAAAATACCCTAAATTTTCGAGTGTGATATGTGTCACACTCCTTTTCCTAATATAGCTAATGATAATTTTATTGCTCGATTTTTATGACGATCGATCAGTAACTTTGATCGTATAGTATTAAAAAGAAAGTGACACCGTGTTTGTTGGCTGATATTTCATTCTATCCCAACAGCATATATACCAAATGTCATCTGTAGACCTCTTGTGATTCATGAGTTACGCCCTCTCTAAATAAAGCCATTTATGATGAGAAATTTTATCGTAATCGTCTGCCGCAGTGTTAACAACTTAGAATGAAAGGTAATAATTCTGAGATTCGATGTATGAGAGTAATATCAGTTAAAAATTGGTCTTTCTTTTTTAGACAGAGTAGCATAAGTTTTGAAACGGTTGAACTTTGAATATTTTGGTGTGAATGAAATGATGAAACTTTAGAAATTTTCACATCATAAATACAGGGTGATGCACGAATCGTGCTACTGCCAACTGTCAATGGAGACCGTTATTTAGAGATGTTAACCGCATTTGGTTCCAGCAAGATGGAGCAACTGGAGCACATAGCCAGACCGGCTATGGTGGAGCTCTACTTTCCGCTGGTCCCCAAGGTCACCTGAACTGCTGCACCAGATTTTTTTTATAGTGTTATTTTAAATAAGAGGTGTACAAAATGAAAACAACGAATTTGACTAAATTGAAGCGGTCCTTTAAAACAATAATTGAGGCGATCCCGACTTCAGCCCTTAAGGCCGCAACGAATAATTTCCTAATCAGGTGTCTCATATGCGTGAATAAGCATGAAGGTCATTTACGGTCTACCATCTTCAAATTCAGCTAGTTACATAAAATAAAATTAAATTTTCTGTACAATACAAAAAAAAAAAAAAAAATGAATCCAATACACTGATTGAAAAAAAGTTATATGAATTTCTTATTGTATTGCAATTGGTGCGCCACCCTGCATAAGCTTAAAACTGTTCTTCCTTTTTGGACTGAGTAGCATAAGTTTTGACACAATTGAACTTTGAATATTTTCAGAAATTTTCGCATCATAAATACAGGGTGGTGCACGAATCGTGCTACTGCCAACTGTCAATGGGGACTGTTATTTAGAGACGTTAAAGACGTTTTTTACCCAGAACTGCGCCGAAGACGTATTCGTTTCAACCGCATTTGGTTCCAGCAAGATAGAGCAACTGCACACATAGCCAGACCGGCTATGGCGGAGCTCTACTTTCCACTGGTCCCCAAGGTCACCTGAACTGACTACACCAGACTTTTTTATGGTGTAATTTTAAATAAGAGGTGTACGAAATGAAACCAAGGAATTTGACTGAATTAAAACAGTCCATTAAAACAATAATTGGGGCGATCCCGACCTCGGCCCTTCAGGCCGCTATAAATAATATTCTGTGCAGGTATCGCATATACATGACTGACCATAGAGGTCACTTACGATCTATCATCTTCAAAATCAATTCGTTATATAAAATGAAATTGAATTTTCTATACAATACAAAAAAATAAATGCAATGCATTGATTGAACAAGAAAAATTTATATGAATTTCTTATTGTATTGCAATTGGTGCGCCACCCTGCATAAATTTAGAACTGTTCTTCCTTTTTGGACAGAGTAGCATAAATTTCGACGCGGTTGAACTTTAAATATTTTGATATGGCTCAAGTACAGAAACTTCAGAATTGTTTGCATCGGAAATATATAAATTTTATACAATTTCCGTATGATAGTTTAGGTTTTACATTTTTTCGCTCAAATTCCGATACATTGATTTAAGTAATCGCTTATTAGTAAATATCACGAATATAGACACTGCCCCTTAATATTATAACTCACAATAATGTAATATAATAATGCGCGATAACTTAAAATCATTCATCAATCAAATAGCTATCAGCACCTTTTCTAAACTATAATTGGAATACCAAATTGCTCATGAAACTTAACCACTGGCCAATCCACCAAGTTAATGATGATGTCGGTGCTAGATTTATCTCATCACAATCTTTAGCGTAATCTGACAAGATGGGGTAAAACCAGTTAACCTTGTAAAGTTTAGTTTCTCAGACATCATAGTATCGACCACTAAATAGTGACCAAATAGTCAATCATCTTAGAATAAACAACGACTAATCGCACAAAAAAAAAAAAATAAACATTTAAGAAATGACTGAATTTGATTTCCATACAAAAGATCAAGAGACGCAACGATATGATGATCGTACGCACCACTATGTCAATGTGCCTGATGTAAATAATAATGAGATTGCCGACCGTTCACTCACTACTGATGTTGGCTGACTAGGAGCAGTCTCAACTGCCGCAATCGCTTACTATGGCAGTCTGTTGCTGTCATTTGCTACCAGTGTTTGCCATATGAGGCAACTCATTCATGAGCTCTGTCGTGTGCGAAGCGTTCGCTTTATTTACATACGTAAATTCATAATTATAAATACTTTAGTTTATATGTATGGTAACTCCTCCATATCCCGTAGAATTAAAAATTTAGGTTTTAATGAGCAGCTGATATGTTTTATTAATAGTTTTCTACTTTGTTTTCAATTGACAGTGGTTTGGAGAAGATACCCGTTAAGAGGACACTTTTGAATGCTGCGCTTTTTTTCTAAAATATGATCTGTAAGAATATTTAACTCTTCAGACACAACCCAAACCTAGTGAATTCTTTAGATGGCACAATATAAATGAGAGCATCGTCTTGGATTTGTCTTACCTAGCTTGACCTTCCGTGGCATGATGACTAATATAGATTTATTCATTTAGTGATTTCAAAATCGCCGGTCTGGCAAGACTTTCAGCTGCGAAATATCTGTCATCTGAAGTGTTGTTTATTTATTAAAATATGAATAGAATTTATTTACGAATATGAATCGTTTAACAACCCAAGAACAGGTAAAAATAGTTAAAACTTACTACAAGAGTGATAATTTAAGAGTTTTTTTTTCGTGGGTGGATGTGGTCGTCATAATCGATCTACTGTGTAAGGAATTAAAAAGATTATAAAAGAATTTGAAGTGACTGCAACCGGTAGAGATGTGGTCAGGCCTGTGCGTCATCGCAATGTACGCACTGCCCAAAAAAAAGCATCGAAGCGATGTTAATGAAAGTGTAGCGGATAATCCGAACTTTAATTCACAGCGATATGGCCGTATGATGACCGACTTTTTTTGGCATCCAATTGAAAATTATAATCTGGACGAAATGTGGTTTAAACAAGATGGTACTACGAGCCACACAACATGGCCGATTTTGACTTCATTGTGTGAGAAGTTTCCAGAAGGCGTAATTTCACTCTTTGGTGACGTCAAATGGCCACCAAGATCATACGATTTGGCACCGATCAATTTTTTTTGTGGGGCGACGGTGTTTACGCGGGTAATCTCCATATGTCAGAGCATTTTAAAACTAACATTCGTCAAGTTATCGCCGAGATACTGCCCGAAATGGGCGAAAAAGTGGTCGAAAGCTACCTTAAAAGGATTCACTGCTACATCCAATCCAGAGGCGGTCATTTAAATGACATCATAGTTCATAATGGCAAGGTCCACCAAGCATTATAATGAAATAATAGCTTTATGTGCGTTTTATTCAACTTTACTTTTGAAACCAAAAAATAGACAACCCTGTTTATTCAACTAAGACAAAATGACCATTAAAATGATCAAACGGTTTTCTAGCGGCGGTTTTCCATCCGGCTAATGTTTTGAGTTCTAAACTCAAGAACAAGCCCCTTGAACTGATACATAGAGGATCGAATAAAAGATTTAAAAAATATGTACCGTTTAAAATAAAACACTCAAATTTGCATCATATATTACAATTTTTTATTGAAATCGATAAATAATTTAATGTAAATGTTGTCCGCGGCTTCGTCTCAAAACGTCCATTCGGGAGGTCCAATTTTTCGTCACTTTTTCGAGTATTTCGGCCTGTATTCTACGAATAACGCGTATTATGTTATCCTGTAAGGCTTCAATGGTGTTCAGCTTGTCCACATAGACTAACAACTTGATATAACCCTACAAGAAATAATCAAGAGGTGTTAAATCGCAAGATCTTGGGGGCCAACTCACAGGGCCAAATTAAGAGATAAGCTGCTCACCAAATTCATCCCTCAACATATCCATTGTTTCACGAGCAGTGTGGCATGTTGCACCGTCCTTATGAAACCACATATCAACCAAGTTCAACTCAGCTAATCACGTATCATGGTTCGATATCGTTCGCCGATGACGGTAACGTTTCTTCCACGATTGTCTTTGAAGAAAAATGGGCCGATGATGCCACCAGCTCATAAACCACATCAGACGTCGTTTTTTCGGGATGCATCAATAATTCTTGTATAGCATGCGGTTGTTCATCTCTCTAGATGCGACAGTTTAGCTTGTTGACGTATCCGTTCGGCGAGAAATGAGCCTCATCGCTGAACACAAATTTTCGGTAAAACAACGGATTTTCATTGAAGATTGAGATTAGACGTTGTGGTTGGTCATTCGTCATTCCATGATGAAATGGCAGAGTATACTGTACACTTTTCACTTTGACAGATGACGTTTGGACGCCATTACCAACCAGTTCTGCCAATCTGAAAAACTTAAATCTTAAAAAATCAACCTATATAGTACAATAAGCCGACTTTTCATTTGCCTTTTACTACAAAAAGTAATCCACAGAACATTTACCCTGAATTGAGGAAGACTTTGCCGGTATACACGATGTTTGCCTTTCTGGAAAGGGCTCTATTAGTCAATAAAAGTTAGTGCAATAAGTAATAAGCTAACTGCAACATTTTTCGGGTTCTTGTTCTAACTACATTTGAAACTTTTTGTTTTAAATAGATAGTTTTATGCTACAATTTAAGTGTCATTATCTTCAAGAACCCTCTTCTTTTTTTTTTGGTACGATTCAAGTTTTCTGAAATTTAAACGCCTTCACTTCGCTTGGACCAGAATCTCTGTCCATTGAAATTGTTGTAAAAAAAATCCATTCATCATCTCTGATGATAACGTTTTTAAAAAAGAATTTTAGGTGAATATCCCTCAGCTTCTTCAGAACCAAAATATCGAGCTTTTTGAAGAGTCAAATAATATTCAATGATCGTGTATTACAATTTCAGCTTTGCTACTTTTCGTACAGAAACGTGTCGAGCTAATTCGATGATGATTTTGATTTCATTCTCGTCAACCTCAGTTGGTCAACTGCTCTGGTGGTCACCTTTGACAGTGAAACTTCCAGAACTGGCTTTTGTGATCCAATTTCAGAATGTGCATTCTATTAAGACATCCAAATCAGACATGTCAGAAATATCCGAGAAAACCTCTGTGTTTTTTTTTTGTGGTTTTAAATGTAAAATAGGAAAACCAAAACCAATTAAAATTAAAATGTCTATTGAAAACGTTGTCATATGTCACAAATTACAGCTTGAAATGTTAACTCTGCCACAATATAACATAGGATTTGAAAAGAAGAAATTTCAAAAATAACAAAACCGTCATCAAAGTGAAAACCCCAAAATGAACTTTTCACGAACCTAATATTTGAGACCAAAATTAAAAAACTTGCATCGATATTCGTGGTTTTTCATAACAAAAATTAAAATTTTGAACAAAAAATTTAGTTTGAAATCATTGAAAGAACGTCTGCATTTGCATAAGTAACATCGTGATTGGGGGAAAAAAGATTTTTTTTTGAAAAATTTTACTTTATTGATCAATATACTCGTAGTTACTTCCATGAGTGGTACAATCAGTTCAATATTTCTCTAAATTTTAATGCCGTTGTAAACATTTTTAAAATATATTTTATTTTCCACATTAGTCCAATTATTTAACCCAAATCGATGTCTCTGAGATACAGATTTGAGATTTACGAACAGATAATCATCATCAAATTCGATTGCTTCTAATCGAATCTACCAACCATCACGATTTATAGCATTTGATTAATCAATAAATCATGAAAGCATTATCAAAATTTTTGAAAATTGACCTATGTTTTCTTGGAGAAAAATAATTAATAAATTGTTAAAAAAAAACTAAGAATTCGCTTTTCCCATAAGATGGCGTCAGTTCTTCTATGAGCATTTTTTTTACTAAAACAATTTGGTATCCCTTAGAACTCCTAGGGTCATGATGTCAAGGACGATATATGAATTCACCCTCACATAAATGGGCGTACCAAAAACCCAGTCTTCCCATGCTGAACGTAATGCGTCTTCCTATATTTCCAGAGAAAATGGATATTTTTAATATTTTTCCACAGCCACGCCCACAATTCAGGCAACTCCATAAGATATTTGGATATGGATTAAAATAGCCATTTCCCATATCCATCAAATACCGCCAGGTTTTTTGCGCTTCGATGGCACCATCGGTCCGAACTCGCCGAACTCATTAGCTCGCCAATGGCTTGAGCTAATGATAGTTGAAAACCAACTACCTTCAAGCGAAATTGGATGATATGGATTCGAACGGCATGTGTTTCCAATAGGATGACACTACGTTGCTCACTGTTAATGTCACAATGGAATTTCTACACGAGTATTTTGTAGGCGTGGTTATCTCACTGCGAGCCAAAGTGAAGTGGCCGCGGAGATAGTGCGATGGGACACTATCAGACTTGAAGACTGTGAGGTCTCCTTAAGTTGCGGGTCTCTGCGAAAACAAAACAAACGACCTCAAAGTTAACCTAACTTGTACCATCGCTTAAACTTAGCGCTGTAGTCATTGAACCACCTAGTGAAACAGCGACGGTCAAATTCCGTACTTGACGTCATGGATAGGTCTTCCAAATAAAACAAAAAATTCCTTGTTATCTTAAACTCAACTTTTCTAATTCGATATTAACATCTATCACTCCCTTTAGAAAAATCCATAACAACTTTGACAGTGAACATTAATATTTTTTAGCATTTTTCATTAACTACGTCCATAATTAACAACGTGTATGAGTGGGCGTGATTCTTTCCTGTATTTCCGCAATTCCCCCCCCTACATTCTTTTCAATTAACGAATAAATGGAGAAATTTTTGAAAAAAAAATCCTGAAAAATGATTCTTTTCCCCAAATATGCCGAATTTGCCAACTTTAGCCAACTTTAGCCAACTTCGAATTTGGCCGTGAGATATTTTTATAGCTTCAATCGTCAGAATGAAGGTATGTTATCGAAATTCTCCAAGTTAAAGCAGTTCAGTTTCTAAGGTGCCTTCAACAAACATGAGAGCAGACGAACGTCCTTCATGCTTAGATCGACTTTGTTGTTTACTGTGATCGGCTGTATACTTTATAGGGCCTCACGTGAAGCTTTTTAACTGTTGGAAATGGTATGAGGTTGTAATTTTGTAAGAAATTACAGCAACCGTTTTATAGATGCAAAAATCTTTTGGAAATTGATGGCTATATAAAATTTATTTTACCAAAAGAAAACCTAATAATTTTTACCGTAAATATTCGATTGTGACAAACTCCATATTCGTTTACAGCCAATTTGATTGCTTTTAGAGAGTATTGAAATAAGATGGATTTCTCTATGTTGCACTACAAGAAGATAATAACTACGGTGACATGAAATATCGTCCAATACAAAATGAAATAGAAAATTTGATAACAAAAATCAACCCAAATATTATCTGCCAAAAATTAATGAAAATGGGAAAAATGTTGAGATAAAAGAAAAAAAAAAAGATTATATAATGCGATATTTTCAAAATATCAACTTCCTTATATTTTTCTGTATCAGATTCCTTACTTTCACTTGTTGCTATAAATTACGAATATCTACAGTTTCAATTCAATAGAAATGCTTTTTTGGGGGGGATTTCATTCAATTAAGAAATATGATTGGTGTTAGGATTTTCTTTTTCAACAAAGGTTTTGGGATTATATTTGTTTTATCTGTATCGGCCTATTTTGTTGCTCTTTTTAACTCAGCAAACTCAATCAATTATCTTGCAAAACTGGGTAAAAAAATATTGAATCCAAATAAAAGCTTTCTTTAGTAAGATTTTTTTTATTAAATTGACTATTTATTTAGTTACTAATAAATATTGTTTAATTATTTAATTTTTTTTACTTTCCGCTGTGATGAAGTCCTCCGCCAAGCGCCGTAAACAAAAAAAATCCAAACAAAAGTTTTATTTTTTAATTTTTTTTTTTTTGTTTTTTTTTTTTAATTTTTTTACTTATTCAACTATTCATTTAGTTACTAATAATTATTACTTAGTTATTTAATTTTTTACTATGCGCAGTGATGAAATCCTTCGTCCCGGAAATTGGATAGAGATGTAATACTGAGCTCAGCGCCGCAGATGTCAAAATTTTCAAAAATTTTTCCTCTTCTAAGGGCAGATAAAGATGTAATACGCAAAACGGTACAGATGTGTATCGTTAAAGTGAGCGCTGCAAGCAAAATTTTTTCTTAATATTTTCTTATTTTATGGTTATTTTTTCGAGTTTTTAATATCACAAACCCACTATGAATAAGGATATGATATGAAATATGTTGAACATAAAACCATCGACTCGCATGCGTAGAGTGCGTACCGAAGAAAATATTGCAGCCGTAGCGACCGGTGTTAATGACGATCGTGAAATGTCAATTCGTCGCCGTTCTCAGCGATTGGGCATGTGTTACTCAACCACAAGAAAAATTGTACACGTCGATTTGAGTTTAAAACCCTATAAAATTCAACTCCCACAAGAATTTAAGCCGAATGACCTACCGCAATATCTAATTTTTGGTCAATGGACCTTACAAAAACTCAATGAAAATCAACTGTTTTATCGAAAAATAGTATTTAAACAAGCATCTGGAGTGATGAACAGCCACATGCTATACATGAATTGCCGATGTATCCCGAAAAAACGACAGTCTGGTGTGGTTTATGGGCTGGTGGCATCATCGGTCAATTTTTCTTTAAAGACAAACATGGAAGAAACGATTTTTGTTGTTTTTTTTTTTTGTTTGCCCCAATTGGCTGAGTTGAACTTGGTTGACATGTGGTTTCATCAGAACGGTGCAACTTGCCACTCTGCTCGTGAAACAATGGATATGTTGAGGGATGAATTTGGTGAGCAGTTTATCTCTCGATTTGGCCCTGTGAGTTAGGCCCCAAGATCTTGCAATTTAACGCCTCTTGATTATTTCTTGTAGGGTTATGTCAAGTCGTTAGTCTATGTGGACAAGCCGAATACTATTGAAGCCTTACAGGATAACATAACATGCGTAATTCGCGGAGTACAGGCCGAAATGCTTGAATAAGTGACGAAAAATTGGACCTTCCGAATAGACATTTTGAGACGGAGCCGCGGACAACACTTACAAGAAATTACCTTTAAAAATTAAATCGCAAAGACCAATTTATCGATTCTAGTACAAAATTTTAATATATAATGCAAATTTGAGTGTTTTATTCGATTTTGAAAAAACTACGGTTAAAAAATCACCCTTTATTTGAAATATTTTTGTTATTTTAAGGTTATTTTTGGTTTTTAATTAAAAAAAAAATAATTTGTTTTTCGTATGAATAAAAGTATGAAATGCGAAACGGCGCAAATGTGTACTGCTAAAGTAAGAGCCATAGTCGAAAAATTTGATTTTTAAATATTTTTCTTATTTTGATGTTATTTTTTTGTTTTTAATTAAAATAAAGAAAAGATCTTTTTTCATATATGAATAAGTATATGGTATGCAAAACGTATGTCGACATGGCGGATGAAATCATTTTGAGAAAATTAAACTCAATTTTTACTTTAATTCATGATTTTACCTTAAATTCTTTTCTCCCATAATTAATTAATATTGTAAAGTATGTATATTGGATACAGAACCAAAATTAAGCGTTGCGATTATAGTACTGCGCTATAAAAATTAGCTACTTTTCATTATGTATTTCTGGTTCATTTTTTCTTGAAATAACGCCCATAAACGGATTATGAAAAACAGCCCACAAATCAGAGAAGGCGATCCATAATTATAATTGATATTTTATATGAAATTTCATCCAATTCTTTATAAACATTTTTCAAAAAATATCGCTTCCGAACCACTGTAACATGCCAATACATATAAGACGCTGCTTAAGTTAGCAACGTCTCTTTTGCATTTTAGAGACAAATAGAGAACATAAAGGAATGAAATTCTGATGAAAGAAGATTTCTGTACTTATGTTTAGAATAATTATTGTCCACAGTTGTTGTTGTTTTATTACACATGAAAAAAACATACACTTTAGAATGCTTTAAGCTCAGTTTGATTGTATAAAATGATTGAGTATAACGAAGCCATTCAAACGAATAGGAGGTGTTTTTCTACGAACATTATAAAAGATCGGAAAATTTCAACAATTTTTTTGCAGTGAGGAAAAAAAGAAGAACTTAATAAAAAAAAATGTTCAAATTTATGTTGGTACTAAGTGTAGTGGCGGCTTTGGTTCTATTGCCTTTGCACGAGACCGAAGCATTCAAAGTGATATCGATACATCAAGGTGTGAATTGTGATTAATTACATGCTTATCCCGAATACCCTTGGCTTTATAAAAGTATAATCCTTGTCATTCTTAGGTCCTCCGCCCGCTGCCGCTCCTGCACCTGCAGCCGAAGCTGCTCCAGCACTTGATCCAGCGGCCCTACTTCAGGGGGTCCAATCTGCCTTGGCGGCTAAACTACAACAAGTCCAAACATTGGTGGGTTCTTTGGTCCAACAAAAGACAGCTCTTAAACAAAATGCTTTGAATTCTATACAAAGTACTTTGGGTAGTGTTAAGAGTCAGGTTCAGGGTTTGGTCGGGCAATTGAGACCTCCCATTGTGGTGCGTAAACACATTTACATTGGCGGTGCACCTGCTGCTGCGCCCGCTCCTGAAGCTACAACCGCTGCCGACGTCGATGACGAAACAACTGAATCAGATTAGATTTTATATTCTGATCCATCTTTCTTTCTTTTTTTTTTGTTTGTCTAGTATGATAAGTTCTGTCATATAAACGCTATTTGGATACATAATTAAAATTTGTCCCCAATTTGGGCACAAGATAAAAATAAGACTCGAATTGAATGTTATATAATAAAAAAAACGTGAATTTATTAAAAGTGGAATTTAATAAAATATTTGATATGGTTTAATGCGATGCTTTACCGACGACATCCTGTACCCTGAAAAGGGTACTCTGAAGAAAAAAAAAACGAAATGCTTAATTATTCAACAAAATATATGTCAGTCCCCTAGATGACATATCTCGAATATGTTTACACAAAATCATAGCCGGATAACTGAAAGCTAGACGGACGAATAGACATAGTTAGGAAATGAAGCTCTACGAATACAAATGAAATACAGAATGGCAAAGAAGGCAAACGTCATGTCCTACTACGGTAACCATTTATTGCTTGCAAATATTAAACACAAAATTACACTTTTACCCACCACTGTGCTATTTTAAACAATTAGGCATCGAATTTTGATAACTAATTTGTGATGATATCTTAGATGTAGTTTTCGAGATATTATTTTTTACATATCAAAGCTCATCCTATTTGGAAGGTCTTATCTATCAGTAATGCATTTAGGAAGAGAACAAATGCATTTGTTTTAACTGAATGAATTATAGAAATTTTAAAGACATTAAAAATTTTGCTACATCTCCTTTTGTTTTCGAGATATATAGCGATACGATTTAGAAATTGCTATATTGGGCAATTTACAATTTGAGATTCATTCTGTGCCTACTTAATATTAATTTTTCGGTTTTAAAAGTAAAGTTAAATAAAACTCGCATAAAGCTACGATTTCGATGAAAATTTTATTTCACTATAATGCTTGGATCGTGCTATTATGTACGAAATACAATGTCATTTAAATGACCCCTTCTGTAATGGTTGTAGCAGTGGATCCTCCATTACGCACCAAACAGTCACCTTTTTCAATGCAATAGCTTTTCCACAATCACAGTTGCTTGTTGACGTAACCGCCGACAGGAAAAAGAGCTTCATCGCTGAAGAAAATTGCATATTTTTACGCATTTTTTGGTTGTTAAACGATTCATATTCGTAAATGGCAAATCTTTCAGTAAATAAATAACACTTTAAATGACAGTTATTTAACAGCTAATAGCCTTGCCAGACCGGCGGTTTGAAAACACCAAATGGATAACCCCATAACCAAGTATCACCAAATTGCTCAAAGAGCACACAATTCTACTAATTATAGAGATATCTCGTCCATCATTTTCATAAGCACAATTAAAAGTTCAGCATAGAAATATCTCTTAAACAGGAATCAATACCGGCTATCTGAAAACTCTATTCTTCTTAGGTGCCGCCCCGTGGAAAATAATTCCAAGCGCTTCGATCTTCTGCGCTTCTCCTCCAATTCGTCACACCAAGCTTCAACAATATTTTAAAAACCTGGTACTTCCAACGGAATTTTGGTCGCCCTCTTCAGCGCCGTCCATCGAGTTCGTTGTCGAAAACTTTCCATGCCGAAGCATTTGGGTCCATCCCACTTCACGTCGATGTCGGCATATAGCTCATACAGTTCATTGTTCATACGACCCCGATACTCTTCGTTAACGATGATGGGTCCATATATTTTTCGGATTATTTTCCTCTCGAAAACTGCCAGCACTGATTCATCCGTTTACGTCATAACCCAGAATTCTGGGCCATATAACAAGACAGGTAGAATCAACATCTGGTACAGTCGAATTTTTGTTTGTCGACAGAGGACTTTATCACTGAATCGCTTGCTTAGCCCGTAGCAACATCTATTAGCAAGCAATACTCTCCTTTTTATCTCTATGCTGACAACATTCGTTTTGTTTACAGCGAAACAGAGGTAGATGAATTCTTCCACCACTTCAAAATTATAGTTATCAACCTTCACACTGCGTCCCAAACGAGTAGACTCTTTGTTCGTTGAAACCAATAACTTTGTTTTGTCCTTGTTTACCACTAGACTCATTTTCGCTGCTTCCTTCTCGATGCTTGAGAAAGCTGCAGTAACATCTCGCAGTTTTCGCCCAATAATTTCTATGTCATCTGCACATGCGAGTAACGTATGGCTTTTATCGAAGATGGTACCAGTCGTGTTAACTGCAGCTTTCCTAATAATCATCTCCAACAGTATGTTGAAGAGGTCGGTGTAAAAAGGCTCGCTTAGAAATTTGCCTATCTTTACTGAAGACTTCGTGTCAGTCAGCGTCATTCTACAAAGGCGTATAAGCATCGCAGGAATTCCAAACTCGGATATGGCCTCATACAGTTCTAGCGTATCGGGCTATTGAAGGCAGCTTTATAATCGACGAAAAGATGGTACGTGTCGATCTGTTTTACTTGGGTCTTCTCCAGAATTTGTCGTAGTTGTTGATTTATCAGGTCTAAAATCACACTGATAAGGTCCAATCAGTTCAGTTAGAAACGGCTTTAGTCTTTCACATATCACACTCGATAGGACCTCTTAGACAATGGGTAAAAGACGGATACCGCGATAGTTTTTACAAACACTTGAATCATCTTTCTTAAACACACGACGCAGTACATACCAATCATCGGACATGTTTTCCTCAAACCAAATCGTATTTAGGAGCTGATGAAAGCTGTTTATCAGCTCATCGCCACCAGTTTTAAATAGCTCTGCTGGCAGGCCATCAACGCCCGCAGCTTTGTTATTCTTAAGCCGCAATACTGCTGTTCTGATCTCTGTTTGGCTCGGAGTTGCGCAATTTATGGCATCGTCGATAATTGGGGTGATTTCCTCACTCGTGCTGCCATCCGGAACTAAGAGCTTATAAAAATGTTCTCTCCATAGTTACAGCACATTCTGCCTATCTGTAACCAGATTCCTGTTAAATATCTGAAAACTCCATAGGAACTCCTAAATCGAAGTTTGTTTTGATTTAGTATTCACCTTTTTCTACTCCTAATTAAGATGGAACGCCATTAATACCAAATACAAGGTGAAGTATGATATAATCTAAAAATTCTTTAGGATATCTTAAATCGAAATTTGTTTTGATTTAGTATTCATCTTTTTCTACTCCTAATTATGATGGATCGCAACGAACATCAAATATAAGGTGGAATATAATGAAATCAATTATTTTTCAATAACAGGCTTTAGATAAACATATTTTGCGTTTTATTAGTGCGATCGGTCGATCAAAAATCCAAGTTATGCTGACAGATTTCTTCAACATTTTCTTGGCATTGTGCATTATAGGTTTCTTCCCCCAGACCAATTTCAAAAAGTCGCACACTGTACTTTAACATCATGAGACACAGTTTTATTTGCTTATTTTAACTGTTTTTAGTATTGTAAATTATTGTTTGTTTCCCATTACCATTTTTGTTTTTTCCTCCCCGAATGTTTTGTAAAGCACAGGGTGATGCAAAAACTGCATCACAATAAGAAATTCAAATAACTTTTTTTTATTTTTTATTTTTTTATTGTATATAAAATTCAATTTCAATTTATGTAACTAATTGAATTTGAAGATGATAGATGATAAATGACCTTCATAACCTTATTCACGCATATGTGTCACCTGATCAGGAAATTATTCATTGCGGCCTGAAGGGCTAAAATCGGGATCGCCTCAATTATTGTTTTAAAGGGCCGCTTCAATTCAGTCAAATTCCTTGGTTTCGATTTGTACACCTCTTCCTGGACAAACGAGTAACCTCATAAAAAAGTCTCGTGCAGTCGGGTCAGGTAACTTTGAGGTACAGCGGAAATTGGAATTTTTGGATATTAATTTGTTTAGGAATTTCCATTGAAGCTTAACCGGTCTGGTTATATCTGCAACTGCTCCATCTTGCTAGAACCAAATGCTGTTGAAACGGATACGTCTTCGGCGCAGTTCTGAGTAAGAAAAAAAACTGCTTCAACATTTGTAAACAACAGTTACAGACAGCTACTGTTACGCCGTAGCACGATTCGTGCGACACCCTGTACATTTCCCAAAAAGGGGCCTTAAGACAGTTACAATTTTGCTTTAATACACAATATTCTTATACCTTCACCCTAAGATATACAGGGTGGCGCAATAGAACGTGCATATTGCATCATCTTTTTTTGCGGAGTAGAAAAGGCGCGGACGGGAGGGCGCCTACATCGTTGGGTTGGCGGGCTCATGGAGTTTTAGTCGCTATGAATCACTTCGACGGGAAGCGTCGCGCATTTTGCGTGCGCGCATTTTACGAGAACTCTCCTTCATATATTGCTACTAGGCGACTATATTGTGCTGAATATGGACTGCGGCGAATTAGTAAAGCTCCGAGTGCTAATTTAATTAAAATATGGGTAAAGCGTTTTGAAGAGACCGGTTCAACATTTAAACCACAAGCAAATGGTCGCCCAAGAACATCTAGGACCGAAGACAATGTTGAGAGAGTTATGGAGTCAGTACGAGGAAATCCACAAATGTCGACTCGCAAGAGATCGTCTGTCTTACAATTATCGCGACGAAGTTTGCAACGAATTTTAACATTGGATCTTAAACTGCATCCATATAAGCTGCAATTAACACAAGAATTGAAAGAGTCTGACTTCATAGCAAGGCTCGCATTTGCTAATGAAATGCTTAATCGATTTTCCAATTTTGACAATATCCTTTTCTCTGACGAGGCTCATTTCCTTATGAATGGGTTCGTAAACCGTCAAAATTGTCTTTACTGGAACAGTGAAAATCCCAAAATCAAACACCAGAAACCATTACATAGTCCTAAAGTGACAGTATGGGCAGCAATCTCTGGCAGAGGAATAATTGCTCCTTTTTTCTTCGAAAATGCGCGGGGCCAAAACGTCACGGTTAATACGGAACGCTATGTTGAGATGTTGGACGGATTCGGATTTTTGGCTCCAAAAATTGAAAGTTCAAGAATAGTTAATTCCAGAACTTGGTTCCAACAAAATGGAGCTACCTGTCACACATTAAATGACTCCATGGCGGTGGTGAAGCAGATGTTCCCTGGCAGACTGATTTCGAAAAGAGGTGATATCCCGTGGCCCCCACGTAGTCCAGACTTGACGCCTCTTGACTTTTTTTTGTGAGGATACCTCAAACACAAAGTTTGCAGTAATAATCCAAGAAACATTGTTCAGCTCAAGGAGAATATCCGTGGTGAAATGGCAGCCATTACACCAGTATTACTGAAGAAAGTTTTCAATAATTTTCGTTTGCGGTTAGAGGAGTGCCGTCATAAAGAGGGTCACCATTTAGATGATGTTATTTTTAAAAAATAAACTCCATTTATTACTCTACAATGCCTTAGATTTATTTTAACCATACCTTTTGTATTTATTTTTTAATCTATTTTTTAAATATGCACGTTCTATTGCGCCACCCTGTATATGAATTAATTTGCCACGCCCCTTCTGGCAGCACTCACACTTCTGTAGCAAAAGTTGTTAGGTGAACCTACACGTAAGTCAGTTCGCCTGATTGCTCCTACTATAAGCAATATTATTGAAACATAATAGACACAAAGTTCAGTTGTTATCCCATCTTAATTCATTTATCTTAAAACTAACCGAGCGCCGCAATCCGTGGCAGCGCAAATTAACTTTGGCATCTGTTGGTCATAGAGCATAAATTCCAAAATGTATACGAGATATCCGTCAATAAATCAAGACGTTATAAACGATATGACTAATTTGATTAAGCCTCTATACTATAAGGATTGTATATAAACCTCAATACTGCATAAAAAACAAAAACTGCATGAAATTTAAGCCCTCTTTATTTCGTATTTTCACCAACCATATTTTTCGTGTGTATTTTCGTGTGTGTGTAAATACTCAATAAAATAAGTCAAATCTAAACTAACTGCGCTATAATACTTGAACCTATACAAAATACTCACTCTGTTTGCTCAACCTTCCGGTAATAAATAAACAAAAACAAAAAAACAAACCTGAAACTCAGTTAGTAGGAATCCTCCTGAAAATTAAACTCCAATAAATTTTTATTAAATATACTCGCTCAAACGATGCCCTCCTATATTCAACTACTGGTTGGAGACGACCACAGTTATAAAGTCAGTCGTCTGGTCCTTTGATTTACGATGCCACCATTAAAGATCCTTGAATGAACACACGCATACCCACGCATCAACAGAGAAATATGCTGTTTTCATGGAAATCAATAGCCAATACTTTAGCACAAACGTGAGAAATCCTGCCTACCGTCGACAAATAATAATGGGTAACTCTGATTTTTATGGCATACTTTTTAGCCTTTTTTTTTATTATTTTTATGGCAGAATATTTTAGCACAGGAAACGCATAGATGATCTTTATACAAACATGACTACATGGGGTTAACTTAAAGCCTCCGGCTGAAGAGAAACAATCAAATCTAAATGTGTATTGGTGTCTAGTGGACAGCCAGAAACCATAAAAAACCCCTTAAAGAGAGCAGAGCCTGTGCGGCTCGAACTAGAGGTAGTAAATGTGTCTTTATGTGCGTGTTTGAGAGTCACAGGGAGATGCCATCTTAATAGCACATAGAAAGTAGTTGACTTACGTCGTAGCCACATTAGTGAATGAATTTTTATAAGGCTTGCTTTGTTTATTCTGGTACAATTACGATATAGCAATTTTGGCACTACATATTATTGTGTCTATCGTGCTGTGATTATGGAAAACACGGAGACCGCAACCATTCGGAATTTTCGAAAATACAACGATATCCTATTAATGGTTTCAAAACTGCCGGTCTGGCAAGGCTGTCAGCTGTTAAATACGTGCCATCTAAAGTGTTATTTATTTAGTGAAGGGTTTACCATTTACGAATATGGATCGTTTAACAACAGAAAAATGCATGCAAAGTTGGTGATTCAAAAGTGGGCACTTTTCGTGCATTACAATATGATTATGGTTGTCATAATTGATATACTGTGCAAGGTATTGGCAGGATTATAAAGAAATTTGAAGAGATTGGAAGTGTGGAAGTGGAAGTGACCTGACCACACCAGGTCTGTCCATTATCGCGAAGTACATACTGTCGAAAATATCGTTTCTTCCCAGCAATTCGGCTTGTCTTACCGTTCATTATGGCATATTTTGCATTTGGATTTGTATCTCCATCCATTCACAACGCCGCAAATGTGCTGATTGGGTGCTACAACAACAGGCTTTCAATGCTGATTTTTCGAACAAAATATTTTTCAGCGGTGAAACTCTTTTTATTCGGTGGTTACGTCAACAAGCAAAATTGTCGCATATGAAAACAGAATCTCGATATAATAATTTAAGATTTGGGAAGAGACAACCTTATAAGGTAGGAGGTTGGAGGCTGTTTTATGATATTTGGCCAGAAAGTCATTCTTGCACGTTATCGTGGTATAATTCCTTAGTTATCTCCACTAAGAAGCTTCCGAGTTAAGAATTCTGAGTACACAATACCGTAAATGCGTATTGGAAATATGGAGTCGGAACTAACTCATTGTAGCATGTCTTCAGCGAACTTAAAACGGTTGCGTTATTTGAAAAAATTTTAAACTTTGGGAACTAGTCGAACGGCAACATATTTCATACAAAATTATACAATGTAAATTGATTCGAATTGACACCAGAGACACAAAAAGTTCAACGGCTATCTTCCTCATATCGAAATGATGATTTTTCCTCACAATTTATTTTACTTCATCAAAACTAACTTCAGTTAAAGACGTTGATAACTTACCAGAGCGAGATATATTTTTGCATCTAACGTCAACGTCTATTGAATGCACTGTACCACTCATAGGCTTTTTTTTTATCAAGTCAATTAAATGTAAACCCTCCATAATTCCATTTGTATTTACCATTTTTTGGTTTCAGAAGTAATGTTAAATAAAGCACACACAACGCTATGATTTCGATGAAACTTTTATTTCATTATAATGCTTGATGGACCTCGCTATTATCAACTACAATGTCATTTAAATGACCGCCTCTGGATTGGATGCAGATATGAATCTTTTTAAAGTAGTTTTCAACCACTTTTTTCGCATACATATTTCGGGCGGTATCTCTGCGATAACTTGATGAATGTTGGTTTTCAAATGCTCCAACGTCTAGGGATTATCCACGTAAACACGATCTTTGACGTAGCCCCACAAAAAGAGTCTTACGTCGTCAAATCGTATGATCTTCGTGGCCAATTGATGTCGTCAAAACGTGAAATTACGTTTTCTGGAAATTTATCATGCAATAAAGCTAAAACCGGTCGTTTAGTGTGGCTCCTGGCACCGCCTTTTTGAAACCATATCTATTTTAATTCATAATTTTTAATTGCTGGCTGAAAACAAATCGGTTATTATACGGCCATAGGGCTCTGAATTAACATAACAGTTGACGGTAATGGGTCCTTCTGTGGCATTTTCGAAAAACACCGCCCAATGATACCTTCAGAATATTATGCAAACCAAACAATCACTTTTACAGGATGTAATGGCTTTTCTACAATCTCTTCTGGGTTCTCCGAATTCCACATGCGACAATTTTGCTTGTTGATGTAACAACCGAGAGAGAAATGAGCTTCATCGCTGAAGAAAATCACCATTGAAAGCCTGTTGCTGGAGCACCCAATCAGCATATCTATCCCATTATGAAAGGCCAGCCGGCTTCAATTGTTGCGTGAGTTGGACTCGGCATGGATGGAGATGCAAATTCAAATGCAAAATATGCCATTATGAGTCGTAAGATAGGTCCAATTGCTGAGAAGTTGAAATCGGCAAATTCGGATTATCCGTCACATTTCCACTAACAGAAGCGATATTTTCGGCAGTGCGTACAATGTGATAATGCACAGGAATGACCACATCTGTAACGCTTACAGTCACTTCAAATTTCTTTATAACCTTGTCAATTCCTTGCACATTAGGTCGACTATGACGGCCATAATCATCCAGTGATGCACAAAAAGTGTCCATGTTGAAATCACCATTTTCGTAGTAAAATTTAAATATTTTTGTGCTTTTTTTCGGTTATTAAACGATCCATATTCGTAAATGGCAAACCCGTCACTAAATAAATAACACTTCAGATGACAGCTATTTGACAGCTTACAGCCTTGCCAGACCAGCAGTTTTGAGACTAGTAAATGGATATTCAGTTACAAAATTTAAGACAATGTTTTTCTTCATTACTTTTATGCATCCCGTTACAAAATTTGAGACAAATCCTTCATTCATTGTTTTTATCCATCATAAAAACCGCAAAACAAAGTTGAGATGAATTGAGAAAATCCAACACAAATTAAGTGAAATCGCGTTCAGACTCCACGTCAGTATAGAGGTCACTTATGCTAACTTAGTGACAAATAGAATTCTTTCAATTTCTTTAAGCAGGCTGATCAACATCCGACACAGAACGTTCCGTGACAGAACGTTCAAAATAAGTGCAATTACATAAAGTCAAACACATTTGAGTTGATTCAAAACCAAATGCAGTTTGACAGTTGTTTTGAGTAAATATTATGAGATAGTGAGTCTTCAAATGCACAAATTATTGTTCAAGATAATTGTGAATGAATGTAGAAATTAATTACGAATAGTGTTGTGCAAAATTGACATGAATTATAGTTTATAAAAATCGGTTAAAAATTCATTTATACAAATCATAACAAATAACACCTACGAAGTGTGTTCATCAATTTCTATTTTATCTCCTTCAAAGTAGTCCACCTCAGATATAATACACTTGCAGCATTTGCAGCAGCATTATTTCTGTTCTGATATGCACTTTTTGATATGTCCTTGAGCTCTCTCAGCGATTCTGTTTTTATCTTCTCAATCGCCGCAAAACGCTGTCCTTTCATGGGTCTCTTCAATCTTGGGAACAGTAAAAAGTCTCAGGGGCCAAATTTGGTGAATGCGGTGGCTGAAGTATGATAACGGTGTTGTTCTTGGCCAAATAATCTCTCACAAGCAAAGATGAGTGGGCAGGTGCATTATCATGATGCAAAAGCCATGACTTTTTTTCCACAATTCCGGGTGTTTTTGTGATTGCTTCACGCAGACGACGCATAACTTAAAGCTAATACTTCTGATTTACCTTACGGCCTTGTGGTAAGAACTTCTGATGCACTACGCCATGGTAATCGAAGAAAACAGTGAGCAGAACCTTGACATTTGATCGAAATTTGGCGTGTTTTTTTTTTTGGTGTTGGCTCTCTTGGACTCTTCCATTGGAAGGATTGGGCTTTGGTTTCGATGTCATAACTATAAGCCCATGATTCGTCACCAGTTATGACCCTTTTAAGCAAATCTGGATGATCGTTGACATCATTCAACAATTCTTGAGCGATGCTCATGCGACGTTGTTTTTAGTCAAAATTCAGCAATTTTGGAACGAACTTCGCTGCCCACGCTTATTATCCAAAATTTCCGAAAACATTGCATGGCATGAGCCAAGCGATATGCCGACATCCACAGCAACTTCTTTAATTGTGATTCAACGATTCACCATAACAATTTTCTTCACTTTCTCAACATTTTCATCGGTTGTTGATGTGCTAGGGCGTCCAGAGCGAGCGTCGTCATTTACATCTTCTCGACCTTCTGTGAAAAGGTTGGACCACTAGTAAACATTTTTTTGACTCAGATTACTCTTATCGTATGTCACTGTCAACATTTCAAGTATTTTTAGCACTTAATTCCATTTTTACACAAAATTTGATGCAACTTTTTTGATCCATTTTTTTTTTCGAAAGCAGAAAATCGCCGAACTCGCAAAACTTTTGTCTTATTTATACCTCTCACAAACAAACTAAATATGCTATATAATATCTATATATCGAGTGTACCAACATGAAAAAAAGAAATAATAATCGAAAGTCGAATGTACGTAGCCTGCGAAATTTTAAAATTTACCTTTTGTTTTTTTGAATTTGGGTTTTTGGGGTTTTGTTCTAGCTTCTTAATCATTTTATTTGCAGAACAATTAATACAGTTGTGATTCATTCATAAAAAAACAGAAAAAATTCCACTTTTTAATTTTAATTTTTGTACAGAAAATGTATATAAAAATATGTTAGTGAGGTCAAATCGTACGATTTTTACAGCAAATAGCACTTATAATTTTATAAAATCTGTTAGAAAAGTTATGACAACAATGGAAAAGGGGAAAACCCTTTATATAATTACAATTATGGAAAATGGGTTTTCAAATATTTATAAAAAAATTAGTGTTTATAGTATGATTATTAATGAAAATAATCTGTTATAAGACAAAAATTTTTAATTTGATAAATTTCAGTGGCGTTTCGTAGATCTCTGCATTCTCTCATGATTGCGTAAGTAGAATTTGCAACTTTATTGAAATGATTATTATTCAATCCATTAATAAAATGTGTAAACATTTCGAAGCCTGTTTCAAGATGTAATAATCTGGTTGAGAACCGCCAATTCTTTTTGTATATTATTTTAAGGCATTTATTCTGGATAATTTGCATCTTCTTTGCGTTGCTTTTGGCTGCAGTATACCATACCGGCGAAGCATATGACATATATGATTGGTCTAATGACACATTTGAATAATAGTTCTTTGTTTGTTCGGCTTAGAGGTGATCTTTTGTTTAGGAACGGCCATAGTGCTCTTAAGGATGTAGTAGCTTTATTACAAACTTGACTAATATGTTAACGGAAATTCAACTTCTTGTCTAAAGTTACACAGAGATAATTTACATGATCATTAATATTAATGTAGTCGTTTCGTAAATAATTTGGCGTGTTGGTATTCGTTTAAGTGATTTATTAAATGGAAAAATAATCGCCTGAGTTTTTCCGTTGTTTATTTTAAATTTCCATTTTTTTGAAAAAATTTATTACAAACAGCTAAACTTCTCTCCATCTTTTTCAGTAAAGCGCTGGTTAGTTTGCTGGATGTAATCAGCGCTGTGTCGTCTGCGTAGTACGCCGTATCTATGATTTTGGGGATTTAAAATCGGCGGTATATATAGAGTACATAATCGGGGAAAGCGTTGAACCCTGAGGTAACCCGGCTGGAATTGATCTCGGCGTTGATTTCTAATTGTTTATAAATACCGTGTAATTTCGTAAGTTTAAGAAATCAGCCATAATTCTACATATATATTTAGGGTACTTTGCTTTAAGTAACTTGTAGATGATACCATTGTGCCACACTGCATCGAACGCTTTTTCAGTATCGAGGAGAATGATTCCCGTAGATTTTCTATTTCGTTTATTCTTTAAAATTTTGTTCTTGATACGACTTATTTGGTGTATGGTGCTGTGTTTGCGTTTGAACCCAAATTATTCTTTAGGGATAACATTATTGTTACGTGTGTAATCGTCGACACGCGTGTGTATTAGCTTTTCATACAATTTTCCAATGTTCCTTAAAAGACTAATGGGCCTGTAACTGGTTGCAAAGTTCTTGGGTTTATTTGTCTTATGTACAGGAATAATTTTCGCCGTTTTGAAAATATCTGGAAAGCAGTTAAGTTGCAGACAGCTATTAAAATTATGACTAGTAGCTTAATAGCTCTTACTGGCAACTTTTTCAGCAATGCATTGGGAATGTTGTCAAGACCGAGAGATTTAATTTAAATTTACAGACTTAAAGGATTTGCATTGCTTTCCAAGATCTGCTAATATGTGCCAAAAATAATAGCATCCCTCTTGCGACAAGCCTATATTAAATTCTTTGTAAATTAATCAATTCTGCTACTACTCTTGGATTACGAATTGCGGACTTTTTAATTTTCCTGAATGCTTTTTTGCTAGAAATGGCTTACAGTTGTTGGCTAAGAGTTAATCCCTGGCACTTTAAAAAACAAATTTCCATCTTCCACCAATCCTCTATGCTACTCACGTCACGGTTTATTCAACCAAATTTTAAAGGTTAAGCCCATAGCTTAATCCGCTTAAGAGCATCGCCCTTAATGTTGGCCTCCTCGGGCAATAACAAACAAGCTTTGTCTCGAAAATAAGCTAATTTAATTTTTTCATCTTTTTCTCCTCTTTTGGACCACTCAAAGAGATCAACACAATGAAGCAAAATACAATTTTGTATTTTACTGTGCCTTTAACTTAAATTAAAGTTGTGGTCATGGCTGGCACTCAGAGTCCCAAAGTCAAACATTAGTAGTTGACCATTTCAAGGCCTTGAATGGATAACACCTACAAAAGGGGACCATAACAGGGGATAAACGCAGTAATATTGAGGAGCGTACCATTATATACTTACTATATTACACATATACGAGATATACTATAAATATACTGACAAAAATATACAAATATTCTGTATGTAAGGAAAACATATGAAACAAATAAAACTGGCATTTTGTGTAGGTCGCAAGATTTATGAGCTCTAAATGCATTTCGCTCGACATTTTTAGGATATTAAGAGCGTGAACTTTGACGTGTATATTCATGTGTGAGTATGGCTACACCATAAACACGTCGCACATGAAAGTGTATGTGTGTGTTATGTGATTGTATTAAAATACAATCTTATGTAATTCATTAGATTTAACTTATGTCAAATTTAGGCTTTCCTTAAATATAGCATCCAGCCAAACTTTTGCTACCGCCATAACGATAACTCCTTGGAAATGTTGAGGGGGGTGGGAAAAGTAACAATCACACACACCTTGAAGATGCCATGCGAGCGTGACTTCAGGTGACTTGATTTATATTTCATTGGGATTTACGGTCAGGTCAATATGTTTGGGTGGAGCCAAAGCAACTGCAAAGTATAAAAACACTTTGCCTGTGAAAAGGTTAATCTGTAAAATCAAATAATAATAAAATATTAAATTCAGCTACGAACTTTAATAGCCAATTGACAGCTTTTGTCTTGACAACGAGTTTTAGCATTGTGAGGGTTTTATGGCAAACGAGAATTGGGAAGTTTTGTAAAATTATATTATAATCTAATAAATCATTCCTTGTTACCATTTCTAAAGTAAAAAATATTTAAGATGGCACTAACATATGTCTTGGATTTTTGCATTTCCTTCCTTTTACAAAGATAATAAGTCTTCAGTGGTTGTTTGAATTTTGGACAGAAGAAAATTAGTATTCAATGGCAAAAGCGAAAATAATAAGTTTATAAGTAAAACAACATTGAGGGTTTGAAGGGATGGAAATCAGAGATATTTTGTGATAAAATATGTGAAGCTACATGCCAGGGTGGTCCCAAAACAAGCTGATCCAAAACTAACGTAACGAAGAAGACACAAAAAAGTTGGGAAAAATTTTCTTTTTTTCAACATAATCTCCGCTTAGCTCGATACACATTTTCCAATGATTTTCTATACACCCCATTTATAGTAGAAACTGACAAACTCCTTAAAATAGACATCATTTCACCTCTTTATTATTGGCAAATCTTTTACCACCCAGTCATTTTTTCAAGTTCGGAAATAGAAAATATTCCAAGGGAGCCCAATCTGGCGATTTCGATGAAGCAATTCGAACTTAAATTCATAAATTTAGGCCATCACAATAGTGGATGTGCAAACTGGAGCATTGTTTTGATGAAACAATACCTTCTTTTTAGCCAAATGCGGCCTTTTCCCCCAATTACATCACCTAAACACTGCCATTATTTGGCATAATATTCGCCGTTGATGGTTTTTCCTTTCTGAAGATAATTAATAAAAACAATTCCATGCGCATCTGAAAAAGCAGACGCCATGACTTTGCCTGCAGATAGAATCGCCTTCGCCTTCTTTGAACACAATTTTCTCATTTTAGTCCTCTGCTTTGATTGTTCTTTTATCTTAGGTGTAAAGTGGTAGACCCATGTCTCACTCATAGTTATAAATCAACGCAAAAATTTGGCTTTATTTATGTGGAAAAAGTATTTGATACTGTATGTCATAACGGCCTAGTATACAAATTAAAAATTATGGGCTTACCTATGTATAGGTATATGTCTTCAAAAAATTGTAAAAAGCTTCTTGACAAATAGAAAAATGGTGGTTACTGTGGATAATGTAAAATCTATGGAAGGACATATTTGTGCTGGAGTACCTCAAGGATCTATCCTATCTCCTATACTGTATGCTTTGTATACATCGGATTTTAAAGTACTAACGAAATACAATACTGCACTGTACGCTTAAGATACTGCAATCATAATAAGAGGAAAGTTATCAAATTCAATAATAAAAAATATGGAAAGATCATTTATACACTCAGAAAAATATTTTTCAAAATGGAAAATAAAAATTAATCAGGATAAAACACAATCCATAATTTTTCCATTTAATAAAACGCCCAAGGGAATCCCCACTGTGCCTCTAAATATGCAAGGCACGGAAATTCCACTTCAAAATAGTGTCAAGTATCTGGGTATTATACTTGATAAAAAGCTGACATTTAACTAACACGTATGCAAGACATGCGAAAAGGCTATTCGATGCGGAAGAGCAATTTACCCACTGCTAAACAGAAAATCGAAGTTGAATGTCAAGAACAAAATGCTATTATATAAAACTTGTATAAGGCCAATTATGACATACAGGTGCCAAGTCTGGTTTACGAAAGCTGCTAATACTTACCGGAAAACACTTCAAATAATACAAAATAAGAATTTAAAAATTATTTATAATTTACCTATTCGCTACCCAACATTATACCTACATCGAAATTTCAACGAAGGCTCATTTGGTATGGTTGTACATAATCTCACCAAAAGCTTTGAAGATCTAAGAAGAAACTTATAGATATAACTATCTTCTAAATCTTCGTTTCGAAGATGAAAGAAGTTATTATTATCCCAATTTCCTTACACTTATAAAAGGTTTTTTACTATCTTTTTTACCTAAAAATGTAATATAAATATTAAACAAATTAGCTCTCATAAAATAAGATATAAATTGTTGCAATACTACTGGTAAAATCGCAAGCCCTGTGAATATTAAAATTAATTTTAAAACGGAAATAATGATAGTATAAATAAATAAATACAAAAAAAATAAAAAACAAACACTGTACTAAAACATCTTCGGGACGTTTTTTTGCCATTAACACTAACTTTACAAATTTTCAATAACAACATTTATCATTCAATTTGTAACATATATAGGTAGAAATACTCGCCTAAGATCTCACACATCTGAGACACAATAAAATATATATATTCGTAGTACAAACCGATTTCAAGATTTCCATACGCCTAACTTTCCATCCACCCCCGAATCTTTCAAAAGATTGGTAGAGGTACACCGGCTGAACTAAAAATCAAAATTCCACGCAAAGGACTTGTAATCATACAAAGGCTAAATTAAAAAAGGGCAAAATCGTTTCAGTAGGGAAGAAAAATTGGCAATACAAGGATTGAACTCACTTCTAGAAAACAGGAAAATTTTATTTAAATTTAAACATTTCCATACATCTAACTCTTTCCGCCCACCTCCGAATCTTTCGAAAGCACGTTAGAGACTCACCGGCTGAAATAAAAATTAAAATCCGCCGCAAAAGACTTGTAGTCATACAAGGACTAAGATAGAAAATGAATATAATAGTTCTAGTATATGAAAAAAACTTGGAAATACAAAGCTTGAACCCACTTCTAGAGAATAGGAAAATTTCAAAATTTTGTCAAGAAATGTATAATCTATTTAAGTGATTGAATATGTAGTGACACTGGAAAACTCCGATATATATTTTCAGTAAAATGCTGCGAATAAAATTAATCTGGAAAGCCTTAAGATGAGTATGAAATTGTGTTAATTCTCAAAATTGCGTATGAAATTTGTGTTGAATATTATTGACAGATAGCATTTTCTTCAATTAAAGATAAAATATTTGAAAAAGTCCTAGGAGAGCAACTTTTGACTTATCTAAATTACAGTCATTTTATATACAAACATAATTTGGATCCAAGAAAGGCTGTGGAACAGATGAAACTGTAATAAATGTGATAGAGAAAAAGACTTCTCTGGTGTTGCTGACCTATTCTTAAATATTTCAAAAGTTTTCGATCTTGTCGATCATTCTTTAAAGGGTGACTTTTTAATCGTAGTTTTTTTTTTTCTTAATCGAATAAAACACAAATTTTTTATTGGAATCGATAAATTGGTCTTTGCCATTTAATTTTTAAAGATAATTTCATGTAAATGTTGTCCGCGGCTCCGTCTCAAAATGTCCATTCAGAAGGTCCAATTTTTCGTCACTTTTTCAAACATTTCGTCCTGTATTCCACGAATAACGCGTGTTATGTTATTCTGTAAGGCTTCAATAGTATGCGGCTTGCCTACATAGACTAACGACTTGACATAACCTCAAAAGAAATAATCAAGAGGCGTTAAATCGCAAGATCTTGGGAGCCAACTCACTCGAGAGATAAGCTGCTCACCAAATTCATGCCTCAACATATCCATTGTTTCACTAGCAGTGTGACATGTTGCATCGTCCTGATGAAACCACATGTCAACCAAGTTCAACCCAGCCAATTGTGGCAAAAAACACAATTCCTTGTGGTAGAGTAACACATGCCCAATCGAACGAAAACGAATTGACATTTCACGATCGTCATTAACACTGGTCGCTACAGCTGCAATATTTTCTTCGGTACGCACTCTACGTATGCGAGTCGATGGTTTTATATCCAACAAAGTAAATTTGGTGCGAAATTTGGAGATAACAGCATGAATTGTTGATTCAGCAGGTCGATTTTGATGACCATAAAATGGTCGTATCAAACGATGCACATTTGTCACGGAGCACGAATTTTGATAATAAATTTCAACGATTTTCAATCGTTGCTCGTTTGTTAATCTTTTCATGATGAAATGGCAGAGTATACTGTACACTTTTCACTTTGACAGATGACGTTTGAACACCATTACTAACTAGTGCTGCCAACCTGAAAAACTTAAATCTTAAAAAATCACCCTATATAGGTATATTTATAGGAAATTTCGTTCTAAAAGTTATCTAGCAAATTGCAAACAACTTGTACATGTTAGTAATGGTGAGAGTAATGTAACTGGTGTGGAAACAAGGTGTACCGCAAAGAACTTGCTTAAGACCTTTATTAATTTCATTACATTTAAAATATTTTGCTAAATTTGGTTTAAATGGTTCAATATACATGTTTGCAGATGACATGCAAATACGGATGTTTTGCCCATGAAAATATGAACAGATATGTTCTGAAAACGATTGCAAAACGTAATATAACGGCTTATCCATTTGTTTGGTTTCAAAAGCAAAGTTAAATAAGACACACAAAGAGGTATGATTTAATTTTATTTAGTTTAATTTATTTATTCAGGATTGTAATTTGAAGCCTTAAGGCCGAGTTGATTAAATTACAATATTACAACATATCTTCTCCATAATTCAATAACAAATGCATTATACAACTGTACAATACTAATGTTATAAATATGTCGTGTATCTTAGTAGCAGAAAAATATGATTTACAATATGACAGTCTACTTCACTTTTTAGAATTTTTTACTTTGTATGTTTTTCGTTCTAAAACACGGAATTATAACTTTAACTGGAATCCACAGCTACTCCATAATATAACGAAAAATGTAATAATAGTTTAAATGGGAAAAATAAATAACTAAAATAACAACTAAAAATTAATATTGATGAAACTTCTATTTGGACCATGCCATTATGCATGAAGTACAATTTCATTTGAATGACCGCCTCTGGATTCGACCATTTCTTGGCACATTTAGGGCGACATCTCGGAAATAACTTGGCGAATGTTGGTTTTCAAATGCTCTAACGTTAGAAGATTATCCGCGCAAACACAGTCTTTGATATAGCCCCATAAAAAAGATCTAACGGCGTAAAATCACATGACCTTGGTGGCCAATTGACGTCGTCAAAACGTGAAATTACGCTTTATGGAAACGTATCATGCAATAAAGCTAAACCCGGTCGTTTAGTGTGGCTCCTGGCACCGTCTTGTTGAAACCATATATCTTTCAATTCATAATCTTTAATTGCAGGCTAAAAAATTGGTTATCATACGGCCATAGCTCTCTGAATTGACGTAACGGTTGACGGTAACGGATCCTCCTTCGGCATTATCGAAAAATACTGCCCAATGATACCTTCAGACCATTATGCATACCAAACAATCACTTTTACAGAATGCAATGGCTTTTCCACAATCTCTCCTGGGTTCTCCGAATTCCACATACGACAATTTTGCTCGTTGATGTAACAACCGAAAGAGAAATGAGCTTCATTGCTGAAGAAAAAATTGTTCGAAAATCACCAGCCTGTTGCTGGAGCACCCAATCAGCATATCAACGGCGTCATGAATAGCCAGCCGGCTTTAATCGGTACGTGAGTTGAACTCTACATGGATGGAGGTGCACATCCAAATATAAAATAGGTCACAATGACCTGTAAAATATGAGAACGATATTTTCGGCAGTGCGTGCATTGCAATAATGCACAGGCCTGGTCACATCTGTAACGCTTTCAGCCTCTTCAAATTTCTTTATTATCTCAATAATTCCTTGTACATTAGGTCGATTATGACGACCATAATCACCCCGTAATACACAAAAAGTGCCCAAATTCGAATCACCATTGTTGTAGTAAGTTTTAACTATTTTTACCCGTTCTTCAGTTGTTAAACAATCCATATTCGTAAATGGCAAACTTTTCACTAAATAAATAACACTTCAGATGACAGGTATTTAACAGCTGACAGCCTTGCCAGACCGGCGGTTTTGAAACCACTTAATGGCTAAGCCTATTTTTTTGTTGGGTAATTGAATACTTTAGATTAATTTTTGCTTTGATACACAGCATACATATATTGAAAATGTCGACTTATTTATGATTAAAAAAATGAATGCAAAAACATGAATTAAAAAAAATCGAGCAAATTTTCTGAAAAGAATTTCGTTCGCTCCAAAGAACGACTCCATTCGAAATAAATAAATTTCTAGACTTATTTTGGATTTATTTATGATTAGAAAAATTAATGTAAAAACATAAATTAAAAAAAAATCGAGCAAATTTTCTGAAAAGAATTTCGCCCGCTCCAAAGAACGACTCCATACGAAATACATAAATAAAATTCTAGAGGCTAAAGATTTGGTACAAAACAAGTTATTAATATCAATCGCACTGTTTAAGTGAAAGAATTTTGCAAAATATTAATTTGTATTGAAATGAAATTGTTCGAAGACAATTTCAAACTGTACGTGAAGTGTAGAGTCAGACATACAAAAGAATGGATAAGTTCATACATTGAAAGGATCACAAAACATAATCTTTTTCATTTAACATTAATAACTTTTGAAAAAGGACGTGATGTGTATAATTTGATATACAAAAGAACGAAGAAGCTTATACATAGAAATTATTGTAAAATATAATATTTATTGAGTTAACATTTCTTTCAAAATATTATTCGATAAGGTGACAAATAACTCAAATTTTTGGTCAATTTTTTATATCAAATTTGGACAGTGTTTCATTTACGAATATTTTTGGACGAATTTTAATTTTATATTTTCGTGCATTTTTCTCTTATTTTTGTGCTATTTTTCATAATATTTTTTTCTTAATTTTTTTGGACGATATTTCGCATCATCTGCTTTGAAGTGGATAGAAAAAATGTGGGTGATTAATAAATATTTTGTGTTTTATTGACGAAAAAATTTAAAATTTGAAAACCAAAACTCAAACTTTGTACTTTATTCTCACGCTGCAGGCCACAGAAACCTATTTAAATATTTTTAAATCTAACGCCGTTTTGTAGTACAAAACAGATATCTATTCATGTTCGATTATAAAACTGAAACTATTCAGTGGTGGCCTCATAATAAACCATGGCCTCATGGTGGCAATTAATGGCCAAGAAATTAAAATCTCCAATTTAAACCCTTCACCAGAGACTGAATTTGGCAGACTATGACTGGTGTTAACTGGTTAAAAGAATAATGGCAGTTGTTATCGCTCAGCGAAATAACTTCGAAACTCATCCATGCAAAGAATGAAATATGTTCACTCTTTGTAGGTTTACAATGTTTGCACTGTTTTACGTAACTTATCGTACTAAATGCCGATACTACCGCAATTCTTCCAAACATAGAAAGTAAAAGCGTAGCTAATTATTCTGACTATTTATAAAAACAGTTAAATGTAGCTGTACATATGAATGTGCGTATTGCGAACTAAATGTCCGTCTTTCTATTAATTCGCCGCTCTACGAGTGTCTCTTGAATGAAATTAAGCATTACGGAATTGTTTCCATCACAACGCAGGTTGCATTTTAATGAAGTGATTTTAATAACAAATAAAATTATAATTATACTCATATGTATAAAATTAAAACCTCAACTATTATTGCATACAGAGAGTGTTGTGTACGCTATGAGATATTGAGAGATTTAAGACCGTCCGCCCGTTGTTCATTACAACAGTTGTTGAATATCAAAATTTATTCATGAGATTATGCCCGTAATAGAATCGAGTGGCAATGACAGTAAACCATTTCAGTTTAAAGGAAGTAGAAGCATAAGCGCTATTTAAATGCGTTTTTGTCTCTTTTTGAGATTATATTATTATTAATTTAGACAACAGAAATGGGAAAAATGGCTCGAAAATTAGTTTGAACCATGTGGAGTCAAACGGCACGCACTAAAAGAACTACAAAATAGCAGGTATTCAAGCAAATATTCCCAAACCGCCGTTTAATGAGAACGCATTAAGTGAGACATTTTTGAACTCTTTAAGGTCAGAAGATAACTTATTTTTCAGAGACAAACGATAGGCAAATTGTTCGACAAAGCACTACCTTCTGTTTTGACCATAATGCAAAATAGGCAAATGGGAACTATGCTTTAGACTTGAAGAAATGTCAATTTCGTAAAATTTGAAATATTATAAAATCGTATTATGCTACTACATTAGTTTATAGTAATTACAAAATTCGTTATTTTCAAGTGGTTTCCACTGAAAATTTGCTAAACTCTAGACCATTGACGGCATTTTATTGGACCGAAAATGTGGCCATATTTCGGTTATCAATATTTTGCAACATCTTCTTCTTCTTAGGTGGCGACTGGAATAGACATCCTTATCTATTATACGCCGCCCATAGAAATTAATTCCAAGCGCTTCGATCTTCTGCGCTTTTCCTCCAATTCGTCACACCAAGTTTCGATAGTATTTCAAAAACCTGGTCCTTCCAACGGAGTTTTGGTCGCCCTCTTCTGCGCCGTCCATCGAGTTCGTTGTCGAAAACTTTCCGCGCCTGAGCATTTGGGTCCATCCGCACAACATAACCCAGCCAACGCAATCGCTGTATTTTAATGCGTTTGACCACGTCGATGTCGGCATATACCTTATACAGCTCATTGTTCATGCGCACATCTGTAACGTTTCCAGTCTCTTTAAATTTCTTCATAATCTTGCCAATTCCTTGCACGGTAAGTCGGTATTTTTATGCGTTCGTCAGATATCAAATTATCCATGTGCGTAAATGGCAAACGTTTCACTGAGTAAATAACACTTTAGATAACAGGTATTTAACAGCTGACAGCCTTGTCAGACCGGCGGCTTTGAAACCACTAAGTGTATAACCTCACCTTTAAAAATATGAAACTTTTATGATATTTTCCTGAACAAAATGAATTATTTTAATCCATGCATTTGTTAATAGCATAGTTGTAATTGTAATTGAAAATTTATGAAAATACATTTCGTTTGAAAAACGAATTACATCTGCATGTTATACATGAGAAAATGTCGTTTTCGACATAAGTTTGTACTTCGTCCATAACACTTAGATGGCATTTCATGGCTGAAAGTATATAAGTTTCAACCTGATCGAACTTTTGGTATTTTTCTTCTTTCTCTTTCTAGATATTCACTTCTTTTTCTTTAATGTCTAACTCAACTATATGAGAATAATTGTGCACTCATTTTTTGTTTTAATTTTTCAAATATACAAAATTTATATGCTTAAAACCCATAAGCTGTACTTGTAGGAGGTGGCAGACACTTTGATCAAATAATTGCAGTACATGCGTTTTGTCAAATTCCCGAAAAGCAGCCACCTCTTCAGCTATACGTTTTTCCTGCTGATGGGCGAAATTTAGATAATCCTATTCGTTGCTTGTATTCGGTGCAACCTTATAAAGATTATTTTCCAAGAATATCAAGATGGGATGTTTTAAATTTTAAAGAATCTTTTTCGTCCTTTCTTTAGCAATTTCCAAAAAAAAATCCACAAAAAAGCAGATGGCTACTGAAACTTATTGTATAAATTTACGGTCCAACAAATTCCATTACATGTTGGTGAGGACTAGAACTCTCTACCTTCAATTTCCGAATTTGAAGGACATTCGAAGTACTGTTTCGAAATAAATCAAAAAAGTACACAAAAGTTAAATTGTTCACATGGAATATTTTACAAACATATTGCAGTTATCTTCGAATATTGTTTGTATTTGTTTTGCAAAGATACTTTTCGTCCTTTTTTGTGAAACAAGGCCACCACAAATGATCTACTGTAAAAGTTTATAGGACATATTTTATTAAGCAAGAGATCCTATTAGAATTGGTGGAAGACCAATCTAAATTATCTTCAAATTTCGAATATTCATTCAGTTCTTTTTTAAAAGGGATTTAAAACTAAACAGCAAGTAGTTTAGAATTAAACGAAATGAATTCAAAAGCAGGCGTGGGACGTATTAGTGGTTATTGCTGAAAGATTCTCTACTTTTATCGGAATCTCTTTAACCACACCTTATACGATCTTTTGGCCTAGTTGTTGTCCATTTCATAGCAGGTTTGAAGAAGCAATTGGAAAATTGAAATAAATGATGTCCAACGCTATACTGAATGTATTTATGGAAAGCTTTGTATCAAAAATAGGCTATTTTTATGAATTTACATTTATTTTTTCCAGGGACATTCACGAATGTTTAGGCTTTGATATTTGATATGTAAATTGAATTAGAATTTTGTTTATTTAAAATAAATTAGATTTTTTTTTAGAATTTTGTTTCTAACTCATATTTGAAACCACAACTCACTTCATACATTTATTCGTTTTTACCTGAAAGGAAATTAGAAACCTAAATTATTTCTGCTTATCTATCTATTGAAACATAATGAAACAAATGTTTTGATTCAAAAACCTGAAACTGAAACATTGTTTTATGCAATTTCGTTTCTTATTCTGCTGAATCAGAAGTTAAATCATTGTAGCTTTTGTTTCTTAGCGGAAAACTGCGTAAAACGTTAAAACGTTTCAAACAATTTGTTTCCTCTATTTACGATAACCAGGCTATCAGAAATGTTTACAGCTATTCAAAGATTAAAATCAAAATTGTTTGTAATTTCGCTTTGGATATATAAAACAGAAACAAAATTCAATACAAACAATTTTGATTGGGTTGTCGAAATTAAAATAAATTTATTGTATACTTTTGATTTAGATTACAGATTCCAGAAACAAATCAAAACTATTCTCAAATTTAATTTCGTTTCGGTGACGGTTTCTGATTTTTACTTATAAAGTAGGCCAAGTAAAAGTATGGAAACTGAAGGCAAAAGTGCCATCTCTTAAACAACTTCAAGTAAAATTTGTTGGGCAATAAAGTTATATAAAATTTTAATCCAAAATCTATTAATTTTTCTGTAATCTTTAGATAACTCTAAAGTAAGGAAGGGATCCCTTTTGCCTCTTAAAAATTCGAAATAGATTTTTTTCCTGAAATTCTTATTCTTAAATTTAACTGAAGTTTTGTAATTCCAAAAAGGAAGTCCAATGCAATATTTGTACTAGACTTTTTATTTAGCTTTTACAAACTCGGACAGGATTATCAAAACCGTGCCGAACCATAGTAAGAAAGTGCAGCCACATAGCGCTGCTTTCATTTTAGGGAATTTAACTACATTCATTTGGCGAAGCGATCGTCCAGATTGAATAAATTTATTTCGACCTGTGTACGATGAATATTCAAGATTTTCTGTCACCAAGTTTTCATACCAAATGGCTTAATTAAATTCTGAATATCTCTTCAATTATAGTGAAAATACTTTATCTATAATATAAAAATGAATCGCTAAATGTGTTGGTAAGCGCGTAACTCAAGAACGCCTGGACCAATTTGGCTCAAATTTTTTCTCAATTGTTCGTAATTGCCTGAAGAAGGTTTTTACGAAAGAAAATTTTGGGAAAACCCTCCGGAAAAGTCGGAAAATTGAAAAAATCGAAAATTGATTTTTAGGCAAAATAGAAAACTGTTAGTGGAAAACACGAAAAATTCCGGAAAAGCGTGAAAAATTTCAATTTGTTTCGACGAAATTTTGCATTTTATCACATGATTTGATGATTTTGCGCGATATAAAAGTGGAAAATTCGTTGTGAAGCTCGGAAAATTACGAAATTTATTGCGATAAAATATGTTTTGCGTGAATTTTGGGTGGAGAAGTTAACGAGACAAATAACAGATGGCGCTGTGCTGCGTTCAATGCTGAAACAATTCGATAATTTTTCCAGAAAATAAGTTTGCGTGTAAAGAGTGAGGTTACCTTATTGGATTGCGGGCATTTATTGCAATACATTCTTTTCGTAAGTTTTTTTTTTTTTTTTTGAAAATAATTGTCTTTTTAATAGGATTAGCCAAAAAGGACTTTATTCCATTTCAGGGAGAGTTATTTGACTAATGCCACCTATTAGGCGATTAGATGATGTGCCAGGAACACCGCGGCATAATTTAGGATCGTGAAGGTAGAATCGATCATAATCATGTTGCGGAATCTGAATCATCCGAAATTGTGCAATGGTACGCGGTTGTCCATCAAGAAACTGATGAACAATGTGATTCAAGCGACGATTATCGAGGGCAAATTCAAAGAAGAAGAAGTCCTTATTCCACGAATTCCGAGAATTCCAACTGATCTTCCATTCCAATTTAAGCGGATTCAGTTCCCCATTCGATTGGCTTTTACGAAGACAATAAATAAATCGCAAGGCCAGTCGTTGGAAGTCTGGGGGATTAATTTCGAATTTCCCTGTCTTTCGCACGGGCAGCTGTACGTTGCCTGTTCGCGTGTTGGGAAACCGTCTTCGTTGTTTGTTTTTGCGCCGGAAAACAAATCAAAAAACATTGTTCATCATATCGCTCTCTACTGATTTCGATTCCATTCAAATAAATCGCATTGAAATTTGAGCTATCTGCTTTTTATTATTACTCGGGAGTTTATCTGAAGGCGTTAAATTGTGGCGAGTCAAAGTTCGCCGGGTCCGCTAGTATATCATAAAAAAAAGACTCTTGGTAATTACGAGACAAAGCAATACATCAAAAGCTACCAACTAATGAGCCAATTTCAAAGAACTCCTTGGGGAAACATGCTTTCCCTCAGAAAACCAAAAATAAACGAAAGCATTAAATCACTTTGAACTTAAGAGATACAAAGAAAGTCATTAAAAGTCGATGACGTCAACGACAAACCTCTGCTCAATGAATTCAATGTAGTTCAATGTTTTAGCAGGAAATTTATCTATACGACATGCAATGCGGGACGATTATAGTGACTATAACTATGCTTGTTAGTATGAATGAGCGTGTGGTGCTGGAAATCGTTTAGTTCATAAATTGCTAAGCGTGTAACTCATTCTCTCATCCGTTTTCATTTTGACGCTATTGTCTAAAATAATCTACGACAAAAGAGCCAAAGCTTAGTTGCAAACAAGGACGATGAGGACGACAATGACAACAACAAACGCGGCAACGAGGAAGAAAAAAGAACAAAGGATCTCTAAACTCAGCATACACATATACATACTCGTACACAGAACATTTACACAGACAAATGTTATGCGATACACAGGGACACTTACTTTCATGGAATTAAAGGCAAGGATTGCCATGTTCAGTGGTGGATTATAAAATAGCTTCTCGCTAAAGGCCTTTTGCAGTTAATTTCATGCATAAGTTTAAATGTATATAATGGGTTTTGTACTCGTATATTAAAAAATATAGATAATTAATTTAATAAAACATGATAATATGTTAAAAATTTAAAACATTTATGCGTACAGACTACTAAATTTTGGAGATACTTTTGCTAGAGCCAACTTTGATTGCTGACGAACCTTGTGCTGTTCAAAGTATGTGGCACTCCACAGTAATAGATCTGGCTGCTTTATAAACACAAATATCACGCCCTTAAAAAATTTTGGAGCTCAACGATAGCTTGCACTAGGTGAGCATAGTCAAACCGTAAAAACTGGTCGTCGTTTAGCTACACTTTTTCTAAAGGTTTACAAAATTTCAGCAATGCTACTCGATATTGTGTGATATAAATTTCAACATCCAATAAAAAAAATACCTTGAAACACTTCTTATGATTATGATTTTTTTGGAGAACATTCAAGTGGTACATTTCAATCTTGATTTGTCCAAAAAAAAAAAAACAAAATGATTCCAGTGCATTAGTCAGATGAACTGACTGTACCTTCCTTTTGCGTTCTTTTGCAAAAATGCGAGTGGTGCGGATATGGGCTTGGTTAAATACTAAACGCCAGTACTACATGCTGGGTGCGTGCACAATTATACTGCATATAGTGCAATCGAGTGTAATCCATTTAGTGGTTTCGAAATCTCTGGTCTGGCAAGGCTGTCAGCTGTTAAATATCTGTCATCTGAAGTGTTATTTATTTAGTGAAACGTTCGCCATTTACGCATATGGATCGTTTGATAACTGAAAAACGCGTAAAATAATTAAAACTTACTAGAAAAGTGGTGACTCAAACATGGACACTTTTCGTACATTACGGGGTGATAATGGTCATCACAATCGACCCACTGTGCAAGGAATTGACAAGATTATCAAGAAGTATTAAGCAACTGGAAGCGTTACAGACGTGGTCAGGCCTGTCCATCATCGCAATGTGCGCACTGCTGAAAATATCGCTTCTGTTTGCGAAAGTGCGTTCACAGCAACTGGGCCTAATTTACGGCCCACTATGGCGTATTTTACAGTTGTACTCGTATTTGCACCTCCATCTACATAGAGCCCAACTCATACAACAATTAAAGCTGGCTGACCATTCACAACGATGTAGATGTGCTGATTGGATGCTGCAGCAACAGGCTTTCAATGCTGATTTTTCGAACAACATTTTCTTCAGCGATGAAGCTCATTTCTCACCCGATGGTTACGTCAACAAGCAAAATTGTCACATATGGAGCTCAAAGAAATCCAGAAGTGATTGTGGAAAAGCAATTGTATCTGGAAAAAGTGACTTGCTTGATACGCATTATGGTCTGGAGATGTCATTGAGCCGTATTTTTCCGAAAATGACGCTGAAGGAACCATTACTGTCAACCGTTACGTCAATTCAAATCGCTATGGCCGTATGACAACTAACTTTTTTTTGGCCCGCAGTTGAAGATTATAAACTGAACGATATGTGGTTTCAAAAAGATCATGGCACGAGCCACACAACACGACCGATTTTGCATAAAAGTTTCCAGAAAGCGTAATTTCACATTTTGGCGACGTCAATTGGCCACCAAGATCATGCGATTTGACATCGTCAGACAATTATTTGTGGGGTTATGTCAAAGGCTCTGTTTACGTGGATAATCCCCAAACGTTGGAGCGTTTGAAAACCAACATTTGTCAAGTTATTAGCAAGATACCGCCCAAAATGTGCGAAAAAGTCGTCGAAAACTACCTCAAAAGGATCCACTGCTGCAACCAATCCAGAAGCGTTCATTTGAATGACACAACTCACTCAGCATATTGACGACATTGTGAATGGTCAGCTATCTTTAATTGTTGCGTGAGTTCGACTCTATATGGATGGAAGTGCAAATCCAAATGCAAAATATGCCTTAATGAGCCATAAGATAGGCCCAATTGCCGGCAACGCCGTGGAATAGGCAAATTCGAATTATCCGCCACACTTTCACTAACAGAAGCGATATTTTCGGCAGTGCGTACATTGCAATGATGCCCAGGCCAGACCACATCTGCAACGCTTCCAGCCTCTTCAAATTTCTTTGCAATCTTGCCAATTCCTTGGACAGTAAATCGATTATGACGACCATAATCACCTTGTAATGCACGAAATGTGCCCAGATTTGAATCATCACTTTTGTAGTTAGTCTTAACTATTTTCACGCATTCTTCGGTTATTAAACGATTCATATTCGTAAATGGCAAACCTTTCAGTAAATAAATAACACCGCAGCCGTCAACTGTTAAATACGCATCATGTATTTAACAGCTGACGGCTTTGCCAGATCGGCGGTTTTGAAACCACTAAATGGTTTCAAATTGTTTGATGTTTTTTTCCCCCAAAAACTTCAACAAGCTTTGACGATATTCTGTACTCAGTATTTCTTTCATAATTCCTTCCAGAGTATTGGCTAGTAATCGAAGTACTTTTTTTGTAAAATCTTTAAAAATTGTGTAGCAAAATTTCAAACAAAAAAATTCCGCAAGATTTAGGATGTATAAGATATTCAAATTATTAAGATGACTTTATCATATTTGTTGCAAAATCCATACACTCCGAATAACAAATGCACCTTCAGCAACGTTCTAAACAATTTGGAAGCCCAAAGTACCCATTTTCGGGATTAACGTTAAACATGTTGTGTCGACTACATCTCAATTCTCTGTTAACTCTGTTTACGAATTATTTCGATTTTTAAGTACCCCGACATGCTCCATTTTATGCTGTGTAGTAGGACGTTAAGCCAGACATTTTTCTTTAACTTAACTTTAACGTTATTTAACTTTTCTTTAATGTTATTGTCCACAAATCTCGCAAGAATAGCTTCATTAATTTCAGAGACCCATAATTATTACCAGTTTGTTTCGGTTCATATCACTACGCAGTGTAAAACATTGAATTCGGGAGAATTTAATGTGGACTACAGCCAGAAGCTCCCATTTAAAGGCCTTTCCGCTGCCTCTTTAAACCTCTAAGCCTTCCTCACAGAATCCTGTTAGAAAGGGTGGCAATAAACACATTCACATTTACGAAATACAAACTACAATTCAAGCAAAATGAAAACGGAATCGTTTTCGTTGTAAAGGGAAGCGGCGTGAAACACACAAAAAAAAACGCCTTTAAGCCAAACCTCAAAAATTGTTAAATGCTGTTGTTAAAACTAATGCACGCTTAAAACATCATCCTCTCAACTCAATTTTTCTTACTCCCCCAAACCTCTCGACCACTTTAACAAGGACCTTGGATAGAAGAAGCATGTACGTATAGCATCAGCCATGTAGCATCAGCTTTGTAGCCGCTAAAGAGTGCAAATGTTTCATTACCAATCGTTCGTTATGTTTGAACTGTTGCAAGTGGGCTAAGGCAACCAACTGTGTTTACAGACAGCGCTGGTGATATTTTTTCGAATTTGCGGTCAACTCGCAACAGCGTTTTGGGATTAAATGCTGCATTTAACCACTTCGAATGGGGAACGCGGAGAGCTTTATATGTACTGGATGTATATGAATTGCAAAGTTTTCGAAACTATAATGAATGGCGACAGAATGGGGTCGATCTTAAGATACTTTAGATTAAGGGAATGGATGTATTAAATCATTTTAACGCAACTTTCACAAGTTGGTACAATTCTAAATGAAGAACAATGACTATAGTTGTCATTGTCTTCGAAAAGAAAAGTTTTTAATACTTAGTTCTAGTTAGTATTTCTAGCAAAGAGAAAACAAATATAGCTTTATATATACGAGTATAGTTTTGCAACATGTGATAAGATATGATTAAAAGCAAAGCTAAAAGAGTTTTAAAATTGCATTGAGAGAAGTTTTTTTTTTTTTGAGTATTTTTACGAATATATCGCTATCAAAATCGTGCAACTTTAATAATTGAAGTACCATCATGGAAATAATTCAGCTTACAACGAATTTACTTTCGGAAAGTGCTTCCTTCTTAAGAATTCAGGTCGGAACATATTCACAAAAAACTTAAGGTCGAAACCAGCAATCCTGTTCTGATAGACAATAACACGAGGACGGTCCCAAATCAAGCCGACCTACTAAGGAAGACACACAAAAGTTGCGGGGAATTTTCTTTATGGATGGAAAACATAATCTCTAAAATGGAAATATAATCTCATTTTAGATAGATACACCTTTTCCAGCAATTTCAACAGCTTCTATACATTGTTTATAGTAAGAAGTGTCAAACTTCTTAAAATAACCATCAACCTTAAACTCCACCTCTTCATTACTGGCTAATCTTTTACCACCGAGCCATTTTTTGAAGCTTGGACATAGAAAATAGTCCGGGGAAGCTAAACCTAGCAAATAAGGTATAAGAAGAAGCAATTCGAACCCTTTTGCATTAATTTTGCCTATCGCAATAGTAAATGTGTAAACTGAAACATTGTCTTGTTGAAACAACACTTTCTCTTAGAAATAATCCCATGCGCATCGCAAACCCCTGCCTTGCCTGCAGATGGACCAGTCTTCGCCTTCATTGAACACGATTCTCCCATTCCAGTCCACTGCTTTGACTAATCCTTTGTCTCAGGTGGGAAGCGATAGACCTATGTCTCATCCATAGTTATAAATCGGTGTAAAAGTTCAGTTTTATTGCGGTAAAACATCGCCAAACATTCAACTATTCTACTGAAACATTTTTAAGATGCTGTTTTTGCTCTATTGAAAGCAAGCACGGCATCCTTCTGGCGCACAGCTTTTTAATCTTCAGATCTTCAGTCAATATACGATGTATAGAACTTTTTGAAATGCCCAACATTTCAGCTAGCTTAAGCCCTTTCAGCCGTTGATCATTCAATACCATTTGGAGGATTTTCTTAACCGTGTCTGACGTGCACACCACAATACGGTCTTCGTCTTGATAGCTCGTACGACCTCGTTTAAATTCTGCAACCCAGTATTTTAGATTCATAAACGAAGGAGCAGACTCCCTCAGTATAATCTAGCTCATATTAAATATTGAGATCTTCCAAATAAAATTCTTGAATTACATAACAGTGACCAATTTATTCTATGTGTACAAATTCGTTGAGATAGATAACTTTTGATGGCTCAAATAAAAATACTAAACAACGTGGAGCCTTAAAATTTAAAGCATATATTTCGTAAGGTTGACACTTTTGTCCAAAATAGTTTTTTTTTACTACTGGCACCATATATACGTCAGTTCAGCAAGTTTTGAGACCGTCCTTTCTATAATTATTTGCTTATCCGACAAAGTCACAAACGTCTTTAAAATCCTAGCCTAACACCAAATCCATCCCGAACTAAAAGCGCACAACTTATGTACCCTCCAACATAGCTTATGAACTCTACAGAATCTTGGACCGTATACTAGTTCGTCATAGCGTGGCGTGCCTTTCTTATACATAGCATACTAGCTTAGCACATTTTTCCCCTGAATATGTTTCCCACTGACATATATTTTAGAGATTTTTTAATAACCACGCCCATGATTACGGCGGTTTAATTCAAAAGTGTGTGAATTATTGTCGACCTCGGTACGACGGCCAGTAAACGCAATTGTATTCCAATCCTTGAAGCATGTTAAATAGTCACCTGCTGGCGTGGCCATCAAAGCGCGAGGCGATTTGCGTAAAATCTCTTCGATCGGCACAAAGCAGTGCCTTTGAAACGGTTTTTCGAGTTTAGGAAATAATCAAAAGTCGCGGTACTAAATCGGACGAATGCGAATGTAAAAGCGCATTTAACTGCGTACTGGTATTCAGAAATCATAGGTTTTAGCCCGTCAGTGTTTAGTGTTTCTGGAGTTTTAATGCATTTGAGGTCAAAAATATCTGTTAAAATAGAGTAGACCGTCTTGTTCGTAACGCCAACATCATCAGCAAGGCCCTTAACTGTTAATCGTCGATTTTTGTGGATCAAATTTCGGAATTACTTTCATCGATAGCTATTGATGGTCATCCCGGCTGGTTTGCATCTTCAACTTATTCTCGGAATTCTTTAAATTGTTCGATGATGTAAATATGATTAACCCAAATGTGTGGTCTATCAATTAAGTTGATCATTCCGGATTTTGGTCAGTTGGGTTGACTGATTAATTCTGTGGTCACAACCCGTAACAGCCTAACTCGGGTTAGGACACAATTGAGTTATTAGCACCATCGTATTCAGCGTATCTAAATTTATTTGCTCTAAATTTTTCATGTTTGTATCTCTTCTTGGAAGGCAATTAATCCTAAAAAACCTAATGGCTTAAGTTATTTTTCTAAATGACTGTTTTGGCATAACTGCCTAAGTCAATTTAGGATTACCACAAATATAAACGTTATTTTTTCATCATTGCCTAAACCAACTTAAGTCGTTAATCCAAAAAAATAAAGAAACAATTTTATTTTCCTAACTTGAGTTAAGCCCTTATTCCGAATTACAATTTCGTTTTTTGATAAACATAAATTGAGTTAAGGTCTTTCTCCAAACTAAAAGTTTTTTATTAAATCTGGAATAATAGCCTAACTCAACTTGAACTTTTTGACTTTCTTTCGTTCAACAATTCATAAGAGCCTAAATGTCTTTTTCGATAATATCTTTTGACTGCGAGAATAAACAACTATTTTTTGTTAACAACTAAGTAAAGAAATTCGTTTCCTTGGAATCTGTAGCAAAGTTTTCCAAAAAACACCTTCTCCTGATTTTCAGTGAAGATTCAAAACTTTAAACTACTGTACTGAAAATATTGAAAAACAGACTTAGGCTGTTATGGGTTGTGACCACAGAATTAATTGATCTCACATCCTAAATTGATATTATTGAAAATGGATTGACACCCCATTTTCATATCCTTTTTTCGATTTTAATATTTCCAGGATGCTTTCTATTGAAGAAGCTCTATTAAAATCCGGGAAATCTTATGAAAAACTCCCACAAAATAACTGTTAAGTACAAAAACGACTACTGATGTAACTAAAATACAGTATCATAACATATAACGTAAATGCAGCAAGCCAAATTACACATAAATATGTAATCATTGTCCTTGACCCAATCAAAATGGATCACAAACCCTTATTTATTTCTGTTATTGGCATTAAAAATCCACTTCAGTCACCAGTGAAATTCCAATTTTATTTATTTTTGTGTTTAATATCGATTCGTTGTTGTGATCCCTACGTTAAATCCTCAACATTTAAGTGTTAACTGCTGTTGAAATTTCAATTGATTTATAAACTAAACGATTACAGCAACAATTTCGAGGCAATTCACAATGGCAAGGACAGCATCAATAAAAGCATCATCATTATCAACATCAACGTCGTTGCCATTTGCCATGAGAGTCATCAATTGTATTAGTTTTCTATGCGGGATATCATCATTAAATATCATTGTTTTACCCCAGGCCAAGCGATACGATATATTTCCAAAAGAAGGAAACGCCAAAAGCGAAGAGCGCATCCTTTCGCATTGACTTCACCTTCTCATTTTCTTCGTCTAGCGCCATATTTTATTGTTTTGACCCTTTCAGACTAATGGGTGTATTGATGTCTGAGCACTGTTTCATACGATGTTACCACTACAGCCACAGCCACAGAAGCAGCAGCAGCAGCCACAGTCGCAGGGCAAAGGATAATTTAACAACATTACACAACATAACTTGCTGTTTGTTCTCCCTCTCTGAATCTGTTGTAGTTTGAAGAGAAGTAAAAAAAATATATACGAGTACGACCACAAGAGGGTTAGAAAAAACAATAGCGAAATGCGATTTTAGTAATACCCAGTGCTATAGAAAAGACAATAACATGAACGAGTTGCAAATAGATCCTGTTCAATGGAAACAACAATCGTTGAGCTTTTTTTTTTTTTGTATATTGTAGATTTTGTTTATTTACTTGATATTGTTTATTTATCTCAAAATAAATTCGGATCCGAAAAGGCTTACATTCTAGCTGTATTGCAGCTTTACCATGGCAAACATATAGGGTGATTCTTTAAAAGTAGTTTTTTTTTTAATCGAACAAAACACTCAAATTTGCATCATACATTACAATTTGTTATTGTAATCGATAAATTGGTCTTTGCCATTTAATTTTCAGAGATAATTTCATGTAAATGTTATCCGCGGCTCCGTCACAAAATGTCTATTCGGAAGGTCCGATTTTTCTTCACTTTTTCGAGGATTTCGGCCTGTATTCCACGATTAACGCGTGTTATGTTATCCTGTAAGGCTTCAATAGTGCTCGGCTTGTCCATATAAACTAGCGACTAGGCATAACCCCACAAGAAATAATCAAGAGGCGTTGAATCGCAAGATCTTGAGAGTCAACCCACAGGGCCAAATCGAGAGATAAGCTGCTCACCAAATTCATCCCTCAACATATCCATTGTTTCACGAGCAGTGTGGCATGTTGCACCGTCATGATGAAACAACATGTCAACCAAGTTCAACTCAGCCAATTGGGGCAAAAAAAATTGAGTATCATGGCTCGATATCGTTGGCCGTTGACGGTAACGTTTCTTCCACGCTCGTCTTTGAAGAAAAATGGACCGATGATGCCACCAGCCCATAAACCACACCAGACTGTCGTTTTTTCGGCATGCATCAGTAATTTATATATGGCCTGTGGCTGTTCATCACTCCAGATGCAGCAGTTTTGCTTGTTTACGTATCCGTTCAACAAGAAATGAGCCTCATCGCTGAACGCAATTTTTCGATAAAACATCGGATTTTTATTGAGCTTTTGTAAGGCCCATTCACCAAAAATTAGACGTAGATCATTCGTCATTCCATGATGAAATGGCGGAGTCTACTGTACACTTTTCACTTTGACAAATGACGTTTAGACGCCAGTAACAACCAGTGCTGCCTACCCGAAAAACCTAAATCTTAAAAAATCAACCTAAATTTTCCGGTAATGTAACGGTCCCACAATAAGTTGTCTAAGTATCAATAACGAGATATGCACTTTTGGAATATTAAAGTATCTGGCATAAAGTATCTGAAAATTTAAATTGATTTCAAGCAACAAATTCGAATATCTAGGTAAGATTGCTTTTAATTTGTTTACCTACAAACGGGTTTGTAATTTCAACGAATTAGTGTACCATTGATTGAGTGAAAAATAATAAACAAAACACATTACATAAGTGGATAATTAAAGCATAGGCATTATTTCAAACAATTTTTTTTATTGATTCAATTGAAAATTTAATTGATTTATATAGGATAGAAATACAAAGTCAATTTAATTTCCTTAAAGTTTAATTAAAACAAATTGTCAAAAACTGTAAAAATCTTTTTAAATGATTTAATTTAAAGTTTAATAAAAATTAATATTTAAAAGCGATAAAAGGTTGATTTAGCTCAATATCAAATGACCGCCAGCTTCGAATTCAACGCATTGGTATCTAGCAATCATAGAATTAGTTGCCTAAATATTATTAACGAAATCTGTCATTTTAGAGTATTAAAGAATCAGGCATAGCTATGCTTTTGCAAATTTAAATCGATTTCAATTAATAAATTCGAATATCCGGCAAAGATTGCGTTTAATTTTTAACCTACAAATGATCTTGTAGTATTAATTAACGAATGTGTAAACTATTAAGTGAAAAATAACAAACAAAATATATTAAATAAATAAATAATTGAAGTATAGAGAATATTGCAGTCAATTTTTTTATTGATTCAATTGAAAATTTGATTGATTTACATAGGATGGAAATACAAAGTTAATTTAATTCACTTAAATTTAATTGAAATATTTGTGAAAAACTGTAAAAATTTTATAGTACGATTTAATTGGATCAACCAAAAGTTTAATAAAGTCTATTCAAAAGTAATAAAAAGTTGGTTTGAATTAACAACAAATGACTGTCGATTTTGAATTTACACATTAGTATCTAGCAATCAAAATTAAAGAATCGGTCATAGCTATACTTTTACAAATTTGAATCGATTTCAAGTAATAAATTCGTATATCCAGCTAAGATTGCGTTTAATTTGATGATTTTGTAATATCAATGAATTTGTAAACCATCAATTGAGTGAAAAATTGTAACCAAAATACGTTAAATAAATAGTTATTTGAAGTTCTTATAGGGAATATTTCAATCAATTTTTTTTTATTTTTTGATTCAATTTAAAACGCAATTTATTAGTTAATTAATATCCCTTAAAGTTTAATTAAAACATTTGTCAAAAACTGTCAAAATTTTAAATAATGATTTGAATCAATCTAAAGTTTAATAGAAACTAATATTATAAAGTAATAAAAAGTTGATTTGACTTAATAAGAAATGACTGTTGAATTTACCGCATTAGTATCTGCATGATATTTATGTATTATAATCCAATTTTTTTTTTCTTTTGAATAAAAAAAACTAATTCGTACTCAAAAAAGACTCAACATTTAGAATTTCACAAATTAGTATTTTCAAATTGATTTATTTATTTTTTAAAAAGATCGTACGCATTAAAGTTCACATAATGTGTGGGCTGCTTGTCTATTAAGGAAAAGATGCAAGATAAGGAGATGATCCAAGTGCGGGAAGCAAGTTTACCCTTTTGCTTTAGGTACATGCATGCAGGTTCTGTTATTAGGTACAGATTACATTCGAAACTCAAAATCACCCTAACAGGAAAAAACTTACGCACACAAGAAGCAAACCAACCTCTAGAAAAAGTTGTTCTTTTCAATTTTCATTGGAAAAGCTGTACAATTTTATATACAGGGTTGTCCATTCAGTTTCCAAAGCGCCGGTCTGGCAAGGCTGTCAGCTGTTAAACACCTGTTATCTAAAGCGGTTTGCCATTTGCGAGTATGGATCGTTGGACAACCGAAGAACGCGTTAAAAAAATTAAAACTTACTACAAAAGTGGCGATTCAAACATGAATACATTTCATACATTACGGGGTGATTTTGGTCGTCATACTGCACCTAATGTACAAGAAATTAGAAAGATTTTAAAGAAATTTGAAGAGACAGGAAACGATACAGATGTGGTTAGGACTGTGTATCATCACAATGTATGCCCTGCTGAAAATATTGCTTATTCGAAAATGATGCTGGTGTAACCGTTTGTAGTATATGAGTATGATTTCTCTAAGTGTATATACTAGAAAGATCATCAAAACCAGTCCCAGAACATTCAAGTATGATATATGTATGTAATCTCTTTCCCTCTTTATCTGTAAACAAGACTTTTCTAGAATTTTATTTATGTATGTCTATTGTTATCTCCTTTTCACTTGTTATGTAAATAAGAACATTCTAGAATTAAGTCTATAATATACAACACTATTCTGTAAATATGTTTGTCTTTGTTGCACCCATTATGTTAATATGGGTTCTATTTGAAATATTGTAGCATTTTCTAGAATAAGTAATTTTAGTATAAATAGAGCAATCTTGTGCGTTTTGAGGGATTAATAAAGTTGACGTTGATGTGAAAAAACGATCCACGGTACCAAACGTTACAAATCAGAGTCAATTCAGGGCGCTATGACCGTGTGATGACCGACTTTTTTGGCCTGCAATTGAAGATTATGAACTGGACGATAAGTGGTTTAACAAGACGGTGGCACGAGCCACACAACACGGATTTTAGCTTTATTGCATGATAAATTCCCAGAAAGCGCATTTTCACAATTTTGCAACGCCAATTGGCCACCAAGGTCATGCGATTTGATGCCGCTAGACTTTTTTGTAAGGCTGCTTTTTTGTAAAGACTGTGTTTACGCGGATAATCTCCGAACGTTAGAGCAATTGAAAACCAACGTTCGTCAAGTTATCGCAGCGATTCCGCCCGAAATGTGCGAAAAAGTGGTCGAAACTACCACAAAAGAATCAGCAGCTACAACAAATCCAGAGGCTGTCATTTATATGATATTGTATTTCGTACATAATGCCAAATTCCAAACATTATAATTAAGTTAAAGACTCATCGAAGTCAATGGTTTTATGTGTGTTTTATATAATTTTATTTCTGAAGCCGAAAAATGGATAACTCAGTTTTACTAATAATGAGACAAATTTTTAAAATTGCAACATATGAGTTGGATGCCCAAATTAAAAATAATAATAACAGTGGGCTATTCTCATCCTCGCCTTAATACCGAAACATTTAAAACTAATATCGAAGTTAGTGCTCCTTGAGCATAATTAATTTAATGTAAGCATTTTGTAATTAAATATTGTGGAAATTTAAAAATATGACTTCCTTTAAATTACGCAGTTTGCTTGCGTGACTACACAATACATTTTGATTCATCCCCAAATTTTTCAACGAAAATTGTTATTATATTATATAAATTTCAAGCTCAATTCACACTTCCGATTCGATCTGTTATTTATTATTTATTTATAAATTTTTGCAACTTTAGAAAATAGCAACTTAAATCAAAAAAGCTAAAATTTCGATATGTAAAAAAAAAGAAACGAAAATAAAAACAGCATAAACATAATATTTTATAAAAGGTGGCGCATAAGTAACGTTAACGGCGACTATATTGAATGCGTTCTTGTGCATTATTTGGTTTTAACTTTTGAACCAATTGCATCTTATATGGTAAAATATGTATTATAAGTAAAATTCTTTTCAAAAACCGCCTAGACATCTTCTACTGCTGAGAACGTCGCCTGGTGGAAGTTTCAGGGTTTTCCTCAATACTTGCTTCCCCTCAAGCAATGATCACTTCATTTCGAACTGCACGAGGTCTTCCAGCACGCGGAAGATCATTCACAGCCCCTTGTTGTCCAAAATGCTGAACCAATCGGGAAAGTGTTGGAGCGCTAGAGGCATTTTGAACATGAAAGAAATTTTGGTATGATCTGAATAATCGAATGCTGACTTTCAACGTAAAATTTAACAACTTTGGTTCTTTGTTCTGTGCTGAGCCTTTCCATCATAAATTTCCCAAATATTATTTAGTCAATTCTGTAAAGAGACGAGAAAAGACTTAAACAAAAAATGTATTCAATGATCAAATCTTAACGTTACTTATGCGCCACCCTATAGAACAAACTATTTATTTTAAAAATATCGATTTGCACTGCAGATGGTTTAAACGGAATTCATACTGTCCTCATATGTTTACAAAATCTTCTTGTGAACGTTTTTATCACAATCATAAGCATTAAATTTAAAATATCCATCTTTTGTTATTAAAACTTTAGTTCAAATCACTACCTGTCTGTTCTTCTTGCTTTTTATAGAAAACCCACAAACCTGCTCATATACGAAATAAACGTATAATCACATCTGTGACAAATAGAAAAAAATCAAAAAAGCTTTACCTTCCACAAAATCTACTTAAAAGTTTGTCATGTTCTTCTTTTACTACTGTCTCTTAATAACTTATTGACAAATGTTAACTTAAAAAGAAGAAACAAAAAGCTAAACTTTTCTAAAGTAAAGAGAAACTTAAAAGTCAGAGTTAAAAGCCCGCAAATACAAAAGTAACAAAAATATCAAATATAGGCAAAAGTTTACGAAATTCTAAAGCAAAACAAAAAAAAACACGGACAAAAACCGAAAACAAACCAAAACATTGGTAAACAGTAAAGAAAACATTGAAATAAACAAATAATATTTTATGTAAGACAGACACCTGTCAGTAAAATCTTTGTGTTTTTCTTTCTCATGCACCGCAATTCATCTGTCTTTTGTCAATGTCAAGTTCAATATTGACTTAGACTTTTGCAAATGTTGGAGAGATAACTTATACGAATTTCACGAGTCAAATTATTTACACGAGGGCGGTCCCAAAACTAGGCGATCTAACAAAGAAGACGCAAAAAAGTTGGAAAAAAATTTTCCTAATTTTTCAACATAATGTCTTTTTAGCTCGATACACTTTTTCAAGCGATATCTAATAGCTTATGTACCCCGTTTATAGTAAAAAATGTCAAACTCCTTAAAATAGCCATCAACCGCAGACTTTACTTCCATCACTGTTGACAAATCTTTTACCACCGAGCCATTTTTTCAATTTTGGAATTAGAAAATGGTGCGTGATGAAACAATTCGAATTTTAATTCATTAATTTTGGCCAGCGCAATAGCGGATGTGTGAACTGGAGCATTATATTGATGAAACAACGCTTTCTATCTCGCCAAATGCGGCCTTTTTCCATAATTTCATCACCTAAACGCTGAATCAAATTATATTCGCCGTTGATGGTTTTTCAGTTTCAGAAAATAATCAGTAAAAATAACCCCATGCCCATGCGCCCAAAAAAAAAATTAGATGTCATTACCTTGCCTGCATATGGAACCGTCTTAGCCTCCTTTGGACACGATTCTCCCATTTCAGTCTACTGCTTTGACTGTTCCTTTGTCTCAGGTGCAAAGTGGTGAAGCTATTTCTCAGTCATTATAAATCAAAGCAAAAATTCGGCATTATTGCGGTGAAACATCGCCAAACACTCTACTATTCTAATGAAACATGTTCATGACGCTGTTTTGCTCTATTGAAAGCAAGTGCGGCACCCATCTCATCTTTAAATGTTTTGTCACTATACGAAGTATAGCACTTCTCTATCATTTAAGTTAGCTCACGCACCTTCAGCCGACTCAACGAATTATATGAATTGTTTTAGAAATGAATTAAAATGAAAATCATTATTTGAATAACTACAGTTAGCTTAAATTAAATTATGAAAAAAGATATTGTTAGATGGGGTACCTTATCCAACTATGAAATTTAAAAAAAAAAAACACTATTTGTGATGCCTAGGTGGCAACACAGCGCGGAGGTTTCGTGGTTGTGGTCGGCGAGACCACGAGCCTCTTTACGCTTCAACAACCATCAGGACCACGTGGCAAACACCCCACAACTTTCGAATAAAGATACCAATGTAAGTCTCAGATCGCTAATCTCTTTTCTTTCTAGGAATAGGAACTCAGGCCTCCTTGTTTCCAACCCTTTGAATTGAGCCTAAACTCTGCCCAGATCGCCCATAATGAATTGGAACCTGAGTTCCAAAAGAAAAAAGACATAACATTTTACATGGTCCTTCGAGTCGGATACCAAAAATTACACGTGCGAGTTATTCGCATTAGGAATAATCTGTCGACTAAATCCAATGTGCAATGATCGAGTCTCACTCCAGGGGAATCGCCTTCATGATCCCGGTAACCCCCACGCCAGGTAAGATGGATTTTTCTAACCGTGTCTGGAGTGGATACCTCAGTTAGTCGACCACTGTGGTATTTGTCTTGGCAGCTCGTAAGGACTCGGTTAAACTTCCCCAAAGCTCGGCTTTAATATTAGTTGGACAGAGGCTTTTTAAATGGAAACATTGAATTACATAACAGTAACCAATTTTTTCCATTTACAATTCACTGAGATCGTTTACTTTTGATGGCTCAAACAAAAATACATTAACCAACGTTACGCCTTGAAACTTAAACTTATAAAGAAATTTGAAGAGAACAGGAACGTTACGGATGTGGTCAAGTCTGTGCCAATGTACGCACTGCCGAGTACATCGTTTCTGTTAGTGAAAGTATGGCGGATAACCTGAATTTGTCGACTCAGCAATTGAGCTTATCGTACGGCTCATTATGGCATATTTTGCATTTGAATTTGAACCTCCATGCACACAGAGTTCATCTCATGCAGCAATTGAAGCCGGCTGACCATTCACAACGCAATAGATATGCTGATTGAATGCTTCAGCAACAGGCTTTCAACGCTGATTTTTCGAACAAAATTTTCTTCAGCGATGAAGCTCATTCCTCACTCTGTGGTTGAGTCAATATGCGAAGGGCCGCATATGGGGTTCGAAGAACCCAAAAGTGATTGTGGAAAAGCCATTGCATATGGAAAAAGTTTCTGTTTGGTGCGCATTTTGGTCTGTAGTTGTCGCTGGGTCGTATTTGTTTGAAAATGACGCTGACGTTACGACGGTTTAGAATGCTGTGGTCGTGTGCTAGTCGACTTTTTTTGGCCAGCAATTAAAGATTATGAATTGGGTGATATGTGGTTTCAACAAGATGGTGCCACGAGTCACACAACATGACCGATTTTGACGTTACTGCGTGAGAAGTTTCTAGAAAGTATAATATTACGTTTTGACGACGTCAATTGGCCCGCTAGTGTGGCGAGCTCATGTGATTTGACGCCGTTATGTGTATGGGCAAATTTACGATTTCGTCCAAATTCGAATTCAGCTTATCTATGCAATATTTTTGCGCAAATTTTGTTCTTTCTATATCGATCAGTGTGGCCTCTATCGTCCGACGGATCCGATCAGGGATATGTATTGAACCTTAATGGACTCTCGGATAAACATCTTTAGATATATCCAATGCAATGATGCATTTAGTGCGCCCTTCATCACATGATGGTGGATATAAAAATCTAAAATCTGAAATGCATTAATAAATCTCCAGCTATTTGGTCATTTCCTAAAACGATCTATTCTATTGTTAATAAAATGGAATTCAATACTCATTTCCTGGTATTCAAATTACCGTTTAGGTTGAACGTACAAAAAAAAAGACAATCGACCAATTCGATTTCTGGATAGTATTTGGCATTTCCTCATCTTATAAAGTTCGGTACGAATATCAGTAAATGCATCTTTAAACCTTCCGGCATTTCCTACATCATATTAAGATTTCGCTGGAAATAAAACTATTTCGCTATTTCATAGCAAAGGCGAAATAGTTAATAAAACGGAATTCAATGCTAATTTTCTAATATTCAAATTATCGTTCGCGTAATACGCATAAAAGGAAGAGAAAAAGAACCGAACGATTTCTGCATAACGTCTATAATGTTAATTTGTAAAAGCGTTAATACAACAAATAAATAAAACTACGAAATGCTAAATCAAACATATCCATTGAATGGAGTGTGCAGCAATATCTAGGCAACATTTTAATTTTTTTTTTTTTAACTTAACCTTGATTCATTAGAGTACCGTCGCCATTTGGTTACCAAAGCATCGATGACATGTGCGTTTAATAATCTCCGTCAGCTGAGCATAGATAAAATATCGATATAGTGTGGTCTAGACATTTTACTAAATCTATAGATATCAAACTGTATTCTATTAAGAGTTCAAAAAAAATGTATAGGAGTGAATGTTTGCGGAAATTGTGAATGAATTTTGTATGGCTGATGATGAAAAAAACAAAATTCTATAATCAATATCACACAAAAGCAAAAGCACAGCAAAAGCATACTGTTGGGAGAAAAATTGATGTATTTGCACTTATGCGAAGTGAAAAATAATAACAAATATTTGAAATGATTTATTTTCCAAATCTTCCATACCATGCATATTCCTCCAACTGAAATTTTCCGAAGGAAGAGGGAAGTAAAATGGGTACTACTCGCCACACTAGCCAAATAAATCCAGAATTATGAAAATTATTAGGTGCACAACTAAGTTCTGTTTATATTTAAGTTCTGTTTATATTTATATTCTAAGTTCTAAGTCCTTCATTCTAAGTTCCGTTAATATTTATAAAAATGCAACCTTATTATGAAAAAATGTTTGCAAATGGTTAACTGAAAGTCTTCCCCGTCGCTAGTTGCTACTTTTTCCCATCTTTCTGGCAAAGCTCGAATTTCGTCAAGGTAAAACTGTTCTTTTTTTTTAAGTCTATCCACGAATCTAGCCATTCCTTGATGTCGTCATATGAGTGGAACTGCTGGTCAGCCACGCCGTGTGGCATCAAAAGAAACAAGTGATAATCGGACGTTGCAATATCTGCAGAACATCACCGATGGGGTAAAACTTCCCATTTCAGTTTTCACAGGTATGTTTTAATGGGCTTGGCCGAGGCCGAGCGTTCTCATGCTGAAGGATCAGTTTTTTGTGGACGTTTCTCGTGCAGAGCTCAGCTCAATCGCACTAATTAAAGTGGATACGAATCTTCAGTGATGCTTTCGCTTGGTTTCAACAGTTTGTAATAAACAACAACGACCTGGTTCCACCAAATACAGAGCACAACCTTCGTAGCGTGAATATTCGGCCGAGGCGACGACATACAAGCTTGACCAGACAGCCCCCATGACTTTTGCTGGATTGTTGTATTGAATCAATTTTCCATCCTCCGTTACAATAAGATGAAGAAAACCCCTCCTTTTTCGTCGCCGAAGCAATTGTCAACAGGCGAAAAAACGACGCTCAACGTCTCTTTGCATCAACTCATAAGGAACCCAAGTTTCTTGCTTTTGAATCACTCCCAACGAATACATATACAATCCCTTGGAAAAAGCTTGGCGGGCAACTCAGATAGAAGAAGAAAGCGGGCAATGAAGATAGAATGCTGAATGCTGAAGCAAGCTGTACCTGCGGTTGACACGTCAATTCAGTGTCTTCGAAGGGTTTTCGTCTTCCTTCACGCAAACGGTAGTCAAAATCAAAATCACTGTCTTTAAAGCGGCGGAACCAATCTTGACATGTTGTTTCACTTATCTCAGTCATCTCCGTAAACGTTTTGAAGCTCTCGATGAGCTTTAGCCACCGTTTTTCTCGATTGAAGGAAGAAAATCAATACTTCCGCATATGACGATTATTTGGCACAAAATCATACATACTCACGAGAAAATCACTATTGTGTCGAGGCGATATGTTTACAGTATACCTTGGTTAATGACGTTTAGGTTGTGGTAGAATAGACTAGCACTTACAGTTGGCGCCATCTGTTGGCAAACAGCGTGAACTTAGTTGCGCACCTAATAATATCGTACGCTAATCTGGCTTTAAAATTTACGGGGAAATTAATAATGGAATTTTGCTATATTCTTGCTCTCAGGGGGCAAAATAAAGAGTGTCCCAACAAGAATGCAGGACTTTAATTTGTCGCCATTCGAAGTGTCATTTTTTGACATTTGAACAATTGTTATTGTTTGCTAGTAGAAGGTACGAGGTTAGTAAAAATGGAGTGCTACACAAATGAACAACGCATTCTCATTGTGAAATTGTTTTACCAAAATGGTGAAAGTTTTGCGGCTACAGTTCGCAAATTGCGATCAATTTGGGGTCACAATAATGCTCCAAAAGAGTCAACTGTAAAGAGATTAATAGATAAATTTGCCAAAACTGAGCCTGTTAGTGATGTAAAGACAACAACGCGCTTTCGACCAGGTACGTGATGATGTCGTTCAAACTCCATCCACCTCAATTCGACACCGAGTTCAGCAAATTGGTGTCTCCAAATCCACTATGTAGCGAATTTTGACGAAAGATTTGCATCTTCATGCATACAAAGTTCAATTGACTCAGGAACTGAAGCCAGCTGACCATGGACACCGAAGGGAGTTCGTTAATTGGGTACTGGAGAGACAACATGAAAATGTTGATTTTGCCAGTAAAATCATCTTTAGTGACGGGGCCCATTTCCATCTTGATGGCTTCGTTAATACGCAGAATTTTCCTCAACGTGTCACTGTGTGGTGTGGATTTTGGGCAGGAGGAATCATTGGACCTTTTTTTATGAAAATGAGGCATGTCAAGCGAAAACGGTCAATGGTGTTCGGTATCGTGAAATGATAACAAGTTTTTTCGTGCCTAGAATTGAAGAAATAAATGTGGAGGGCATGTGGTTTCAACAAGACAGCGCCACATGTCATACAGCCAGAGAAACAATTCAATTGCTGCATCAGTCATTGTTTGGTCGTGTTATTTCGCGTTTTGGAGACCAGAATTGTCCGCCTAGATCGTACGATTTATCACCATTAGACTTTTTTTCTTTGGGGTGTTTTGAAGTCGATGGTTTACGCGAATAAGCGACGACGACTCAAGTCTTAAAAGAGGAAATTGGAAATTAATGAAATGCCGCAGTATTTATGCAAAACGGTCATTGAAAAGTTTATTAAAAGATCGCGTGTGTGCCAGGAAAGCCGCGGCGGCCATCTGCCCGATGTGTTGTTCCGTACATTACCTCATTCTGTCTACTTTACGATATAATAAAGTTTCACTATTTTTTTTTTAATATCTGTGTTTTATTTAAAATTTAAATCTTGCATTCTTGTTGGGACACCCTTTATTTCAGAATTTGTTTTTGGCAATTTAAAAAAATAAACACTCAAAACTTTGATCACTTTTAAACTGAAAATATGAAAAAAATTTAAGGTAATTTAAAAACGTTACCAACGTGTTATTAATGAATGATTTTATTGTAATAACACTTATTGGTAAACTTAAATTGCGCCTCAAATGGTTCTCTAGTTTGCTTTGCATGATACACTCTGAGGCGAACTAAATAGAAACTCATAGGCATTGTCTTCAGATAATTAATGCCAGCGGATATTTAAAAATTTAACCTTCAATTTTTCCCATCACTGTCGCAATATTTGGTAGCCTAATTAAATATACACGAATAATAACCAAACAGGTTATTATAATTTTTTTTTTGTTCCCACAACTGAATTATATATAAAAGAGCAACCGATTAGTGGCTGTAAATATTGGCATGAATAGAATTTCCTATTAGGAAGTAAACACAACAATATCGATCACAGGAATAGATCTAAAGTGAATCATAAGGAAATATAATTCGCATAAGTAAATGAAAAACACGAATTAATGAAATCTCGCTAAGTGATAGTCGTTTTGTGTACGAGTTAGATGGGCTGTACAAAAATGAATTGGAAAACGATCAAACTGTTTTTTCATGCTCAAACCCGTACACTGTTTTCGTGACCGATTACACCGGTTTTTCGAAAAACAAAAACCAGAATTCTAATTAGCTTTATTAAATGAAAAAGTATCTACGAAACATAGTCCAAAAACAGAAACAAATCCAGATGTCTCGCATAAATAAAATGTCAACCAACTCGACGAGATTTTGTACTTTTGCCTTATCGATATTTTTCCAATAAATGCAAACAAAAATCCAAGCATCTAATCTTTAAAAGTTTTGAGTATTTAGAATACCTCTGGTTCATCTCACCTCATATGCATTTTATGCGGCCGCTATAATTTTGAAAGTTTTGGTTGAAATGTAGTACTTTTTTTATACATTTTTACTGGAACGATTGGAAAAGTTAATATGTTATGCATTTCATTCATATAGCGATGAGTCGGTACATCGTGCTCTACACTACGAATTGCGAGTGTTACAAGTTTTCGAGATCAGTCTAATAGAAAAAAAATCTTGCTCCTACAGGAACTGGATGCATTATTAGTACTTTCTTAACAATTTTACCATGTATTCAGCAAGTTAAGTAAGCAGTATAAGATGATAGTTGATGTATGCAAGCGAGTTCTACTAGAACTTATGTACTTTTCAAAGTCAATACCGCACAGTGAGATTCCAAGTGCAAAAAGTCTATTTTTCGACTGTAAAATATTAAAAATGTAATGATGCAATTTTGTACGGAATTGTTTAGTTAAGAGAAGTTCATCATTGCTTTTTTGAAAAAAATAATTTTTTATCGCAAAATAATTACTTAAAAATGCTTGGGAGAAGTAAAGCGCAAAACGACTAAGATTTTAATGCAACTTGAGAGCCTGTATATGCATATTTGTTGTTCGTTTAACTATTTTATGTCATGATGTTCTAAAAATATGGTATTTTGTGATTCTTTAAGAAAAAAAGACAACTGGATAGCATAAACAGTTTCGAAACTATTTAAATTTAAAAAAAGCCCTAGAAATTTCAGTGTTCTAAGTTTTCCTTGGATGAAAAAAAGGTTAGCTCCGGCGACCTCCATGCTCTGACTGCAATAAAATGAAGGAAGGGAGTATATTATTGCGATTTATAGAAAAAAATCCTTATAATATTTTATACTGCTGAACAAAATTATAAATTTTATGAAAAAAGTCACAAGAAATTACGCTACAAATTAAGCAAAGAAATAAAGACAAAACACGTATATGGTGCATAATATAGGCGATGGGCGTGGCCGATTTGGATGAAACTTTCCAAAAATTTTGTTTTCGTAGTACAGATGATCCATGCCAAGTTACAAAAATTTCTACCTAACAGA
>JAHXMU010000673.1:1071907-1115837 GCA_019455685.1 Philornis downsi
TTATTGGCAAAAAAGAAAACTGTGAAATGTAACTGCAGTCTTCTCAAGCTTTGAGAATGAATCAGCAAAAATGGATCTGGTGGCAAACGAGGATGAACGTTCTGCACGAACAAAAGTCCACCCGCTTCGGACGCTGTGTGAATGCTGACAACTATAACATTGGAGTGGCGGATGAATTCATCTACTCGATTCGGCTATAAATACAACGAATGATGTCAGCATGGAGATTACGAGGAGGGTGCTGCTTGCATACTGATGTTACTATGGATTAAGCAATACAATAATCCGACAGTACCAGAAGTTTAGCATAGTTTTTACCTGTTTATATGGCGCAGAATCCTGTGTTATAACACAAGCAGATAAATCAAACGCTCTAAAAAATATATGGATCCATAATCCATACCCTTTACGTATAAACAATGCGCTGTATTAGCTACCTATATATACCGAAATTGACGTGGCCAAGCGCGTCAATATACAGCGATTGCGCTGGCTGAGTCATGCTGTGGCTATGAACCCATTTGCTCGACTAAGAAAAGATTTCGAAAACGAAATATGTAGATGGGCGACATCGGAAGCGTCAGGCTATCAAAACTTGGTGTGACGAATTGGAGAAGGCGGAAGTGGTTGGAATTATTTTCTTATCCTTAATAGACAAGGATGTCTATTCTTATCTATTTACAAATAAAAATCAATACTTTCAAAGCAAACGTTTAATAGAATTGAAAGGTCTTCAAATCCTGTGGAAAAAAGTGGCATTAGGGTGGGTAGAAACCGAAATATCGGTAATAACTACTGGAATTTGGCATCGGATTCAGAAAGTGCTAAAGGGTAAACTGTAGGGCATGTTAAACCATGAACAACGATTTGCGAATGGACCTTTAATGAATTTAAAATGGGACGCAACGCAAAAAAACCAAGTGGATGGAATTCAAGGGCGTGGCAAAAAAAAATTATTTGTTACATTTTTGTTATCGTCTTCGACTAACCTTTACTAGCAGGGAGTGACAAGTTGAAGTGACAAGTTTTTCGACCCACTCTAATTTCATGCGCTGCCAAATCAGTCGACTAAGATGGTTGTGGGGCGATATTAGTAGAGTTTTTCGCAAAAACCCACGTAGAGTCACTGCAGTGTGTGCTGGCGCATTATCGGGATAAAATAGTCGAAGGTTGTCTGTCCATAAATCCAGTGTCTTTTTGCAAATAGCTTTACGCGAGCGACGCTTAATACTCTAATAAGGTTCCTTGTTGACTGGGGGGTTAAATTCATTCAATGCAAATAATCTGAAAACCCTCAGGGGTACTAAAAAAGTTAAATGGGGTGGGGCGAGATTAATCCTCCCTATTGTCCCCTTTACTACGCCTGTACTTAATGGTCCGTCTTACAAAGTGCTGTCAACAAAGAATTATCTTTTCGCAGACTTTGACGTGATATCGTATTTCGAAAAAAAAAAAATAGTTTTTGTCCTAATCGGGATTTCAAATGGAGTTGACTGATCCGTTTGAAAGGTCTCTAGTTGTTAATTGCTCTGGATTTGCTGGATGTGACCCTCATCGATAGAGGTTAATGATCGCCCGGGGCGCCCTTTATATTCAACTCGTCCGCTGCCTTCTTTAAACTGTTTATGCGTCTTATAAACATTTCTTTCCATCAAATTTTGTTTACCAAAGGTCTACACAGCAACTTTTTAAATAATTATTTGGCAGCAATTCCATTTCATAAATAAAATTTAGTTCATTTTCTTTGCTCAACAAAATCACACATTGCTAAAATTACCGAAATCATCGGTAATTATCCTTTCGAATCGAAAGGATAATTCAAACGTTAATCACAATTACTGCGTGAAATTTGGAGCAGATGTCTACGACAGTGTTACAAACTTAGAATAAAAGCATTTCCGAAACTCAACATGCTCCCATAATCTAAATTGAAAACTGATCTTGCTTTATGAACACAGCAGTATAGGGTGGCGCATAAGTAAAGCTAAGATTTGATCAGTGAATACATTTTTTGTTTACGTCTTTTGTTTTCGTCTCTTTACCGAATTAACTAAATAATACTTGGGAAATTTATGATGGAAATGTTCAGCACAGAACAAGTTTAATTTTGGGCAACAAGGGGCTGTCTGTGACTTTCCACGTGATGGAAGACCTCGTGCAGTTCGAAATGAATTGACCATTGCTCGAGTGCAAGCAAGTATTGAGGAAACCCCCGAAACCTCCACCAGGCGACGTTCTCAGCAGTTGGAGATGTCTAGACGGTCTTTGCAAAGAACTTTACATATGTTACATCTTTTCCCATATAAGATGCAATTGGTTGACGAGTAAAAACCAAATGATGCACTAGAACGCATTCAATATAGTCGCCGTTAACTTTACTTATGCGTCACCCTTTACATTTACATTCCAAACTGTTGTACTGAAATGCTAACAGGAAAATTGACATTTCTTTTGTTCTGTAAAATTGTCACTGTTTGATGACAACCAAACAGTTGAACATTTTCGTATGAGCCCCAGTACATAAATATCGGCATATAAATATCTGAATATACAAATATTTGTTCTGTTTAATTATCTTAACAACAGCAACTCTCTTGGAATGTAGGGATGCAACCGTGGCAACAATAAATTCAATATAACATGTTTTTACTTACCATCACGCCTTCCACTTGAGCTTCATAAGTGACCATCTGCAATGTTAAAAAGAAAAGTAAAACTACATAAATGGTTGCCATAACAAAGAAAGAAAAGATATGCTAGAAAAAAAATGAAAAAATTTACGAAAATGTCAACGACCAACAGAAAAATGTTATCTTTAGACCCGGTCCAACAAAGAAGAATGTAAAAGGAAAGTAGAAAAACAGACAAGAATTACGATTGTGGCACATGACCATGTGGTAAACCAAGAAATGAAGAATGCACCAGAAAAACCACAACGATGAACATTGGTTTGACTATGCAATATTGTGTAGTTACTACATTGAATGGCCGTCGTAGGGAAGGCTCTGCATTAAAGAAAAATTAGGAAATATACACATAATATGGCTAAGATATTCGCAGAAAACATGGCCAATCGTGACATGAATCATTTCTTTCAGCTCTGATACAGCCACATATCTTTTGTAAGCGGCACACACACGAGTTCAAAATTTAATCAAAAGAAATCCATCCATATCAAATGTGCTAATACAAGGAAATCTGACGTATAGATGGTGTCAGTAGTTTCAAACAAAAACAGTACTTTGGTGAAAAGTGGCAACCTTAAAAAACACATGTTTTAAGTTTCAAGGCGCCACGTTGTTTAGTATTTGTACTTGAGCCATGAGAAGTAAACGACCTCAGTGAATTTGTAAACATGGAAAAAATTGGTCACCATTATATAATTCAACTAGCCGACCCTGCAAACGTTGCTTTGCCTTTAAATTTTAGCAGGAGCAGAAATAATTGTTTCTTGATTTGTGGTTTGTATAGGAGGTACCACTCCCCATTGTCCAATCCCGCCCATATTTGCAGTAGCACTTAAGATATGTACACCAAATCTACGCACCAAATTTTGTTCAAATACCGTAAGCAGGAGCAGAAATAATTGATTTTTAATTTTTTGTTTGTATAGGAGGTACCACGCCCCTTTGTCCAATTGGACCGAATTGTAAATCTAAACCATCCCGGGCACTACCCAGACGCATATACAAAAATTTATACAAAGCGGTCCAGCCGTTTGGAAGGAGTTCACTGACAACGCCCGTACAGTAGAATTATATATATAAAGATATTTCCATTTGAAAGGTCTCAGTCCAACCAATTTTAAAGCCGAGCTAGATTCTACTCTAGGGGAGTCTGCTTCTTTGTTTACGACTGTAAAATATTGGGTGGCAGAGTTTAAACGAGGCCGTACGAACTGTCAATATGATCACCGTAGTGGTCGACCAATTGAGGTGTCCACGCCGGTTAAGAAAATCCATAAAATGGTATTGGATGATTGTCGATGATAGGCTGAAGGTGTATGAGCCAGCTGAAATGGTAGGCATTTCAAAAAATGCTACATCTCGTACGAGTATATTGATCGAATATGATAAAGTTGTGCCCATGATAGATGCCGCGCTTATTTTTAATAGAGCACAAACAGCGTCGTAGAGATGTTTCAGCAGAAAGTTTGGCCATGTTTTATCGCAATAAAGCCGAATTTTTGCGTTGATTTATAATCATGGATAAGACATTTCAAAAACCATCAACTATAAATTTAATGCTGATTTATTGCAGCGTTTGGCTGATGGAATTATGGAAAAAGGCCGCATTTGGCGAAGAAGAGAGTGTTGTCTCATTAAAACAATGCTCCAGTTCAAACATCCACTATTGCGATGGCCAAAATCAATGAATTAAAGTTCAAATTGCTTTATCACACATCTTATTCGCCAGACTTAGCTCCCTCGAACCATTTTCAAATACCAAACTTATAAAAAATGGATCGGTGGTAAAAAAAATGTGCCAACAATGAAAAAGTGGAGTCTGCGGTTGACGGCTATTTTAAAGAGTTTGACAGTCGCATTTCATTTCCAAAAGTTCTGTATATCGTACATTAACCGAAGATTTGAAGATGAGAGAATTGTGCGCAAGATGAGTGCCGCGCTTGCCTTCAATAGAGCAAAAACAGCGTCGTGAAAATGTTTCAGTAGAGCAAAGTTTGATGATGTTTCACCGCAATAAAGCCGAATTTTTCCGTCGATTTAAAACCATAGATGAGACGTAAAAGTCCACCACTTTACACGTGAGACAAAGGAACAGTCAAAGCAGTGAACTGGAATGGGAGAATCGTGTTCATAGAAGGCAAAGATGATTCCATATACAGGCAAGGTCTTGGTTGTCTGTTTTTTGGGATGCGCATGGAATTATTTTTTCGATTATCTTCGGAAAGAAAGAAAGAGAAAATGTTGTTTCATCAAGACAATGCTCCAGTTCCAACATCCACTCTTGCGATGGCCAAAATTAATGAGTTAAAGTTCGAATTGTTTCATCATGCAGCTTATTCTCCAGATTCAGTTCCCTCGGACTATCTCCTATTTCCAAATTCGAAAAAATGGCTCTGTGGTAAAAGATTTGCCAACAATGAAGAAATGGAGTCTGTGGTTAATGGCTATTTTAAGGAGTTTGACAGTTCTTACTATAAACAGGGTATAGAAGTTATTGAATATCACTGGAAAAAAAATTTATATCCAGCTGAAAGGAGATTATGTTGAAAAATAAAGAACATTTTTCCCAACTTTTGTATATCTTCTTTATTAGGTCGGCTAGTTTTTGGACCGCCCTCGCATAATGACATCAATGAGATCAGTCATAAAAAGTCTTCTGTAATATATCTGAAATCTATGGAAATAATTAGGAATGAAAAAATTTACTTACACCCACTTTTTCTTAGTGGATTTATTCGGCTTTGCTAAAGCAAAATAGGCAATCCTCTTAATATTGCTTCGTTTTTTATATATAAAAATGTAAACCTAAATAAAGAGTTACTTTTCGCGAATAGACAATTTGAACTGGAATAATTTTGTACCATATTCATCACTTTTCGCTATACTCGTACATCGCGTTTAATTGACAGATAAATTTTAAGGGCGGGTTCTGTCCGCACTGAGCTGGCCTTAGAAAACCGTCGTTACTATTTGAGAGATGTACCGCCCCACTCAAACTCTCTACCTGGCAATGTCCTTGAATTGAATCATACCTACCTCCTCTATGTGTGATTTCTCTCCGCACTGAGCTGGCCTTGGGAAACCGTCGTTATTATTTGAGAGATGTACCGCCCCAGTCAAACTCCCTACCCGGCAATGTCCTTGAATTGGAACATACCTGAGTATTGGGAGTTATACCAAATTTCAAATATTGACAATAGCACCGAAATGCCATCATCTCATCGAAATTTGTAAGGGCAGAGGGCGAATCCGACCAAATAATTCTGGTAACATTCGATTTTTCTCTGTAATGAAAAAATAAGGTTTTCTGTGCAATTTCGGTGGATATGAAAAATGAGCTACTTTTAAAAGCATAAGAACACATCAGGGACCTTTACAAAGTCTCGTTTCAGTTTTGATATTGTGCATTTATATAAATCACAGGGTGACATATCAATATGCTACAATAAAAAATTCATATAATTTTTTTTAATTAATGTATTTCATTTATTTTTTTTTAATTATATGCAAAATTGAATTATATTCTATATAATTCATTGGTTTTGAAGATGACCTCTGTTTTCATTTACGCATATGCGTAACGTGATCAAAAAATTTTTCATTCCGGTTTGAAGGGTTGGAAACCGGAATCGACTCAATTATTGTTTTAACAGACAGCTTCAATTCAGTCAAATTCAATTAATGTTTTAATTCTGTCAAATTCCTTGGTTTCATAAAATAAAAAAAAAATATTGGTGCAGTCAGGTGTGTGGGTTGACCTTGGGGGTCAGCGAAAAGTGGAGTTATTGGATCTTAATTTGTTTGGGAATTTTCGCTGGAACTCCGTCATAACCGGTCGAACTATGTGTGCAGTTGCGTCTTCGGCACAGATCTGGAAAACAGATTCGTCATCGGCACAGCTCTGGAAAAAAATTCCTTCAACATCTTAAAACGACGGCCCTTTTTGGTCTCCGTTTTGGGTTTGTACCGCGATTCGTGCTAAAAATTTATTTCTGATTCATTCAATTCGTTTGATACATTGATTTGTTCCTTACCTGAAAGGAATTGGAAACCTTCATTGGTTCGGTTTCTCTGAAACAGATACTGTTTCTCTGAAACAGAGATAATGAAACAGATATTTTGATTTGAGAAACTGTTTGAATCATTCCTTAATCGATCTGAATCAGAACTGAAGTTAAATGCAGTTTCATTTCATGGCAGGGAAAAAGCTCCAAGCTGCGAACTGTAAGAATGGTTCAAACAATTTATTTTCTGAATTTATAATTCCAGGCTAATTTTTACATGGCTATACAAATATGTGGTCTGGTTTTTGAATTGATAAACTTCAAATTAATTACAAACAAAACATTTCATAAACTTAATCGGAATCAGAATTGTTCCTAATTCCACTTTAAACTACGATGTGAATCGAAATCAAAATTCACTTGTAATTTCGTTTCAGATAAATGTACAGTGATATCTATTTAGTGTTTTTAAAACCTCCGGTCTGGCAATGTTGTCAGCTGTTAACTACCTGTCATCTGAAGTATTATTTATTTAGTAAAAGGTTTGCCATTTACGAAAATGGATTGTTTAATAACCGAAGAATACGTTAAAATAGTTACAACTTACAACTACAAAACTGGTGATTCAAAAGCAATCACTTTTTATGCAATAGGAGGTCATTATGGTCGTCATAATCGACCTACTATGCAAGGAATTGGCAAGATTATAAAGACTTTTGAAGTGACTTAAAACGTTACATATGTGGTCAGTCTTGTGTATCATCGCAAAGGACGCACTGCCGAAAATATCGCTTCTATTAGTGAAAGTGTGGCGTATAATCCGAATTTCAATTCAGAGCGCTATGGCTATATGATAATCGACTTTTTTGTCCTGCAATTGAAGATTGTGAACTGGACGATATGTGGTTTCAACTAGACAGCGCCACGAGCCATAAAACATGACCGATTTTGGCTTTATTGCGTGAGAAGTTTTCAGAAAGCGTAATTTGACGTTTTGGCAACGTCAATTGGCCGCCATGATCATGCGATTTGACGCCGTTAGACTTTCTTTTGTGGGGCTACGTCGTAAAACGTATTTACGTGAGCAATTTTCAAACATTCGAGCATTTGAAAACTAATATTCTTCAAGTTATCGTCGAGACACCGGCAAAAATGTGTAAAAGAGTGATGGAAAATTACCTCACAGGGATCTACCGCTGCAACTAATCCCGAGGCGCTCGTTTAAATGACATTGTGTTTCATGCATAATGGCAAGGTCCAAGCATTATAATGAAATAAAAGATTCATCGAAATCATAGGCTTATGTGTGCCTTATTTAACTTTACTTTTGAAACCCGTTATATGCGATAAAGATTATAATTCACCGTGGTACGCGGTACGTGCCTATGTTTCTTCGAGAAGAGGTCAATATCGACAATACTTTTGAATATTAAATATCTCAAACTCGTTTTTATAATGCTAAATACAAATCAAAACCTGGAATCATAAATTTGGTATTCAAAGTTATCTTTATTACCTACTAATCAGAATCGTTGATGCATCAATCTAATACGATGTGCTTTCAGCTATTTCTAGTGTATCATCAATATTGTAGTTTGGCCTCCATGAAAGTCATCTATTTAGATCTAATAACCTTAGTGTAAAACACTTCGTAACTTAAGCCGAAATAATTTGTGTTGAATTCATTAGTTTATTTAGGTAATATCAATGAAAACATTTAGATTTGTGTTAGAATGGAAAATAAATAACTTTCGATCTTAAACAACTTTCTTTCCTTTTTTTTTTTTTTTGGCATTCATTTTGAACATTCACTTCTTTTCCTAAACCACTGTGAATCCCAGTCTTAGCCGTAACAACAACGTGAATAATAATAGTTTATATCAATGACTTAACCTGTCAGATGGAGAACCGACTGCAAGTTTCAAGTTCCCCCATCATCGATTGTCGTTAGCAGTGTTTAGGCTATGCAAAGCGCGTGGCTGTTGTGCCTTAAGAACGTTAGCTGTTTGCTGGCCGCTGTCATGGCTGTCGTTATGATTTTAAAGTGGTTTTCTGGTTTATTCTTGTTGCTTTCCATAACTATCCCCTTTCAAGATCACAATCGCCGTAAGAGACGGACCCCACCAACTTCAAGAAACTTGTTAATTTGTGAAGAAGCGAGAAAAGAGATTCGGAGCAAGCGAGAAGTGTTTTGATTTGTCTGAAGCATCTGCTTATGGCGATGCTTAAAGAATGTCTGGCAAACGCTGATGTGGCCAGTCTTCAACGAAACACCGGTTAATAAAGTTACACAATCGTAGCTTCAAGTGAACGTGAGAGGAAGTAAACAACTAGAAAAAATGCGCGTCTTTTCAATCGTCGGTTTGGTGGTTGCCATCATATCCATTAGCACGCATTATCAGGCCACTGAGGCCAAGCCTTTTTTGCTAGGTAAGCAAAAGAAGGAAGAATATAAAAGAATGATACAAAAAGTGTATAAAACATATTGAACAAGTGTACAATATAAAGTACTCAGTGGAAGTGAAAATGTACTTTTGTTAAAAGGAACTATCTATAGACTAAAGGACATTAAATTGAATAAATCCTAAAATTATAAAGAGAATTCACAATTAAGAAATACAATCAAAAACATTCCATTTATATGGTTTACGATTTCACTGCTTTTTGGTCTTATGGATTTATATACACTAAGAAGTCTGGAGGTTGCTGGATTCTTAAATGTCTCAGTGATAAAACATTACATTTTCTTAATCTCATTAACGAAAACATTTTTGTGACTTTTTCGTATATTTTTCCTACAATAAAACGAATAAAATGTGCCCGCTGCTGTACAATCTAGATTTACCAAAAATGATTTTATAACTCAGGAATATATCGAAATTTTCCACATTACTGTAACTCATAATTTCATAGTATTTTATTGCAAGGATCTTGAAGGCCATTCGATTCTAAGGTGGCTAAGTGATAAACAAAACTATTTCAGTTAGGTGAACTGGCTTACGCACATCATCACCCAAAATCCTTTTGTGTTGGTATAAAAAAAAATACTCTGTATTAAAGCAAAATAAAAAAAAAACAAAATTTGAATTTTCTAAAGTTTTCCGTATGGGATCTTTGGCCAGTCGTTGCTAAATCGGCCACTTTGGATGTAAAAGGAGTGGCAGAGGAATCTATTTTCATTTGCAGCTCAAAATGCCTGTTGTGAACTCAATTATATTGAATATAATAAAATTGAATGGAAAATACGATTCTAGGAATATATACTCGTAAGTTAAATATGGTAACTTACATGGGAAACACCACAAAGGGCGTGGTCATTCCGCCGATTTTTTTCACATTTTGCCCAGTATTACAAAGCAACGTAATAAGATGAGAATTTAAGTAACTTCATATTACGAATTATGGATTATGGTGAAAAATTAAATGTCGTTAAATTGGCTAACTTGCACGGCAGACATCAGAATAAGCGTGACAACGTTGTCCATCTTCATTCTCAGAACTTACGTGCATCACACGCATAACATATCGAAAATTTGGTCGAATTGGTCATAATCAGTTGGAAAACATGGGTGTAAGAATATAGGAAAGAAAGTAACCACGCCTCTTCTAGGACTTCTAATACAAATGAACGACTTACATTTGTATTAGAAGTGCTAGAAGAGGCGTGGTTACTTTCTCGATTTGTATATGATATTGTAAGGAATTTGAAAAGAAGATAGTGGATATAAAGACAAATTATAACAACCGATTAATTTGTATGAAAGGCACCACAATAATTATGACAATGTGCTGCGTTTTCACTCTAAGATCCTATTTTGACAAAGCCTGAATTTGTATCAAATTTTGCTACATTTAGTGCAACTAAATAAAGGATATGAATCTGAGAAGATACAAGTAAAATAGGTCCATATTTTTTTTTTTAATTTTACTTGAAATTGCAAATGCAACGGACAAAAAATTTGGTTTACGCCATAGAACGGATTAGGAGTTACAGCAACAAAACTGAATTACAGAAAATCGGTCAATTTTTATGAGAGACAAAAGAAGGGATAGCCCATTTACAATCCCCGTCTACGAGCTGGGAAAATAGTATGCAATCCATAAATATTTACGACAATTAACGTGTCTACCAGCCAGCCAAACAGACAGACGGGCATCGCTCAATCAAAATTAAAAACCAATTCGTCGAAAAATACTTTAATTTCTTTCTTTCAGGTGTTACATTTTTACCATATCAAATAATGTACGAGTATACTTTCATTCCACCGGTTAAAAGTACAAAAATTATTTTTTAATGTTATAAATGAAAATATTGTTATTGACGTTGTAATTTGCCCAGGTATTCTCCGCAAAGTGAATTTTCTACAAGTCAGGGTAAACTAAAGAAAGCCTCGTAAATGTGATATCTTCGTTGTTAGTATTTTTATTGAATCAGGATTCCCTTAAAATTTCGTAATGTATAAAAATTTTCACAATGATTTTCACAAATTCACAGTATTTTGTTCAAAGTTATTGCAGACTAAGGAGACCACGATATTCTAAGGCATCTGTATGATAAAAACGCGTATTTTTTTTAAGGGAAATGCCTCTTGGCATTTCGTTTCTAAAATCTATCTGGATTGTATGACATCAATCGAGATATATTATAGTTACCATACGATTTGTAATATTTTTCTTCCGATGCTTCGCTAGACCCACTTGCGCTAAGAACTTATCAATTTTAGAGAAGACTGTTGTAACACCAGTCTAGTTGCTAAGCATTAATTACTTAATGCTTGTTCAAACAAGGTGACGTCATACTGTGGTTTGTAGTATAAGAAAATTGTTAAGACATGGATTGCCGAAGCTACAGAATCTATTGACATAACGTTAGAAGAGACTCGACCTATTCGCGTAACGTTAGAATTATGTGGAACTTCCTCCAACATTTCCCAGAATACCGGAAATTTTTCAACTCACAAGTATCAAGAAAATTTTGAGGCAATTTTAGTACACATAGATTGTTTCGGGTTATTATGGGGTGTAGTAAAAAAATCTGTAATTTTTGGCTGACGTTGATGGCTTTATCTAGCATATTTATAACTATTCGATTTAGATGAAGTATACATCGCTTTGTTCAATAACTCATTGTCATTTTGAAGGTAACTTCATTATGCCTCTCTCATAGAAACCTCCGTCCTTTTTGACAAGCAAAACTGGGACAGTTGATTTTCATAATCACTTCTTACGGCGAACTTTCCACTAGCAACACCATTCGCCATGGGCACAAACGGATTGAAATCACTTGGTGCCAGATCGGGACAATAAGGTGAACGTATAGGGTTCATTTAGTGGTTTCAAAACCGCTAATCTGGCAAGCTGGTAAATACCTATCATTTGAGGTGTTATTTATTTAGTGAAAGATTTGCCATTTACGAGCCGAAGAACGCATAAAATTGGTTATAACTTGCTGCAAAAGTGGTGATTCAAACGTGGGCTTTCAATTGACGGCGGCTACGTCAACAAAGAAAATTGTCATATATGGAACTTGAAGGACGCAGAAGTGATTGTGGAAAAGCCATTGCATTTGGAAAAAGTGACTATTTGGTACGCATCATGGTCTGGAGGTGTCATCGGGCACACAATTCTTTTCCCATTAGGCAAATCTGGCAGCTTCTAGACGACTGGATGCCCTAATTGTATAGGTAGACAGTATAGGTCCGAATGAAAACATTAGCCATAGGAAAGCGACTCAATCCCATCAAACTCACAGCAAAATCTTCCTCACCGTCAGGAGGAAGGCCTTCGTTTGTGCAAACTCTTCGTTAATCAGCCACGACCGTTTTCGCTTAACGTTGCCGTAAGTGACCCACTTGTCATCACCAGTCACCACAATCCTCTTCAAAAATGGGTCGATTCTTTTGCATTTCATCAGCGATTCACAGTTGGAAATTCGGTCCATAAAGTTCTTTTGCGTTAACTAGTGTAGCAGCCATACATCAAGCTTCTTTTTGTATCCAACCTTATTCAAGTGCTTCCAAACGGTCTTTTGTGCAATGTTTAGCTCCTGGGAAATCAAAACTGTACTTACATGATGATCGGACTTGACAATTTCCATTATTCTGTCGACGAATCGACAATTGGCCTTCCAGGGCGTGGTCTACCTTTGACATCGAAATAGAATGTAATTGCTTTTTACAATACCAGGACCATAAACACCATTCATATTCTCAGCTGACCGGTTTATCTTTTCGCCTTTATTTGTTGAAGAAAAATTGCAAAAAATTGCCTTATTTTCTCTTTGCTGATGTCCATATTTTACGCACTGAGTCAAGCTCCGAGTAAAGCATTCACAAAACTATCTGAATAGTTTTTTGTTTCAGTACGAACTCTTGTCCTAGTAATGGTGTTTAAAGTAATCCAATTGATCTTGAGATAGTGACTACTAAAGCCATCTATCGGCTACAATGGGTATATCTTTACTAATTATGTTTCACAAATGAACTGTTTCTATTTGATCTTTACCATATTATGAATGCTTTCAGTTCTAGTTTATTAATGGCATTTGGACGATGTAGATGAATTTAGTCAATGGTTATTTTAAAGATGAGTATCAAAATCCAATTGATATTTGCTTCTTTTTCGCTACTAACCGATAAATAGCGATACAATATTTATCTGCGTCTCAATCACTTTCCAAACCTTCTTAAACACTTCGCACAGTTGTTGGTTGACTACGAAATTTGAATGGCCAACACTTTTAGCTTTCAATTCAAGCAGTTAATATAACGCGATCACGTATTCATGAAATATTAAAATTGTTAATCAGAATTAATTATCTCATTTTATGCACTTGGAATAATAATGATGAACCGAAATTACTTCAGCGAAAGTCCCACTCATTTTGTGTCACGATATTTCGAGTGAATTCTGAAATTCAAATCATAAATTATAAACTAAATATTTTTAGACAAATGGCAAAAGTGAGAAAAGTAAAAAACACGAATATAGTTAGCATAAATTCTCAATGATTAATTGTAAAAAATGTTATCTCTTAAGAAATTAGTTGCGGCTGTAAAAGGAAAAATTTTTCATTGTCATGTTTGTCTATAAGGTACTGATATAGTAAACTCTTAGGTCAGAAGTAGATTTTTTAATCTAATTTAATTTCAAAATCATATAAGTGGCATTAATAAAATGTTTCTTACAGAAAGGTGTTTCAAAAAACTTCAGGAAAAGCCCAATATATCAAAACAGTTCCACACAAATTCGAATCCTCCAATGATTTAAAAGCATATTTTCTGTCACGTTCTTGCGGCAGAGATGGTATATCGGAGCTTCTTTGAAGCCTTTATTAACTAAACTGAAGGCAATTCAGTGGAAAGAGAAATTGATACATATAAAATTAAAAGAAATTTAAGAAATTAAAATTAAAAGAATTAAAATTATTATTCCCATGACATCTGCTTAGAAGGAACAACGACTTAACTACCAATTTGTTAGTTTGAGATTTTGAGCGTTTTTCAAAAAATCGCTATTATGAAAATTTGTCATAACACTCAAAATATGTAGAATTTTGAAACCACGCCTAGACGACAACATGCGATCAAAGGACATAAACAATAAAAATAAAAAACAAAACATACTTTTTGTTATATCAATTTTAAGATATATTACGTAATTTCCTAAAAATTGCTCTTTTGAAAAATGGCTATAGTTTGCGAATGAATACATATATAAGTAAGGACAGCAATAATAAGGAAAAAGCTAGATTTTGTCTTAATTTCATTTAAGCCATTTTGTTCTTATAAGTACAGATATTACGAAGCAAAAGTTATAGACCCTCCTGCAATATAACAAACAAACAATTTTGGGACTTAGGAAACTTTTGCAAATCTCTTTGGAAGTAAGCAATACAAATTAATACTGATGTGTTTCACACACATCGAACACCATTCAAATTTGAGCGTCTGTATTTGAAATATAGCCAAATTCATGGAATCTTAGCCAAACATTTTGTCGACAAAAATATCGGAGATTGATTAATAAAACACAAAATATTTATTAAATTGAAAACGGGTGCTTCATAGCGGTTTCTAAAAAAGAAAAAGCCAGCCGGAGACATACCAGATGAATATGGGGACAGTTTGATAATTATTTGTTATTCCTTTAGCCAGAAATTCGTTCACAATGGCAGCCTTATGAGACGGTTTCTTTCCGCAAATCAAATTTTTTCTTTTAAATAATATTATGCACTACGTCTAGATTGTACTCTTTATTTACCATCTGATGTTCTAGCGAGAATTTCGAGTACAAAATATCACGATAATCAAAGGAAACAGTCAACATTACCCAGACTTTTTATCGATTTTGATGTGTTTTTTTCCTGTTTCCTCTCAATTGAAAGGCGCCATTCCGAAGCTTGTTGACAAGTTTGCATGTGAAACTCATAAAGCCATGCCCCATTTATAAAGCGTTTCATGAATATGGAGTTGGAATTGACTCATTCTGGAGTAATCGTTACGTTGCTGAGAATTCAGCAACTTTTTTAATTGTGATTCGACTATTCTCCATAACAATTTTCTTCACTTTCTCAACATTTTCATCGGGTGTTGATGTGCTGGGGCGTCCAGAGCGAGTGTCGTCATTCACAACTTCTCGACCTTCTGTGAAAAGGTTGGATTACTTATAAACACTTGTTTGACTCAGAGTACTCTCACCGTATACCACTGTCAACATCTCAAGTGTTTTTGAGCACGAATAATTTTTGTACTTTTTTCTACATCACTAAGTTTCATCTCGTTTTAGCTGAAAATTAGTCCTCTCTTTTCAATCGGGTTATTGCAAGCGAACAAAAACATGCACATGCAATTTTATTTGTTAATCAGGTTGTGGAATAGGAACAAATTGACTTGAAACCTGAGTATGATGGCCTATGGAATATTTGTTCTCATGTCTACAAAGGCGTCATATAGCAAAAACTGCCATGAGATACTTGAGATTTAAAAACAAAATTTGAAAACAAATTATTGTATATATTACGAACGCCTTTGGATTGTGTCGCATGCATTATGAACGTTGTTTAAAAGAAACGACCCATAGCAATGATTCTTCGCAACAGTCATTTTTTTAAGGAAGGAGGAAATTGTGAGTACTTGGTTCTAACTACTTTGAGAAACGAAATATTGAGATTACATTATATCTTTCTACATTAGCAAAGTCTTATCTAAGTGCAGGGTTATCCACTCAGTGGTTTCGAAACCGTCGGTCTGGCAAGACTGTCAGTTGTTAGGTACTTGTCATCTGAAATGTTATTTATTTAGCGAAGGGTTGCCATTTACAAATATGGAACGTTGAACAACCGAAGAACGCGAATAAATAGTTAAAATTTACTACAAAAGTGATGATTCAATCGTCAGCAAAACAATTGAACAAAATTGTCGCATATGGGGCTCAGAGAACTCAGAAATGATAGTGGAAAAGCCATTGCACCAGGAAAAAGTGACTGTTTGATGCGCATTATGGTCTGGAGGTGTCATTGGACTGTATTTGTTCGAAAACTGCATTAAAAATGGCAGTTGCAACACAAACTTTTATACCCAATGTTGTAAGAATTACCAAGAAGGGGCCCTATAGTTGATATCCAATATATTACAAATTTTCTGTGCAATGACTTTTATAAAGTATTGACAAAGACAATGCTTCTACTGCAGTCTTGATTTCATGACACAATTTATTCTACAAATATATTGCAGATACTTTCGGATATCTTATTTCGATTTTCGTCCTTTTTTCAAGAAAGGCTGACTAAACTGCACTTAGTTTGACAGTTTTTGCAGGTCGGCAAATTCCAAATTATTCTTGGAAGAGATTTAGCACAGTTTGCCGGAGCTAAAAAACATCACCGTTATCGACGATTGCCAATGTCACAGCTTAAGAAAAACACAAGACTAGACTTGTTGATTACTCTACTACTCGAAGTGGTCGTCAGACGTGTTGGGGATCGTTGCTCATATAATGCCACCTGTGTATGCGGGGTTGAACCTGCGATCATGCAAACGATAGTTGCGTGTACAACCTGTCACGGTCGGTCATAATACAATAATATTTTTGTAGAATATAATCTACTCTGGAGCTTAATGATAAAAAAATTATTCACAGTAATTAATTTACTATGAATATTTGATCATCTAGTTAACACTTCTCAAACATATCCAAGTAAATATAAGAAAATAGGCAAAAGACATCACAGTGCTACCAACATAAAACAAGAATATTTCTGAGAATCAATATATCCGACTAATTTAAATTGCAAACTGGTCTTGCTTATCAAAAAAATGTTATTTATATCAAATATTTTATTTTGTATGCGAAGCACCAGAAATTACCGGATTAACTCCTCCAGAAATAATCATTGACAAAAGTTTGGCGAAATAATGAATGCCAATCATGATTTCGATAGATTCGCACTGACATTTAAAAACTGAGAAACAGATCGTGTCTGGAGAAAATATTACTTTTGACTGATCATAACGCAGCTTATGATTCTGACGTCTTTTACTACCTACATAGCTGAAATCCTAAAATAATATTTTTGTCATAGCTTTCTAAATGTCAAAACAAATCCACTGAATCTTTGATTAAGGTAATATTATCCAAATAACTCACGAGTGTCTGACACGGTAGGAAATTACTTGTTAATTGTTATGTGCTAACAAATTTAATAACGATTTTTAATCGTTTTTATTTTTAAAATTTCGTACATAAATCTTTAACAAATTATTGAGAGTGATATCCTTAATATGTTACATGTCGAGTATGAATATTTGCAAGGTATGACTTTCTTAGAAGAGATTCAGTAGGCTATATTGAAAAGTTTCTCAGCGACCTGCTAGCGACACTTCTTGTCTAATTTTTTTTAGAATTTCTCTAGCAGGTCTTAAGCCCTTTTGTACTTCCATTTTCTTCTCAGAAAGAAAGTTTGTAGCCAGGTCTTCTTATTTTTTCCAATTCGTTTCTTTTAGGAGGCCCTCTAGCAGGTTCCAAAAGCAACCTAAGCTGCAAATACAGCATGTAGAGACACCTGCTTATTCCTACATAAAAGATCAGATATACTTTTTGCCTGCTTTTGTAATTTGCGACTAAGTGCTCCATCTACCTTTCTCAAAAATATCGCGAAATATTAAATATTCTTACTTACTTCTAAAGGATTCAATACGTTTCACATCTACCAGGTATTAAGCGAAAAAACACACCTGTTTGCGTAAATTATAGTCTTAACTAAATTTTTTACAATAAAACTAATAAGTTAATGTAAACCTAATAATAAAATATTCAACCTTTTTGATTCAGGCCTTCTGTAAGAAAGAATTGTGGAATGCCTTGTTCAATAATGAGGTAATGTAAGACATTTATAATTCAATTCATCTGATTCAAATTTCTGCACAGTACAGACTCTCATAAACAAGTCAATTCGCGGACTTTAGGCATTTGATCCTACATTCTCAACACTGCCTTCTGTAAGCACCCTGCTCACTATAGTTATGGGTATGTGAAGAAAAAGTAAAGTCTATAGCGCATGTTGCCATTGATTTTGTAAATTTTCTTCTTAATTACATGAAATGGACGGCGGAATAGATGAAATTATTCATAAACGTTAAAAATTGCATTTGGGAACAAATTTCGTGATTTGCAAATGCTGTTCCTATGAATACCTATTCTTGACGAATTATATATACAGGGTGTCCGTCGGAAAGGTATACTATTTTGTTTTACCGCCATTTTGGTAAACATTAGTCTTGACAGTCCATATTTGGCAGTCGTGAAGTAGAGACGTGGCAAATTTATTATGGAAAAATATTCGATAAACCAACGTGTTTAATTCGTTAAAACATTTTATCAAAATCAAAAAAAAAAAAAATTACTGTGATGATGAGAAAGTTACGTGAAATTTTTGGGAGAAGCAACGTGCCAACAAGAAGCTTCTTCCACAAGAACATTTACGCCGCACATATATGCCAATGGGATGTTACAGCTTGCCCATGATAACTTCGATTTTCATGAAAAAATTATAATGAGTGACGAGGCACATTTTCATTTGAATGGATATGTGAATGAACAGAACAGTCGGTTCTGGGCAATGGAAACCCCTCAAATTATTCATCAGTCACCTTTGCATCCATTAAAAGTGACAGTCTGGTGTGCAATTTGGTCAGGAGGAATCATTGGACCTTACTTATTTGAAAGTGAAAACGGCGTAACGGTAACTGTCAATGGGGAGCGATATCGTGATATGATTGAAAACCTTTTACCTTTTTTTGGGCTCGATTAACAAGTGGTATCAACAAGACGGTGCCACATAGCATACAGCCAGGATTACAATGGAATTACGGCGACACCTCTTTCCACAGCAAGTTATTTCGAGAAATGGTGATGTAGATTGGCCTCTACGGTCGCCTGATTTGACTGCTCCGGACTTCTTTTTATGGAGATATCTAAAAGGCAAGGTTTATGCAAACAAACCATAAACGTTTGAGCAACTCAAACAAAATATTCGTGATAAAATTAATGAAATACCGCGTGAAATGTGTGTGAATGTAATGAAAAATGTGCTCAAAAGGGCTCGTATTTGTGAGGCTAACAGAGGCGGACATCTATCTGATATTGTATTCCATACATAATTGTCGACATTAAATAAAACATTAATCAATATAAGATTAATTCTCTTTCATGTAGTCAAAAATTATGAACAAACAAAATAGTATACATTCCCGACGGACATCCTGTACAAGATCAGCCGAGACATCGGCTATGACTGAATAATTCCATCGAAAATTAACTATCTATGCATTTGATGAAGATGTCGACACTGTTCATCCGTTTAGATGGAAACCTTGTTAAGCAGTTGTGTACATATCGTTAATAGTTTTACAGAAAAAGTATCACTCATGCACGATAGGTGGCGCTTAAGTGAAATTAAATTGTTGTTGCAGTAAGGAAGTAAAATAAATATTGTTTACTTTACTAAAGTTACCATATGGTGCCATCTTCTAGTGGCTGGTTATTCAGTTTGCATTTATATACTCCACTGTCCTAGCAGTTGAAAAGCTCCCATTAGCATCTGCTTATTAAAGAAACATCGTGGTAACCAATATTTTTATTAAGAATCCGTCCAAATATTACTATTAGCAACAGCTAACAAGGCATTTTGCTATATTACATAACAAAAAGTTATTTATTTGACAAATTGGTTATGTTAAAAAAAATTCTCCATCGCACATTAACTATCGGTGTCAACAGAGTTCATCTGTTTGGATGGATGCTTTCTTAAGCGGTTGTGTATATACAGTTAATACTTTTTTTAAGTATCATTCATTCGCGGTAGGTGGTGCTTAAGTAGACTACCAAATATTAAAAATACAGTACAATATGAATTATTTTGTTGAAATAAAAGAAATATAAAAAATATTGGTTAATTCCAATATCACCTTTTAGTGAATGAGTATTCAGTTTACATTTACATTTACTCCTCTGTCCTTGCAGTTTATAATCACCTATTGACCTATTTATTTGGAATCCGTTCAAATATTACTATTAGCAATAGTTATCAAAGCGTTTTGCAATATTGCAAAACAACAAGTTATTTCTGGGACATAAATGGGTATTTTCCTATTACCTCATATTACATAGAATCATCAACAACTTACCGCCTGACTAAACGGTTATTGGATTTAGCCTTAAATTTCACAGACTAAACGAGAACATCATCGTTTATTAAATGCTGTTTATTTATACTGCTCGCAAACCCGCTTTATAAAGTACATCATTTCAAAATGTCGCATACTGCCACAAACTTCATAATATATTATACAAATATTATCCAAGACACATCATAACAAGGGCCACATATTGCATGCTGATTATGTTACGAATTATATGTGTATACATTGCTTCTGGCTTCCTTTTGCCTCATTGTGTCATTACTTTATTACCTTACATTACACCTCGATACTTTACACAATTTCCTCTTTTAATATATCAAAGAGGTCGCATTACATAAACCCTGATCTGTAATTTCAATCTGTGTTTCATACTGTAAAGTTTATCATTACATCATTTTCACCTCCCATTTCAGGTGCTGTCTTAGGCGGAGGATCACAAAACCCGTCCCCATCCACTTCCAGTTCCTCGTCCTCTTCAACCTACTCATACTCTCGTAATCCTTCATCCAGTTCCTCGTCAAGTTCCGGCTCATCCGGAGGAATTCTTTCAAATATTATAAGTGCAAAAACTTCCTTACTAAGCTCCGGCCTTGGAGCTTTGCCTTCGTCTCGATTTAACTCAGGCTCAGGTTCAGGCTCAAGCTCATCCGCAGGAATTATCTCAAATATTATAAATGCCAAAACTTCCTTGTTAAGTTCCGGTCTTGGAGCTTTATCTCCGTCTCGATCGAACTCAGGCACAGGTTCAGGCTCAAGCTCATCCGCAGGAATTATCTCAAATATTATAAATGCCAAAACTTCCTTGCTAAGTTCTGGTCTTGGAGCTTTATCTCCGTCTCGATCGAACTCAGGCACAGGCTCAAGCTCATCCGGGGGAATTATCTCAAGTATTATAAATGCCAAAACTTCCTTGCTAAGTTCCGGTCTTGGAGCTTTATCTCCGTCTCGATCGAACTCAGGTTCAGGTTTAGGCTCAAGCTCATCCGGTGGAATTATCTCAAATGTCATAAACGCCAAGACGTCTTTACTGACCTCTGGCTTCGGAAGGGCATCCTCGTATTCGGGCTCAAGTAACCCTATAGCAGATATCTTTGGCGCCAAAACATCCAGTCTCATAAATGTTATTAGCAACAAACTGGGGTCAAGATCCTCGCCATCTCCGTCTTCGTCCTCATCCTCGTCTTCATCACGCTACAACTATAATGCCCCATCAAGGTCGTCCCCTTCCTCAGTCTCTTCAAACAACTCCAGAAATCGTCCATCAAGCTCCTCGACGACATCTCAATCAGGTTCCTCTGGAATTCAAGGTGCTTTAGGGGGTATTATAAACATCAAAGTAAATAAAGTCACCAGCCTCCTCGGCGGAAGATCCGGCGGTTCGGGTGGTTCACATCCACTGAGTGGATTACTTGGATAGGTCCGAACATTTGATTTGAAATAATCTCTGAATTTGTAAGGTGGGAAAACATGTACTTTGACAAAGCATGCTAATATTTTTCAAACATTTTCTTAATCAAATCAAAACCTTCACGGATAAAGAATTTGGGAAAGAGCCATTTTTGCACTGTCTATATCAGAAAAAAATCATAAGAGATTCATAACTAATTCATTGCTTCACATGCAAAGACATCCTATAATATTTGGTGTATTCGGTTAGATATTTAAAAGCAAAATCTTTCATTAAATCATTGCAATTATCGCCCAAAATTGATCAAAACCAAATGCATCCCATCCACTCGAAACTATCGACGGCAACCCTCCGAAATTCATACAAATTCATCAAATGCTTTTGAAATCATCACAAAGGTTTAGGTATCTCAAATTTAGTCTTCTATATTTCTTTTCAGCAGTGTCATCGATTGAGTGATAAAAGAAACTTGACGGCGATTACACGGTCAAAATAGTTTGGGGGTTAGATAAAAAAGGTAGTAAAAGTTACCATCATTTTATGCAGTTAAGTTTTGAATATTATTGACAACTGCAGCGGTGGATATGTAGATTCTTCTCCACAACATTGTCGGTAGTTTAATATGCTTCAACCGTAAAAAAAATTATATTTAATAAATAATTTTTGACTTCCAAAATAAAGGCAGCGAACAAAATTGATCTCCATCTTTTAGCAGAATTACTCTCAATTTAGAGAATAAAAATTGATTTATATGGATATAAAACCCATCTGCCTGGGATGAGGGTATTGCGAGTTTCATCATTTCAGTTGCGACAGTTAGAAATTTCCGTCTGAGAACAACTCTATTAGAGGTAAAACTCTATGTCGATTTAAGCCTGTCCATTCGTCTACCCGATAGCGGTCGCATAATCAGAATTTTGTTCTTCTATTTACTTGGAAGGTAACTAGAAGTATTTGTATTAAGCGGCAAACGTCATCCAAGTTTCGATAGTATTTCAAAAGTTTAGTTTTCGGCGAGTTTAGTGTCGAAGACTTTTCGTGTTGCAGCGTTTTGGTCGTTTCGCACAACATGACCCGGCCAATGCAATTGCAATATTTTGATGAACTTGACTACGTCGATGTCGGTATACAGCTCTACTGTTCATATTGTGTTAATACTCTCCATTAACGACGATGTATCCATGTACGAGTATTTTACGGAGTATTTCTCTCGAAGTCTTACCCCAGGATACCGTGATGTGCAGCAAGACATTTAGGACTAGTCTCTGCTGCGGTTAGATTAACGCGTCGGAATACTTTTGTATTAAATCGCATCTGCACTCCTACTACCATCTGTTTACAATCAACACTCTTTTCCTAATTTCAAAGCTCACATCATTAGTTTCATCGACGGCTGAGTCGATATAGATGAAATCGTCTACAACTCGAAATGTATATGTTTACTTCAAGTAATGAAATGTATACTTAATGTATACTGCAAGTTGTTCTTGCAGCATCCCAACAAATAACATGGAGGTCGAAGAAAATAACCCGGTTTCGTCTTCGTCTACCACTAAATCTAGGATGTCTAATTGTTTTTCGACGTTTGAGAAGGCTGCAGTAACATGTAGTAGTTTTGTGGCAATGATTATCAACTTATCGTACTTCGTATGATATGACTTTTACTGAAGCTTTTTTCGTAATCATGTCCTAAAGTATAGTGACTAGGCTGCAAGTAAAATTGTCACCCCGTCTTGTTTCGTATAAAATGGCTAACCAGTACCTTTGCAAAAAGAGGACATTGAAGCCACGCTTACAGTATATCGAACGGTATATCGTTCATAACACGTTCATGAACCGCTGGTGATGGGTACATAATAGAATATCACTTTTACGTACTGTAGCGTTTTTGGTCGCTTTTACTGTACTTCACTTCATTCACTATTCTAAGCAGAAGCACTTCGTGTTTAATTTTGTCTTCTCTGTGGAGAGGAGTGGAATCATTAATTATAGAAAATGATCGAATGCAACAGATTGCACTCAAGTACTTTGAAACCAGAAAATATCAGAAAAACTCCCATATGCAGGAAGTGATGCGTTCAAATACAAAAATGGCTTTAACGTTTGCTGAAGAGGAGGGTTAAGGCATTATCCTTGACGTGCCAGAAATCTCTGCAAAATTATCAAAATATAAACATTGATGATGGCTTCAATGTTTTGAAAGAAAAAACTAAAAAATCGCCCAAATAAAACTAAAAATGGACAATAAATAAAAAAAATCGCTAAAATAAAAAAAAAAATTGCCAAAATATAAAAAACAATGATGGTTTAAATCTTTAAAAAAAAAAATAAAAAATCGGTAAAATAAAAAAATTGCCATAATATAAAAACCGATGATGGCTTCAATGTTTTGAAAAAAAAAATGTAAAAAATCGCCACACTGTAACAAAAAATAGCTAAAAAATAATAAATCGCTAAAATAAAAAAATTCCTAAAATGTAAAAAGCAATGATGGCTTCAATCTTAAAAGAAACTAAAAAAATCGTTAAAATAAAACTAAAAATTGCTAACAAATAAAAAATCGCTAAAATGAAAAAATTGCCAAAATATAAAAATTAATAATTGCTTCAACCTTTAAAAAAAAAAAAGATAAAGTAAAACAAAAAACCGCTAAAATAATAAAAAAATACTGCCAAAATATAAAAATAAATAATGGCTTAAATCTTAAAATAAAACAAAAAATATCTAAAAAATAAAAAATCGGTAAAATAAAAAATTCCCAAAATATAAAAATCGAATATGGCTTCCATTTAAAAAGGAAAACTAAAAAATCGTTAAAATAAAACTAAAAATTACTAACAAATAAAAAATCGCTGAAATAAAAAAATTGCCAAAATATAAAATTTAATAATGAGTTCTATCTTTCAAAAAAATAAAAAAAAAAATGCTAAGGTAAAACTAAAAATCGCTAAAATTAAACTAAAATTAGCTAAAGAATAAAAAAGCGCTAAAATAGTAAAAAATATTGCCAAAATTAAATCTAAAAAAAAACTACAAAATCGCTAAAATAAAACTAAAAGTATCTAAAAAATAAAAAATCGCTAAATTAAAAACATTTCCAAAATATAAAAATCGATGATGGCTTCAATTTAAAACAAAATAAAAAAATCGCTAAAATAAAACTAAAAATTGCTAAAAAAAAAATAAAAAATCGCTCAAATAAAAAAAATCTCAAAATATAAAAATCGATAAAAAAAAATCCTATGTTTTGCAAAGAAAAAACTAAAAAATCGCTAAAAAAAATAAAAAATCGACAAAATATAAAAATTGATGACGGCTTCAATGGTTTGAAAAAAAAACTACAAAATAAAAATAAAAATGGCTAAAAAGTAAAAAATGCTAAAATAAAAAAAATTTTCAAAATATAAAAATCAATGATGGCTTCAATCTTTAAAAAAAAAAAACTAAAAATGCTAAAATAAAACTGAAAATCGCTAAAATAAAAAATCACTGAAAAACAATTAAACTTAACGTTTGATCAAACTATGTTCACAACTTAGTTTCGATTGTGACGCTTTGTAACAATGTTCTGGAAGTTCGTTAGTGCCAAAATGATGTCCTCGTCCTCGTCCTCGTCGGAAGTTAACAATTGCGCAATTCCGGCAAACGGACATTTTTAAGTTATACACATATGCATAAGCGTTTTAGAAGTTTTTTTAATTTTGGCGACTTTAACAAATGTTTAGCGTCAGGTGTAAGACACCGTTTTATCCAACTTGTTCAATAACAGTGGCGATTAAATTCCAGATCACTTCATTTTTCAATTGCCAAAAAAATGCCTTTAAATTTCGTAAATGAAGCGCTCAATATCCCAAATTAATTAAATAATAAGTTTACTGCTTCACCAACAAAAAATTAAAAAAAAAATTTAAAAAAAAATTAAAATTAAAAGTTTAAATTTAACAAAATCGCTAAAATAAAACATAAAATTGCCATCGTAATCAAGTCGTTAAAAGTAACACATAACTAAAAGTAATTAGATATTCATAAACTGACGCTTCATTTCCGAAATTTGGTTTAATTTTGATTCGAACGTTTTTTGTTTCACCGTTTTTTATTAAATTATTTGAATTTTTTTTAAGTAATTTTTCGAACCATGTGAAAAATACTGCTATAATTGGTTTTCTTAAAAATGACTATAATTCCGTTCCTGAGGTACGGAAGTTTTTACAATTTTCCCATATTTTTCTATTTTAACACTGCATTTGGATTTCAGTAAGATATTTTTAAAGTGCTTGAGTGGAGATTGCTGAGTTTAAGCATTTTATGCAATAAGTGCCACTAAATCTAAGCAAAATTTTCTCTATATTCTCCTTATCAAAGCTGCGAAATAAAGTGGCGCAGAACGGAATAGAAATATTCAGAATCATAAAATATTGTATTATTTCCTCGTTAAAAAAAAAAATAGTTAAAATTATCTGCTAAAGGTTACGCTGTCTTTCATTCGCTTTTGCTTCAATTGAACTCTTGAGATCTAGTTTTATAAATAAAAATATTTTGGACTTTTTTTTAATAATATTAATTTTTTTATCGTTCATTCCAGTCACTACATCCTCATCATCTAGCAGCTCTTCGCCCGGCATCCTTACAAGCATTCTCAATTCGAAATTGCAATTTTTAAGTAGTCTACTTTCGCCACGTTCTTCATCCAGCTCATCATCGTCATCATCATCATCATCATCGAGTTCATCAACCGGTATCTTATCGAGCATTATAAATCAGAAATTTGGATTTGTAACTGGTCTGTTCCAAGGAACTTCCGGAGGCATTACGAGTGGCTTCATTGATGGAGCAACAGGAAAAGCTACAACCACAACGAGAACCACAACGAGAACCACAACGACAACGACAAAGGCTCCTTCCACTACAACCACCACCACCACCAAGAAGTCTGTGACCACTACCGAGAGTTCTGTAGTCAAAGGCGAAGATATCTTAAGTGGAAGTATTACAGGTTCTTCTTCAGGTCCTTCTTCCAGTTCTTCTTCCAGCTCTTCTTCTTCAGGCACTGCTACATCTACGAAAAAGAGTGGTCTATGCACAGGTTCGAGCAACAGTAGGGATTCTAAAGAAGAAGATTGCGATGAAAGTAGCACAAAGAATTCTAATGCTTACGATTACTCAGCTACAAATCAATCAGAAGGTTATGAATATTCCGAGAAGGAGGCAACCACACAAAAATCTAGTGGTTATGGGCATGCAACAACTAAGAAATCTGGATATAACTACTCGTCCTCGGAAACCAATAACGAGGAAGAAGAAGGAGAAGAAGACTCTCAGAAACCGGGTTATAATTATTCAACTTCTCATACAACTACTGAAGAGAAAGAGCACTCAAGCAAACCCGGCTATAATTATTCCTCTTCCCATACAACCACCGGAAAGGAAGTAAACTCCAAAAGACCTGGTTACAATTACTCCTCGTCGCATTCAATTGCCGCCGGAATAGAAATCCATAACAGACCCGGTTACAACTACTCACAGTCACACTCAATTACCACTGCGGGAGAAACTTCCAAGAATCCTGGCTACAACTACTCACATTCAAGTGGCAATACAGCAACTGGTGGCGGCCACAGCTACACGAAAACGTCGGTGGCAGCTCATGGCAGTTCGACAACCGATCACAGTACACCCGATATGTCGGAAAATGAGATTTTCACTTGGAGACCCAATTTACAATACTTGCCATCAGTATAGAGTATATCAGTAGATTTGTAAAAGAAAAGTTAACTATCGTCGTATGTTAAGTGTAATTTCAGAATTTGTTTTTAAATTTAGAATATAATTACAAATTACATTTAGCAGAGATTCTGATAGCATTAAGTTACAATATCGCTTTATTTTATTGGGAGCATATTCGGTTAGCCTAAACATCAAAATCAACTACCGTTTCTAAGGCCGCTAAAGTGATCGGTACGTAGGTGTATTGAATGACTTTTGGAATACATCCAATCTATTGCATAAGATCAGTTTTAATTTAAAGGGACGCAATACGATTTCATAACCTACATATAGCGAAATTTTTTGTATCTTAATAAAAATAGAAACGAAACATAAAATAACCCTTTCCGTCTTTTATTTGGCAAAAATATTACATTTTTTTGAAAAAAAAAATGATTAGGTGCAGCTTTATTATGAAAGCATGTTTACAAATGATTCATTGAAAGTATTGCCCATCGCTAGCTACTGCTATTTCCCATCGTTCTAGCAAAGCTCGAATTCCGTCACAGTTAAACAGTTCATCTCTTGAGGCTATCCACGAATCTAGCCATTCCTTGATGTCATCATATGAGTGAAACTGCTGGTCAGCCAGATCATGCACCATCTAATGGAACAAGTGATAATCTGACGGCGCAATATCTGGAGCATATGACGGATAGGGTAAGACTTTCCATTTCAACGTTTCCAGATAATTTTTAAAGGGATTGGCCACGTGAGGCCGAGCGTTGTCATGCTGAAGAATCACTTTTTCGTGCTTCTCCGCGTTCCCCGCAGAGCTCGGCTCAATCGCATTAGTTGAAGTCGGTACCGATCCCCAGTGATGGTTTCGCTTAGTTCCCACAGCCCGTAATAAATAACACCGACCTGGTCCCACCAACTACAGAACATAGCCTTCGCAGCGTGAATATTCGGCCGAGTCGACGACATAAAAGCCTGACTGGGCAGTCCCATGACTTTCTTTTCTTTGGATTGCTGTAGTGAATCCATTTTCCATCACCCGTTACAATACGATGAAGAAAACTATTCCTTTTTTGTCCTGAAGCAGTTGTTCACAGGCAAAAAAACGATGCTCAACATCCCTTGAATCCAACTCATGAGGAACCCAAATTCCTTGCTTTTGAATCATTATCAATGCATACAATCGCTTAAAAATGGTTTGGCTGGTAACTCCTAATACTGAAGGAAGCTCTACCTGCGTTTGACACGGATCCTCATCAAGCAATGTCGTTCATTCAGTGTCTTCGAAGGTTTTCCATCTTCCTTCCCGCATATGTCGATCATTTGACACAAAATCATACATATTCATACAACCAAAAGAATATGACGTCAAAAGAGAAACACTACTGTGTCGAGACGATATGTTTGCCATATGTCCAACCTTGGCTCATGATGTTTAGGTTGTGGCAGAATCGACTAACACTTACAGCTGGCGCCATCTATTGGCCAACAGCAGAAACTTAGTTGCGCACCTAATAATATTGATATGAATATAAATTGGTTAACTGCCATTAACTTTTATAAGAAATAATATCCATATGTGATCAATGGCAAGAAAATTTGTCAGTAAAAAATCCATTCTAGGCAAAAAACAAACAAAATTTATAAAGTCCGTTTAAAGGAATTGTCCAAATTCTTTCTGTCGCTAAGTTGGTACAGCTGTCCTTTATGCCCACGCAAATATTTAGCTTGATATGTTATTTAGTATCAATTCATCAGTATTAGTTCATCTTAAGTATGGTTTTTTACAGTATATTAAAAGACCAAACAAAGAATTTGCCTTAAATTATGTATTGCAAATGGAATCGCTGAAAATGCTATAGAAGGCTCACAATAAATCGTCTTTGTCAAAAACGCGTAAATGTGATTGAATTTAAAGCGATCGAGAGGTGTGGAAGGGCCGTCAAGTTTTTCAGCTGAAGTTAACGTCGATATGGTTAAGAAAATGGTGAATAAAAATCGTCACGTAAGCCTGAGAGATGTAGCCACTGAACTTTCTATGTCAACCAATCACTTCGTATCGTTCTATACGATTGTTTCGGTATGAAACACTTTGCTTCTCGACTTGTTCTGAAAGACATAGCATTTCTGCGAAAACTTAATCACATAAAGATCGCTGACGACATGCCAGAATGAGTCAATTCCGACCCTAAATTCATGAAACGCTTCATAATTATTGGTTAGACATGGGTTTACCAGTTTGATATGCAAACCAGTCAACAATATTTGGATTAACAACTTCCAACTGAGCCGAATCCGAAAAAACACGTCAAAATGGGTCAAAAGTTAAGATAATGTAGAATGTTTTCTTTGGTTATCACGATGTTGTGCAGCCGGAAATCTCGCCTGAGGATCAGACCCGAATTTTCGCCGAAACCTCAATTATATAAAGATCGTTGAACACATGCCAGAACGAGTTAACTACGACCCCAAATCCACGAAACGCTCTATAATTGGTGGTGAGACATGGATTTAAGAGTTTGATATGCAAACTAGTCAACAATGTTCGAAATGACGCCTTCCAACTGAGCTGAGTCCAAAACAAACACGTCAGAATAAATCAAAACTTAAGATAATGTAGACTGTTTTCTTTGATTATCGCAGGGTTTTGTACTCCGAATTGTTGCCAGAAGGTAAGAGGGTAATTAAAGAATATTTTTTGGACATTATGCGGCGTTTGAGAGCGTCAATTCGTCGAAAAAAGGATAGAATTATGGATTTTGAACTCATGCGTCCATCCATTTTTTTATGTTCAAGTAAAGCTAAATAAAACATACATAAAACTACGATTTCGATGAAACTTTTATTTCATTATAATACTTGCACCTTGCCATTACATACGAAATACAATGTCATTTAAATGACCGCCTCTGGATTGGTTGCAGCAGTGTATCCCTTTCGGATAGTTTTCGAAAAAACACGGCCCAATGACACCTATAGGCCATAACGTGTATCAAACAGACATTTTTTCCGGATGCAATGGCTTTTCCACAGTCACTTCTGCGCTCTTCGAGCCCCCTATGCGACAATTTTGCTTATTGACGTAACCACCGAGTGAGAAATGAGCTTCATCGCTGAAGAAAATTTTGTTCGATTGATAGCCCACGTTTGAACCACCACTTTTGTAGTAAGTTTTAACTATTTTTACGTGCGTCTTCGATTGTTAAATGATCCATATTCCTAAATGGCAAACCTTTCATTAAATAAATAACACTTTAAATGACAGGTATTTAACAGCTGACAGCCTTGGCAGAACGGCAGTTTGGAAATCGGTAAATGGATAATCCTGTATAACGCACCATCTCACAAGGTTATAGTTGTGAACTAATTTTGAGCCAATATCTCAACGGACATCTTTAAACAACTAATGGCTGACTTTTTTCTATTCTCAAAATTCAAATTATCGTTCGGGGCACCCATTTTCAGTCGATAGAAAACAAAGAAAGACAATGCTGATGGCCTACCGAAAGAACTATTTAAGCCATACAAGATTTGTGTTATTAGAACCTAAATTCTGGTCACATAATTAACTGATCATAAGGTTATAAAGTCCTATTAAGCGTTATATGGGAAAGAATAAGGCACATATCCAAATGATCTGTTTGGATCTCATTGCAGTGGTTTCAGGCCTCATATAAAACTGACCGGATATTGACACTACGCAAATTTTGATTCGAAGCAAATTTTCAACTCTACATTTTGTAAACGGAATATAACAGTGTGCTCCATTAAAAAAAGGCAGTGCATACTCGTATGTGCTCCTATTACTGAGATCAAAAAGTAAGGCCGTTTTTCAACGGAATCTCAGAAATGATTTTTGTTTTTTTTTTTTTGTAAGCCGCAAAAAGTGATTCTGACTATATTTACAATATGTGATTTTGTTTAGCAATGTGTTTGAAACAAATTTTGTTTACGAAATGGAATTTAGAAAGTTGTAACTTTCGGTGAATAGAATTTTTTGAAGAAAATACTCTACCAACAATTAGGAACCTTACAGATAATCTTGGCATTTCAAATCAATCAGTTAATTTTAAATGATATTTATAGCCTTAGATGTGCCAAATCTCGAATGGTATCAAAAAGACTTACAGAACCTTGCATCTGTTGCAATACATATACTAATGTCATTGTTTGTACAGGGTCCCCGTCTGAAAAGTATACTACTTTGTTTTGCCGCCATTTTGGTAAACATTAGTCTTGACAGTTCACATTTGGCAGTCGTGAAGTAGAGACGTGGTTTTAATCGTTAAAACATTTTATCAAAATCAATCATCGATTGCTGTGACGGTGAGAAAGTTACGTGAAATTTTTGGGAGAAACAACGTGCGGACAAGACGCACTATATATCGTGTAGTGAATGATTTAGAAGAAAGAGGGTCTGTATCTGATAGGGCCAAGCATGGACCACAACGTACTGCAAGATTGGCTGAAAACATTACTGCTGCTCAATAAAGTGCTCAAAACAATCCATCAGCTTCAATTCAATACCGTGCTCACGAGCTTGGTCTTCAAAGAACAACTTTGGCCACAATTTTGCACAAGGATTTCCATTTGTTTCCATTTAAGATTCAGTTGACACAAGAGCTTCTTCCACAAGACCATGTACGCCGCCGTACATATGCCAATAGGAAGTTACAGCTCGCCCATGACAACCCCGATTTTTTAATAAGTGGCGAGGCACATTTTTATTCGAATGGGTATGTGAATAAACAGAATAGTCGGTTCTGGGCAATGGAAAACCCTTCAAATTATTTATCACTCTCCTTTGCATCAATTTAAAGTGACAGTCTGGTGTGCAATTTGGTCAGGAGAAACAATGAGACGGATCTTAATTCTTTGAAACTGAAAATGGCGTAACGGTAACTGTCAATGGGGAGTGATATCGTAATGTGATTGAAAACTTTTTAACGCCACAACTGCATGCTTTGGACTCGATTAACATGCGGTATCAACAAAACGGTGCCACATCGCATACAGCCAGGATTACAATGAAATTACAGGGAGACCTCTTTCCACAACAAGTTATGTCAAGAAATGGTGATGCTGATTGGCCTGCACAGTCGTCTAATTTGACTGCTCCGAACTTTTTTTTGTGGAGGTGTATGTGAAAACAAGGTTTATGCAAACAAACCAAAAGCGCTTGAGCAACTCAAGCAAAATATTCGTGATGAGTTTAATGAAATGTGTGGGAATGTAATGAAAAATTTGCTCAAAAGGGCTCGCATTTGTCAGACTGACAGAGGCGAACATTTATCTGATATTGCATTCCATACATAATTGTCGACTTTAAATAAAACATTTATCAATAGAAGATCCATTCTCTTTCATTTAGTAAAAAATTATAAACAAACGAAGTTGTATACCTTCTCAACGGACACCCTGTATTTCATTTTACAATTTTTTCCATTGGACTATGCATCGATCTTTACCACAAACCAGTTAATTCGTTTCCGGCTACGTTTTCCGTTACCCAAAACCTGACCAAAAATTGTTTTTTTTTTTTTTTTTTTGGTTTTTTTGATAACAAACGCAAATCAAATGACCTATGATTATTTGATCAGAAGGCAAATTTACCTCTAGACAAATGATACGGAAAATTGATGACGATATCACTTTTATTGCACTGATTGGCTTCTCCAAGTAGAATTATTTACCATCAACTGTGTGAACTGAAAACAGCCACCCTAACAAGTTCTCATGCGGAAATTATTCGCTATTCATTTTGGAAATTATGAATATGTATCAACATAGTTATTTCCACAATACTTCTATGTTCTGAGTTTCGTTCTTTGCTTTTAATACTTTAATAATTTTACGTCTATTCTTAAGTTTTTGTTAATAAAGTCAAACTTATTTATAATCAAGTTTGGAATGCCTTCAAACTGTCTGCGGTTTGTTTGTTATACAATTTTTCGAATAGCATACTCTCGTATAAATAATGGGTTTTGGGGTTTTGCGAATTTTGGTTAGCAACTTGTTTATACATATATATTTGATCTTCTAACATTTCCGTCTTAGGTAAGTTGACGAAAGGGGGAAGAACTAAATAACACATTTCACAGGTGACTTAATATAGTTATTGCAACTGAGAAGGTATTAACAGTTTCTTTCAAAGTTTTCAAATTGGTTTTCAAGGTTAAAATAAATTATGTACTAATTCGAAACTTTTGTAAATGATATAATGCGGAACTAATGTTTAAATAGTATAAATTACAAAATATGTTCAAATCAAAAATGTCAAGTCGATGATTACTTACTTACTTTTTTTAGAACTCTGAATTACACATTTAGTATTTTTTGAAATTCATACAGAATTGAATAAAAAAAAATTTATTCTTTAAGAATATTAAATTTGTAGTTTTATAATAGTTGTAGTAGCGCAGAAGGGATGAAGTTTCTCCCACGCTAAGATTTTATGATCGTTTATTTTTATGGCCACTATCAGAGGCTGTGGTTATTCCATTTGTAACAGAATTAAAATCCATTCAAGAGTCTAAGAATGAAATTCTTTGTTTGATTATAATTTTTGATTAAATGAAAGAGAATGGATCTTATATTGATAAAAAGTTTTATTTAATGTCGGCAATTATGTATGGAATACAATATCAGATAAATGTCCGACTCTGTTAGCCTCACAAATGCGAGCCCCTTTTTTTTCATTACATTCTCACACATTTCACGCGGTATTTCATTAATTTCATCACCAATATTTTGTTTGAGTTGCTCAAGCGTTTCTGGTTTGTTTGCATAAACTTTGCTCCTCAGATGTCCACACAAAAAGAAGTTCAGAACGGTCAAATCAGGCGACTTGCTGTGGAAAGAGGTGTCGCCGTAATTCCATTTTAATCCTGGCTGTATGCGATGTGGCATCGTCTTGTTGATACCACATGTTATTCAAGCCCAAAGCATGCAGTTGAGGCGTTAAAAAGTTTTCAATCATATCACGATATCACTCCCCATTGATAGTTACCGTTACGCCGTTTTCAGTTTCAAAAAAGTAAGGTCCAATGATTCCTTCTGATTCTCATCCCCCCATGAGTCCGTTCTTCCGCATGCCTGTTACCTGATATTTTGCAATATTTGTATATGGGAAGATAAATAAAGATTTTATAATTTGAGCACTCTTGAAATCAATTAAATGATTTAGAAGAACGCTTATTTGTACGTACTCAGTCCAAGTACTAAAATTAATTCTTGCGAAGATGAGTTGGAATGACTAACAACAAATGGAAATCAAAAAGCAAATAAATTTAAAGTACGACTGAACTATTTTTAATTATAAAAAAAGAACAAAATCAATTTATGAAAGTTTTTTATGCATACACATATGGTCAAAATAATAAGTGCACTCTATATTTTTTGGCTCGTAGATGAAAATTTATTTAAAACAAAAATTAAATTTAGTATTTTTCAAAAAGTAAGAAGTTAATCTAAAAACATTGCACAAAATAATAAGTACATTTAGTTAAAATAAGCAAAAAAGTAAAAAGATCAAGTTGTTTCTGATAAATTGGCTGAGTTTCATTAAAACCCGTTATATCCACATTTATTTTCAATTATTTTGTTGACTCTTTTTGGCATGCTGGCAATAAGCTGCCTGCAGGTTTCTACTGGTAATTCATTATCAACCAGTATTGCCAACTTGAAAAACTGAAATCTTAAAAAATCACCTTATTTATATACATACATACAGGGTGGCGCAATAGAACGTGCACATTTAAAAAATAGATTAAAAAATAAATACAAAAGGTGTGGTTAAAATAAATCTAAGACATTGTAGAGTAATAAATGGAGTTTACTTTTTAAAAATAACATCATCTAAATGGTGACCCTCTCTACGACGGCACTCCTCTAACCGCAAACGAAAATTATTGAAAACTTTCTTCAGTAATACTAGTGTAATGGCTGCCATTTCATCACGGATATTCTCCTTGGCTGAACGATGTTTCTTGGATTATTACTGTGTACTTTGTGTTTGAGGTATCCTCACAAAAAAAAGTCAAGAGGCGTCAAGTCTGGACTACGTGGGGGCCATGTGATATCACCTCTTTTCGAAATCAGTCTGCCAGGGAACATCTGCTTCACCACCGCCATGGAGTCATTTGATGTGTGACAGGTAGCTCCATCTTGTTGGAACCAAGTTCTGGAATTCACTATTCTTGGACTTTCAATTTCTGGAGCCAAAAATCCGTCCAACATCTCAACATAGCGTTCCGTATTAACCGTGACGTTTTGGCCCCGCGCATTTTCGAAGAAAAAAGGACCAATTATTCCTCTCCCAGAGATTGCTGCCCATACTGTCACTTTAGGACTATGCAATGGTTTCTGGTGTTTGATTTTGGTATTTTCACTGTTCCAGTAACGACAATTTTGACGGTTTACGAACCCATTCATAAGGAAATGAGCCTCGTCAGAGAAAAGGATATTGTCAAAATTGGAAAATCGATTAAGCATTTCATTAGCAAATGCGAGCCTTGCTATGAAGTCAGACTCTTTCAATTCTTGTGGCAATTGCAGCTTATATGGATGCAGTTTAAGATCTAATGTTAAAATTCGTTGCAAACTTCGTCGCGATAATTGTAAGACAGACGATCTCTTGCGAGTCGACATTTGTGGATTTCCTCGTACTGACTCCATAACTCTCTCAACATTGTCTTCGGTCCTAGATGTTATTGGGCGACCATTTGCTTGTGGTTTAAATGTTGAACCGGTCTCTTCAAAACGCTTTACCCATATTTTAATTAAATTAGCACTCGGAGCTTCACTAATTCGCCGTAGTCCATATTCATCACAATACAGTCGCCTAGTAGCAATATATGAACGGGAGTTTTCGTAAAATGCGCGCACGCAAAATGCGCGACGCTTCCCGTAAAAGTGATTCATAGGGACTAAAACTCCATGAGCCCGCCAACCCAACGATGTAGGCGCCACCCCGCCCGCGCCTCTTCTTCCACGCAAAAAAAGATGATGCAATATGCACGTTCTATTGCGCCACCCTGCATATCGTTAAATATTGTTGTTTGTTCCAGAAAATGTTTCTTCTGATTATGCGTTCAGAAAAATGTTCCATTGATAAAAATAATTGCACCCAATATAAATAATTGCACTGGAATTGCTCTTGGATAAAGCGTTTCTAAGGGTTGTTCTTATTATCAATTCTGCGTGTAGATTCCGTAAAAATTCAGTATACAAGCACAGAACTATTTAGAAAAACATCTAATATTCCGTATGATCAAAGCTTTATACCCTCTACCATTAACTGGTTTCTGAATATTTATAGTTTTTATAAATGCAATAACAAGCTTAATAATGATGATGATGAATGATGATCGACATCATCATATAGGAGAGGATAAACAAATGTTTTCCCAAAAACTTTAAATGGAGCTTCTTCAAACCGACTATCAAAAATTACGTCTTTAGAGCGTATTGTGTCCCGTAAGAAATAGATTTCAGCGTATTTCATATCAAAATATATTGCTTGAATTGATAGAAATTATAAATGGCAATCAAACCAATGTTTTCAAGTATTTCGTTGCCGTAGTTTAAAAGTTCTTCATTGGAAACAGTAAATATCCCTGAATTGCATCCTTAGGGGTGATGAAAATTTAGTTCTTTTTGAAGGACGTCCACTTGTTTTGCTGGGTATGTGCGATAATATGCTGAAAGTCCTTATTATAACATATTTTTTTCTTCTTGTCCAAGTTATCTTCCCCAATAACGCTGAATGCGTTGCTGCATAACCCGAATTAGCGACGTCCATTATTTACGAATTCTTGTAAGAATTCCTATAGGAATTATTGCCCATTTTATCTTTCTCTAATGTTAATCAATGTAATAAAATAAGTTACCATTACGAGAGAAACGCACAAAATATCTTTATAATTTTTTTATCGTTTGGACGCATTGAAGCAGAAATAAAGAATAATCAAAAGAAGTTAAAATAATATTCATGGAAAATCTCTAGCAAAAGAAACATTATTTTTAATTACTTAAGAAATTCGTATTCCTTTTCCACACTTTGTTCTTTGTTCTTCGTTATTTTTTTTTTTTTTTTTTTTTTTTTTTCATTTTATTCCTTTATTCCTTTGGTCTACATGTGAACACACATTCACATTCATGTTGACTAACTTTATTAATACTTTGGTTGGGCCTTAAGCAAAAAGTGGATAGGAAACTAACTTGTACGAGTATTATATGTTTACTGGCAACGACCGAACAAAAAAAAAAAACAGGAACCTCACTCTTGCACAATGAGCGGGATATAGAGGATGAACTTTTTACTTCCGCTGCTAAGTTAGGCAGAGAAAGGGGTACACGCTGGTGTTGCTGCCAGTATTCTTGGTGTTCGTTTAGCTGTTTAGCATATAAAACATCCATATCCGCACACTGGACATTTATTAAACTTTACGCAAGTTTTATGCGAAATGTTTTTTGTTTCTTCGACACATAGTTATGTTCCTTTCTTCGTCTGCTTGTGTGCGTGTAAGAAAGAATAATTAGTTTCGTTGGAGTTGTTTAGCAGGGAGGATGGATACGCCGATATTGTGGAATATAATACGATAACACCACATGCTTTATAACAAAATGCTTCTAGCAGAAGTTCAAAGGATACAGTGTTTTTGTTAATTTTTGATGAATAATGCACAGTGGATGAATGAGTGAATAAATGATTATAGCTCTCCTCATCCGAAGGAATGAAACTATAAAGGGTGGCCCATAAGTAACGTTAACGGCGACTATATTTAATACGTTCTTGTGCATTATTTGGTTTTAGCTCGTGAACCAATTGCATCTTATATGGGAAAAGATGTAATATATGTAAAATTCTTTGCAATTCTTCTTTTCTTCGATATGATCTGAATAATCGAATGCTGACTTTCAAGGCAAAATTGAACAACTTTAGTTCTTTGTTCCATCATAAATTTTCCAAGTATTATTTAGTTAATTCTGTAAGGAAACGAAAGACAAAGACTTAAACAAAAAATATATTCACTGATCAAATCTTAACGTTGCTTATGCGCCACCCTATGCATAGTTTGATGCGGCAAAAGTGAAACAATCACAAGGAAGCTTTAAAGTGTCAAGAATGTTTTGACCTACAGTGTTTCATAGCTTCCTAAGACTAGTTGATGGGCACGATAATTGTCGTCGATATTTATGACACTTCTAGAATCGTGACGCAACCTAATATTTCGCCAAATCGTAGCCTGCAATTATAAGTAGGATACGCGACGTGTGTTCAAAAAATAAGGAGAATTTTAAAATTTCGCGGGCGACGTACGTTCGACTTTCGATTACTACCTTTTTGTTTTAATGTTGGTACCCTCGTCTCAAAGATATGGTGACGATTTTATTCACATAGCATGTTTAATTTGTTTGTGAGGGGCATAAATAAGACCAGATTTCGGCGATTTTCCGCTTTCAAAAAAAATGGATCAAAGAAGTTGCATCAAATTTTGTGTAAAAAATGGAATTAAGTGCTCAAAAACACTTGAAATGTTGACAGTGGCATACGGTAGGAGTACTCTGAGTCAAAAAAATGTTAACAAGTAACAATGTTACAATCTTTTCACAGAAAGTCGAGAAAATGTGAATAACGATAATCACTCTGGAAGCCCCGGCACATCAACAACCGATAAAAATGTTGAGAAAGTGAAGAAAATTGTTATGGAGATTTGTTGAATCACAATCAGAGAAGTTGTTGAGAATGTCGTAATATCGGTTAGCTCATGCCATGCAATCTTTTCGAAAATTTTGGGCATAAAGCATGTAACAGCGAAATTCGTTCCAAAATTGCTGAATTTTGACCAAACACAACGTCGAATTAGAATTGCTCAGGAATTATTGAATGACGTCAACGATAATCCAGATCTGCTTCAAAGGGTCATAACTGGTGACGAATCATGAGTATATGGTTATGGCATCGAAACCAAAGCACAATTGTTCCAATGGAAGAGTCCAAGAGAGCCAAGACCAAAAAAAGCACGCCAAGCTCGATCAAATGTCAAGGTTTTGCTCACTGTTTTCTTCGATTACCATGGCGTAGTGCATCAGGAGTTTTTACTACAAGGCCGTACCGTAAATAAGGAGTATCACCTTGAAGTTGTGCGCCGTTTGCGTGAAGCAATACGAAAAAAAACGCCCGGAATTGTGGAAAAAATTCATGGCTTTTGCATTATGATAATGCACCTGCCCACTCATCTCTGCTTGTGAAAGATTATTTGGCCAAAAACAACACCGTTATTATGCCTCTGCCGCAACCTCTGGCCAACCTCTTCTAGTAGCTCTCCCACAAATTGACCGATTTTATGAAATTTAATTCATAATAAATAATTTTTGATATTTTATATTTTTGTAAAAATTTCAGTAGTTTATTCCAGAGCGACTTTCAGAACAGTGAAAGGGAAAAATGTTATATGTTGATATATAATGGGTTACCCATTTTTCGGTCTCAAAAGTAAAACTAAGTAAAACACACGAAAAGCTATGATTTCGATGATTTTTTTTATTTAATTATACTGCTTGGACTTTGTCATTATGTACCAAATACAGTGTCATTTGGATTGGTTGCAGTAGTGGTTCCTCCAAAGTCAATTTCGAAAACATACGGCCCAATGACACCTTCACACCATAATGCACACCAAACAGTCACCTTTTCCAATTGAAATAGCTGTTCCGCAATCAATTCTGGGTTTTCTGAGACTCAGGATTCTTAAATATATGTTTAAATTTTTAAAGGGCCTTGTGCATATCCTTTGCAAGTCCTACAAGTCTCTAATGCAATTATTAGTATTTGGCTCGTTTTTTTTCTCTTATGCGAAGTGGTACTCCGAGCGATTGATGGTGGCCTTTCATGTCATATTCATGATCGTAATGATGCTCTTGAAGGCATTTTGACTCATTTCCATTTTCTACATTTCTCCATCAACCAGCATCTGATGATATTTCTGCAAAAAATATTGCAATTCCGGTGCAAGTCGTGCCCCCTCTCATTCTACAGTCAATTAATCTTCGTGCTGATATAAAGGAGACGCCAAGATTTGCTGATATCTTTGTAATATTTTGACTACAATGTTCAGACACAAATTTCTTAATTTTTTGGTGTATGAACTACCAGAAAGAACAATCAATCTATTACACATGTTTAATATAATTACTTATAATCTAATTATTAAATGCATTTTATGAATTGTATTAAAAATTAATTAAAATGAATTATTTGAACAACTATAGTTAACTTGAAATTAACTATTTTTAGATGACGTAAGAGCCCACCTAACCAACTAAGAAAATACAAAAACAAAAACACTATTTGTGATGCCTAGGTGGCTACCCAGCGGTGCACGAAGGTTTCGTGGTTCTAGTCGGCGAGAGCACGAGTCTCTTTGCACTTCAACAACCACCAGCACCACGTCACAAGTCGCCCTCAGCTTTCAAATAAATAATGTAAGTCTCAGATCCCTAACCTCTTTTTTTCCAGAAAGTATAAACTTTCCGTAAGTCAGTTAAGTACAGAGTACGAATAGGAATTCAGATCTCCTGGTTTCCAACTCCCTCAATTGAGCCTAAGCTCGCCCCAGATCGCCTATAGTGAATTGGAACCTGAGTTCCAGAAGCAAAAAGGCATAATATTTTACAACATATGTGTTTGACATTGTAAAGCCTCTGTAGGTGACCGATCGTGTCGCGATGTTAGTACTCTCGACTATCGCAAGCATGATCGCGGGTTCAATCTCGCATACAGCCATTTCTCATTATTTGAGCGGTGATGCCTGACGAAAGCTTCGAGTAGTCGAGTAATCAACAAGTCTGATAAACTGTGACACTCGAAATCGTCGTTAAACTTTCGATCCCATTGAGTGGATCTAAAGATGGAATGTAAATAAATGTGAGCAGCTCTTCTATATTCATTTCATTCATGGGATGCAACGTAATTTATTTTTACATATAATGTTGTTAAGAATGTTCACTGCAGTTTTTTTTTGTTTCATTACCCCTCTTAGCATCTCCATCTTACTCGATTTGCTGCTATTGTTTTTGCGTCTTTCCATCTTAGTTTAATTTGCATCTCCAGCTGTTCTTTGGTTGACCACGGCTTCTTCAGCCTTCAGGATTCCAATATAGCGCCATACTTGCGATGCTATCTGGCTTCTTTCTGATTGTATGGCCGATCCAACTGCATTTTCTGCAATTTTTTTTTTTTTTTTTTTTTTGTTGATGAATACCTGTAGCTTTTACGTAATACTATTCGATATTAGCCAGGTTTCGCTTCCGAACAATAGACTTCATACATGCATTGAATATTCTAAGCTTAGTTTGTCTGTATATTTATGATCTTCTGCATACTGCCCGTAATCGTTTGAATGCCGTTCTCGCTTTATTGAGCCTGGTACTTAAGTCTGTTTCTGCGTCGCCATTCGTTGTTATTGTATTGCCTAGATAGCAGAAGCTTCCCAGCAAAAAAAGCCGGAAGTCATTCAAAAGAATAATATTTTCGTAAGTTCCAATAGCGTAATATTTGAATTTTCATCTTTTTTAAAAACGCATTTTTATTCCGATTCCAAATCCAAACAAACTCGGTAGTTCTTATAAGGTTGAGGTGTTTTTAAATACTGTTAATTTGTTTGTATTCAACTGCCTAATAATCAAATTTGATTGAAACACTGTTTTGCAATCTAATTTTGGTCTAAACCCTCTGATCCAAAAACAAAATTTCTTTGATAAAATGAAAAATTGGACCAAAATGGCTGCTCTATCATTGCTATGATAATTCTCATGAAATTGTGAAGAAGACACACCATAAACAGCCGCTTCCTTCCTATGACAAGCCAATGTTAAATTCGTTGGTGATTGCACAAATTTTTACCACCTCGCTCCGAAAATTGCGGCAAATTTCAGCTTCCGCAGATGCACTTCTTCTGCTAGGTATCTGCGTATACGACTGGTTGACCATGTAGCATGATGTTCACTGTGCTAACATTGTTGATTCTCATAGCTTTGGTTTTCTTGATATTTATTTCAAATCCATGATTTGATTGGTTTCTGATTTATTTGTTTTATTGGGCCGCTCACGTAATGAGCCTAACAATAAGTAATTGAATCTTATCTAGATCTAATTGTCTGCGAGTATGTATCTTTCCCCCTTTGTTTTTTCTTTTTTTTTAGCTGTATGCTCTTTTGTTTATACGGTCCTCTGAGTTGAACAGGAATTAGTTTGATATACAAAAGCTCACGGCAGCTTCTGAGTTAGCAGCTCTAATGATGTAGTTTAGTGCAATGTTCGTACAAATGATCTCACAGTTTTATTAACCCGGGGGGTTTGAGTTACGCACATGTCCCTCATCATAGATTTAAGCTACGTGAGAAAAGAGGCCAAAGTCCGGAATACATGAGCGGAGAATCTCCAGGCGTAATGCCGCAGACTCATGTATTACTCTTCGTAATGTGGACTATGTGAGTGATAGGGCCAAGTCCCGAATACGTAGTAGGTGGTTAAATAGCACGACAAATGACCTGACCGACCTGACCGCAAAGCGAGCAATGTGAATAATGAGGCCAAGAACCCGAACACTTAATAGGTAAATCAACAGTTCCCCTGAGGATGTTGACCTCTTAGTAGTGCGAATTGCGTGAGTGACGAGGCCAGGCCCCGGACATATGGTCTCAGGTGGATTATGTCGAGGCATTGTGGTGTTAAGATATTAGAATACAATGTATTTTCGGCAGGGGTCATGTTCTTTTTCCCTTTTATGAGACTGCAACATCACTTCTCGGGTTAGCAAGGTTTCTAGCTAGAACATTGGGATGATGTTCTATTCTGGTCATATGTTTTTGCTTTGATCTTTTCTATCTCCTCTTTCACATATGGTATATTCAAGTCCCTATGTATATTACAGTTTCTCATGTGCCATGGAGCTCCCGTAATGACTCGTAACATCTTTGATTGTACCCTTTGGTTTTAATCCACGTTGCTGTGGCTGGCTGTGCCCCAGAGTTGACTCTCCCCCAACATTGCGCGCTAATCTTTTCAGGTCTTCTAGTTATGTTTGCATGTACGAGAGTAGGCAAACATCATCCGCGTAATCCAAATCCACGAGTTAGCGTGCGAGAATCCATGTAATTCTTCTTCTCTCTGAACAGACCTTGCTTATATTATTATTTAGCGTAATGGTAAATAATTGACGTGATAAAGGGTATCCTTGCTTTACTCCAGCGTTGGTGTAAAATGATTGATTGCTGCTCCAGTTGCGAAAAACAGAAAGTTCTGCATCCTCGTACATTCATTAGAGTTGTTTTCTGGGGTATTCCTTTTCTTTTCAAAGCTTTCCATACGGCTGTCCGTCTGACGGTATTGAAGGCTTTATTAAA
>JAHXMU010000673.1:1115847-1199720 GCA_019455685.1 Philornis downsi
GTTATTTTCTGGGACAATCCCTTTCTTCTCAATGCTTTCCATACGGCAGTCAGTCTGACAGTATCGAAGGCTTTATTAAAATCTGCGAACAGAGAGTAAAATAAAGTTAACCATTCTAGGAATTGTTCTATTACGATGGGTGACGTGTTGGACATCTCCAGCGTTTGTGTGAAATGATTGATTGATGCTCCCTTTGCGAAGAACAGAGAGCTCTGCATCCTTGTTCAATGCTTTAATGATTCGAGACATTTTCTAGGGTATTCCTTTTCTTTTCAATGCTTTCCATACGGCAGTCCGTTTGACGATATCAAAGGCTTTATTGAAATCTACAAACATTAGGTACAGGGGGTAGGAATTGTGCTATTACGATGCGTAGAGTGTTGACCTGATCTACGCATGTCCTGTTTGGACGAAAATCTGCCTGTTCATATCGCAGATTGTTCCCTATCTTACTTTACAGTTTTTCTTGTATTACGATTGCTATTGTCTGATATATATTTTTAAACAGAGTAATTCCTTTCCAGTTGTTGCAATCTTTCAAATCGCCACTTTTCGGTAACTTTACAATTATGCCTATTTTCTAAGTTGGAGGCAGCCGTTCTTCCTCTCAGACTGATTTGATGTGGGGTTATAGACGTCCAGCTGTGGTTTTGATGTCGATCCGTAGAATTTCAAATGGTATTTTGCTGTCCTATTACTTCTTAATTTCAGGATGACATTTTTTATCTCATTTAGACTGGATATGATAGACTGATATGATATTCTTAAGTTATTTTCTACTATGCTGCTGTTTCGTTGCCTTCAGTAGTTGCATCCCTGACGATGTCACTTATTTCTCGAAATTCTTTTCAGCAGGTGCGATTTTTCCCCGTAAATTTCTTGAATTGCCAATTGAATATTGGGATTTTTGGAAGTATCAGGCTACCAGAACGAGGCCAATTATCAACCATACTGTCATCTATGATATTGTAAAGCTTCAGCATAAGAAAGTTCGATATTGAAAAATTAGTATTTATTCAATTATTCGGCATTAGCCATTGCGACTGGCGTGTGAATGACTGATAGTTATAGCAAATTCGAATGAAATTAAGTTTATACAATCTCAAGCACTATTTCCTTTAGTAAAAATTTACTATAACTTTTTGATCGTAAAGTAAATTCCGATGACATGCCGGAAAAAATTCATTTTGTATATCACATCAACTGCGACGCTATGTAATGGTTTTACAATAATAGTTAACATCCTCATCGCCTTTCATTCCCACTGTGAAATATTTTCCTTTCAGTCTTTCCACCAACAACATTGTTTATGAAAAAAATGTAATTAATTAATAAATATGCAAAGAAGCAAATGAAACGCATATTTTCTTTTAGCTGATTCTACAAAATACATAAAAAACTTCAAAGAAATGGAAAAAGAAAGCAAATTAACAAGATTAACGCAAACTGCGTTTCAATGATTAAGCACTAAAGTTGAGAAAAAGAAACAACATTTTACATCGTCATCAATCTCTTAACCGTCAATCCTTTGCCTCGATGAGGTCGCAAAGATGTATTTAATTTATAAATTAAGAGCGCAATAAAAGGAGAAAAACACAAACGTTGGTTTTTGTACAAGGCTAAGAAAGCCAACATATAAGAGGGCAGTCTCAAAATGACCTAACAAAGAAGACAAAAAAAAGTTGGGAAAAATTATTTTTAATCATAATCTCCTTTAAGATCGATGTACTTCTTCCAGAGATTTTCAATAGCTTCTATACCCTGTTTGTAGTAAGAACTGTGAAACTCCTTAAAATAACCATCAACCACAGACTCCATCTCTTCATTGTTGGCATATCTTTTACCACCGGGTCATTTTTTCAAGTTTGGAGATAGAAAATAGTCCTTATTCCGAGTCTAGTGAATGAGGTGCGTGATTAAGTAATTTGAACTTTAATTCGATTAATTTTCATCGCAATAGTAGATGTTTGAACTGGAGCATTGGCTTGAAGAAACAATGCTTTGTTTTTCGCCAAATGCGGTTTTTTTTCTAAATTTTTAGCAGTAAAAGGTGCAATAAATTAGCATAATGTTCGCCGTTGATGGTTTTTCCTATCTGAAGATGATCAATAAAAATAATCCTTTACGCGTCTCAAAAAAACAGACGGCTATGACCCTGTCTGCAAATGGTACCATCTTCGTCTTCTTTGGAAACGATTCTCCCTTTCAAATTCACTGCTTTGATTGTTCCTTTGTCTCAGGGGTGAAGTGGCGGACCCATGTCTCATCCGTGCTTATAAATCGGATCAAAAATGTAGCTTTATTGCGGTGAAACATCGTCAAACTTTTGCTCTACTGAAACATCTTCACGACGCTGTTTTTGTTCTATTGAAAGCAAGCGCGGCATCCATCCTACACCCAGCTTTCACATCTTCCAATCTTTGGTCAACACACGACCTTTTTAAATTGCCCATCATCTCACCTAGCTTAGGCACCTTCAGCCGGCTATCATCCAATATCATTTTGTGGATTTTCTGTCTGGCGTCGACGCCTCAATTGGTCGACCACTACGGTGTTCGTTTGAGCAGCTCGTACGGCCTCGTTTAAACTCTGCAACTCAATATTATGCAGACTCCCCCAGAGTAGAATCTAGCTCGGCTTTAATATTGGTTTGACTGAGACCTTTCAAAAGGAAATATTGAATCATATAACGGTGACCAATTTTTTCCATGTATACAAAGTCACTGGCGCCCTGAAACTTAAAACGTATATTTTATAAGGATGTCTTCTTTCGCCGAAATAGCTTTTTTCAAACTACTGGCACCATCTATACGTCATGTCAGCTAGGTATGTTACCACCCTCGTGAATTCGAAGTTGTTTGCTACACTAACTGCAGCGTCATTACCTTTGAGCTTACAGAAACCAAATACTTATTTGAAGTAGAAACTGTAAACTTTGTACGTTTGAATGCACATTTTGTTGTAGGTAATGCATAGGTTTTTGTTGTTGATTTAACAATAATACAGATTTGCTGCAATCCTTCAATCTTTCCGCCACTCTGGTCGTGAAAAGAGCTACAGATCCACTTTTGATATCACATCTCTGTAACTAAATACATTTTTCTACCTTTATGTTAACATGCCAATGCTTCTGAAAGATTTGAGTACAAGGACGATTGTGAATAAAGCCCTTGGCCAAAAGGATAAATGGGAGAGACGAAAATCTCGTCTCATTCATTGTTAACAATATTTGTATATGATTTATTTCACATAAACGAGTAGCATTTTCTGGATTGGATTTGGTTGAATGGTTTAACTTTCGAAAAGAAATCATTGAAAAGACGTAGATGTGTTGAAAAGATGTATTTCATAAATTTGATTAAAAATAGTAGCCGCAGTTGGTGCCCTTCAAGCCTTTGTTTGACCTCCAAAATGTTTTTCAATTTAATTTTGGATCGAACAAGTATTTAAACTTAATTCGTACTGAAAAACCTTACTATCTTCTTTTTCGGGATAGTCAAAGTTCTCCGCAAAAAGTTATAATATGAATTAGTGATTGTTAGCTGCATACGATTACTTTCCGTATCCCTATAGCCAACACCGTGCCTTTTAAAAATCTTAATTTGGTTTAGAAATTTTCTGTATTATTATATTTTCATCCATATTCCAAACATTCGTTTTCATGTAATAATAAATAAAATTCTCAAATAAGGATATGTAATTCGTATCTTAAATTCATAAAATTTCTCTAAATCGTCTACTACTTTAACAACTGGTCTCCTTTTCTTTACCACTCTATGATACTCTCTCTACGTATGGACATGTAACAAATTGCGTTTAAATATATCAATCATATTGTTAATATCCTATCCGTGGTAATATTTATATCGAACGCAGTATGTAACAAAGGTAAAATAACGTTGGGTTATATTTTCCCAGCAAAAACAACAAATTGGAAGTATTTCTCAGGGAATAACCTTTTGGATGCAAATATTTTTAAATTATATAGAAATTATTTTAAATCTTCAAACATCTTTTTGTGATTTGGATCCATAACAAAATTACATTTGCATCAGGTCATGAATACTGCCTCAGAAGTCCAGAAGAATCAGTATAAAAGCATGACATCTCTATTACGAGTATGACAAAGCAATGTTAAATCCATTGCTTTCGATGCAAATTTGAATCACATCGACTTATGAAGACTTGCATGTAATGGGTGTCCCAACAAGAACGCAAGATTTAAATTTTAACAAAAAAAATCACAGATATTTAAAAAAACATCGTGAAGTTTTATTGTATCGTAAAGTAGACAAAATGGGGTTATGTATGGAACTACACATCGGGCAGATGGCCGCCGCGGCTTTACTGGCACACACGCGATCTTTTAATGAAATTTTCAATTTTCAACGTTTTGCATAAATGCTGTGGTATTTCATTAATGCAGCGTCCAATTTCCTCTTTTAAGACTTGAGTCGTCGTCGGCTTATTCGCGTAAACCATCGACTTCAAAAAACCCCAAAGAAAAAAGTCCAATGGTGTTAAATCGCACGATCCAGGCGGCCAATTGTGGTCTCCAAAACGCGAAATAACACGACCGGGAAATGACTGATGCAGCAATTGAATTGTTTCTCTGGCTGTATGACATGTGGCGCCGTCTTGTTGAAACCACATACCCTCCACATTCATTTCTTCAATTCTAGGCACGAAAAAACTGGTTACCATTTCACGATACCGAACACCATTGACTGTCTTGCGTTCTTGTTGGGACACCCTTTATATTCTGAACAAACAAACTTGAGAAATTATGAGAATAAAATTTCGTAGATGTAGCTCTATTTATGATGTAGGGTTATCCATTTGTTGGTTTTAAAAGTAAAATTAAATAAAAAACACATAAAACTATATTTTCCATGAAACTTTTATTTCATTATAATGTTTGGATCTTGCCATTATGTACGAAATACTATGTCAGTTAAATGACCGCCCCTGGACTGGTTGCAACAGTGGATCCTTTTGAGGTAGTTTTCCACCACTTTTTCACACATTTCGGGCGGTATCCCGACGATAACTTGACGAATGCTCTAACATTTGAGGATTACTATCGTAAACACGGTCTTTGACATAACCCCTCAAAAAAAGTCTAACGGCGTCAAATCTCTTGACCTTTACGGTCAATTGACGTCGCCAAAATGTGAAATTACGCTTTCTCGTGCAATAAAGCCAAAATCGGTCATATTGTGTGACTCGTGGCACCGTCTTGTTGAAGTCATATATCGTCTTTTTCATAATCTACAATTGCGGGACAAAAAAAGTCGGTTCTCATACGACTATAGCGTTCTGAAATGACGGTGATGGTTCCTCCAGCGTCATTTTTGAAAAAAAAAAAAAATACAGCCAAATGACACCTTCAGACCATAATGCAAATCGAATCGACAAATTCGGATTATCCGTCACACTTTCAGTAACTGAAGCGAAATGTTCGACAGTGCATACATTGAGATGATGACCACTCAACTCCTGACCATATCTGTAATTCTTCCAGTCCCTTCAGCAATCTGGTAATAAGTTTTGACTATTTTTAACACGTTCTTCGATTGTTAAACGATCTATATTCGTAAATGGCAAACTTTTCACTAAATAATTAACACAACAGATGACAGGTATTTAACAGCTGACGGCATTGCCAGACCGTCGGTTTTGAAACCACTAAATGTGTATGCTCCGACAGGAACGGGTTCACTCAGACATATATTTACCTCAAGAGATGTATAAAATATAAAAAAACAGCGGGGATTAGCATTCGTTTCCAGAATTTATTAGAGATTATACCTTGCAATATATACAGGATTATGTGTTCAGCCAAGAACAAGGGGAAAGATTCAGAATCATTAGATAATTGTTTGAGCAAATCAATCAAATTCTCTAATAGATCAGTCGACATAAAGCTTACTCTAAAGCACTCAATCTCATTACAATTGAGGACATTACATGTAGACGTTCCAATTGCAGTGGAGATGATAAATTTAGGATTTATATCTAAGAATTTGCAAACGTGGGTTCTGGGAATAAACGAAATGGACAACTCTTTATAATGTTACGCAGAATAAATTCTATTAGGGCCATACAACAGATAGTTCACTATTGAAAGTTACCCACAATTCGTATCGCTTTACACGCTTTCCACATTTGTGGCCCACAGAAAATGATGAATTTCATCAGTTGTCGGAGAGTCTTTTTTCCAGTAAATGAAAAATCTGGACATTTTCAACGCATTTGTTCAAATAACATTCTCTGTTTGTCATCTAACCTTCTGACAAGAATTCCGATAAAGTAACACCCCGATAATCAAACAAATGGTCAGCCATACATTATCTTTTGATCGACTTTGACCTGTTGTTTTTTTTTTTTTTTTTTTTTGTTTTTTGGTTTCGATCAGTTGGAAGACGCCATTCCGAAGACTGTTGACTGCACATCTAACTCGTAAACTCATGACTCATCACCAGATAGACCAGACTCATTCTAGCATGATTGCGTTTTTGAAGGAAATTCAGGTCTATCGGACGTCGACGAGCGACAGCGAGTTTCTTATCTAAACAATCGTGTCAAATGTCAGCGGCTTCATATCCAAACAATCGTGTCAAATGTCAGCGGTTAACACCTCCAAATTTAAATGACAATTTTCAGTTACTATTTCCTTCACCTTATCGATGCTAACTTCGGTTGAAGACAAAAAGCAAGATAAATCTTACACGACATCTCGGCAGCTTTTAGATGCAGTGTACCACTCGCATTTATGTGTTTTTGATCAAGTCGATTTATCGCAAGCGATTTGAGACAACAAATGCTATTTGCAACACAAAATTGGATATAAATTCATTGTTCGGTATTATTATAAATTGCAAAGATCGCAAAATACTTGCTGATAAAATCAAGCGCTGTAAATATATGTATACTAAACGACAAATTGCGCCCAGACTCCGCATCAGTATTGAGGACAGCAAAATTTGACAGAAAGTATGTTCAATAACTACAGGGTTATCCATTTAGTGGTTTCACAACCACCGGTCTGCAAGGCTGTCAGCTATTAAATACCTATCATTTGAAGTGTTATTTATTTAGTGAAATGTTTGCCATTGACGAATATTGTTTAATAACCGAATATCGTTTAGCAACCGAAGAACGCATAAAACTTATCGGTGGTTGCATCAACAAGCAAAATTGGCGCGTATAGGGCTCGAAGAACCCAGAAGTGATTGTGGAAAAGCCATTGCATCCGGAAAAGATGTTTGGTGGAGATGTCATTAGAGTGTATTTTTTCGAAAATGACGCTGGAGGTTTCACTGCTGCAATCAATTCAGAAGCGGTCATTTAAATTACGTTGTATTTCGTCCATAACAATTATCAAATGAAGTATAAATAAAAAGTTTCGTAAACTAAATCAGAACCAACATTTTTTGTAATCAAAAATGTTTATAGTTTAGTTTTGGGGTTTTATAATGAAATCAAAGTTTCATTGAAATTTTAGATTTATATGTATTTTATTTAACTTTACTTTTGAAATCGAAAAATAGATAACCTTATGATATTATTCCAATGATATTGTTTGATTCCACAGCGATTACATTAATAGTAATCTCTTGATAATGTATAAAATAATGTATACAAAATTTTATGTGCAAATTCTTCTGTAGATTGTCAAGAAATATTATTATTATTTTTATTAGACCAAAACCAATATTTGGACACAGCATCCACACAAATATACCAGTTTTGTTTCGAGTTTGATATTGTACATTTATTTAAAGTACACTAGAAAATTTCTTTCTAATTCATATTCGAAATAACAACTTAATTTATATATTGATACGTTTTAAACCTGAAACGATGTTAAAAACCTACATCCTGTTCCTTTATCGAAACATAATGGAAATGATATTTTGATTCTAGAAGCTGAAATGAAGATATAGTTTTATGCAGTTTCGTTTCTTACTCTAAATTAGAACTGAAATCACATGAAATTTCCCTTCTTGGCAAAGAAAAGCGTCTGACGCCAAGCAGCGAAAGATACAAATGTTTCAAATAATTTACCAGGCTCTCAGAAATTTTCACAGCTACTCCATAATGTTGTCTATGTTTTTTAATTAACAATTTTCAAATGAAGTTTAGGGTGATTTTTTAAGATCTAAGTTTTTCACGTTGGCATCACTGGTTGGTAATGGCGTCCAAACGTCATCTGTCAAAGTGAAAAGTGTAGATTATTCTATGCCATTTCATCATGGAATGACGAATAACCTACCACAACGTCTAATTTTTGGTGAATGGGCCTTACAAAACCTCAATGAGAATCCGTTGTTTTATCGAAAAATTGTGTTCAGCGATGAGGCTCATTTCTTGCTGAACGGATACGTACACAAGCTAAACTGTCGCATCTGCAGTGATGAACAGCCACATGCCATACATGAATTACCGATGCATCCCCAAAAAATGATAGTCTGGTGTGGTTTATGGGCTGGTGGCATCATCGGTCCATTTTTCTTCAAAGACGACAGTGGAAGAAACGTTAGCGTCAACGACGAACGATATCGACCCATGATACGCATCAGGTTTTATCAGGACGGTGCAACATGCCTCGCTGCTCGTGAAACAATGGTTATGTTGAGGGATGAATTTGGTGAGCAGCTTATCTCTCGATTTGGCCCTGTGAGTTGGCTCCCAAAATCTTTCGATTTAACGCCTCTTCATTAGTTCTTGTATGGTTATGTCAAGTCATTAGTTTATGTGGATAAGCCGAACCCATAACATGCGTTATTCGTGGAATACAGACCGAAATGCTCGAAAAAGTGACGAAAAATTGGACCTTCCGAATGGACATTTTGAGACAGAGCCGCGGACAACACTTATATGAAGTTATCTTTAAAAATTGGATGGCAAAGATTCTAATAAAAAAATTTAATATATGTTGCAATTTATTCGATTTTTAAAAACACTACGATTAAAAAATCACCCTTTACAAACAAAAGGTTTCATAAACTTTTGAACATATTTAATTCTTCCCATGAATTGAAAAATGAATTTTATAGAGTAGATTACAATTATGAATTAAATTGAATTTTTGGAAAATTAAATTGAATTGCATTTAATTTAATTGCATTGTTTCGAATTAAAATTGCATTATACAGGGTGGCATAATAGAACGTGCATATTTAAAAAAGAGATTAAAAAATAAATACAAATGGTATGGTTAAAATAAATCTAAGGCATTGTAGAGTAATAAATGGAGTTTATTTTTTAAAAATAACATCATCTAAATGGTGACCCTCTCTACGACGGCACTCCTCTAACCGCAAACGAAAATTATTGAAAACTTTCTTCAGTAATACTGGTGTAATGGCTGCCAGAGATTGATTCCTCTGCCAGAGATTGCTGCCCATACTGTCACTTTAGGACTATACAATGATTTCTGGTGTTTGATTTTGGGATTTTCACTGTTCCAGTAACGACAATTTTGACAGTTTACGAACCCATTCATAAGGAAATGAGCCTCGTCAGAGAAAAGGATATTGTCAAAATTGGAAAATCGATTAAGCATTTCATTAGCAAATGCCAGCCTTGCTATGAAGTCAGACTCTTTCAATTCTTGTGTTAATTGCAGCTTATATGGATGCAATTTAAGATCCAATGTTAAAATGCGTTGCAAACTTCGTCGCAATAATTGTAAGACAGATGATCTCTTGCGAGTCGACATTTGTGGATTTCCTCGTACTGACTCCATAACTCTCTCAACATTGCCTTCGGTCCTAGATGTTCTTGAACGACCATTTGCTTGCCGTTTGTGCGTTCTCTTCAAAACGCTTTACCCATATTTTAATTAAATTAGCACTCGGTGCTTCACAAATTCGCCGTAGTCCATATTCAGCAATATAGCAGCAATATAGTCACCTAGTAGCAATATATGAACGAGAGTTCTCGTAAAATGCGCGCACGCAAAATGCGCGACGCTTCCCGTCAAAGTGATTCATAGCGACTAAAACTCCATGAGCCCACCAACCCAACGATGTAGGCCCCCCCCCCGCCCGCGCCTTTTCTACCCCGCAAAAAAAGATGATGCAATATGCACGTTCTATTGCGCCACCCTGTATCAAATGGCACTGAATTAAGTTGAATTACATTGAATTGCTTGAATCAAACAATTTGTAAATATTGTAAATTGTAAAAATTAACTATTTATTTGCTTGTGTAAAGGCCCTTTCAAACAACCATGTAACTATAGAAACCCCTATATTTGTTACGCCCATATGGCAACCCAGCAGGGCCCGAAGGTCTTATGGTTGAAATCAGCGATATATTTGGTCTCCTTTTCCGCCAGCCGCCAACCGAACCACTTTGCCAGCCGCCCTCAACATACGAATAAACCTGAAATAATGTAAGTTAACTGTTGTCTTTTCCTCTTCTCCAGTACGAAACCCTCTCGCAAGTATACACATCCCGCCAAGAACCTGAGTTCTTCCACAAAACCTCCAATTTCTCTCGAGGAACCTAAGTTCCAAATTAAATCTTCAGACCAAATCTGACAGATTTACACCCTAGCAGTTTCATTTTACATAAACTGAGTCAGGACCAAAATTTGAAGTTTTTTTTTTTTTTTTTTTGGGTATATGAAACAAAAACAAATTTCAATGCAATTTTAATTCGCCTTTCGGAACCGGAATAAAAACATTGTATAATTTTGATTTAGATTCCAGAAACTGCAACAAATTAAACCTATTTTTGAATGTAGTTTCGTTTAGGTGACGATTCTTATTAGAAAAACAACAACATTTCATAAAAATCGTGTACATCGTTAAAAGCGCAAGAGTCAGATTACTACGCTCATAATTTTTGCTGTAGGGCATTCGACCATCTGCAACCATTTAAGGTCGTCCTCATGAACAAATGTCTTTCCTATTCGTTCATTCATGCTCAGTTGATTTATATCCAAGCGTAATGTCCATAAAATGCATGTATCCACTTGGTAGTTCTATTATTTTCCTCAAGATTCTCTCAAGTAGATTGTGTAAAGTGCACATCACTTTTAACAGATATCACATGAATGAGAAGGACAACTCCATACTAGTACAATACTTGAATCCTTGAACAATGGAGCACAGTTTACTGATGTTTTATTTGAGAAATATTTCATATTAAAACATTTTTTTTTTTCTTTTGCAGTGAACAACAAGAATTTTTTTACAAATATATTGCAATCCTTAATAGTGGAACATTCTCGTTTCACTCACATGGAGAATTTTGAAAGTTTGAAAATAAAGAATATAAAATTGGTTTGTTCCATTTCCAGTGGTTGAATCTTCGATGCTCCCCAAGAAAAAACGGTATTGGTTGTTGCAACAATTGATCTTGAGTTTAAAAGGACAAGAAAAATTGATTGAATTTGTGCAAAAAAATAGTAAACGATAGGAAATAAATGTATTTTTTCGTGTTTGAAAGCAAATAATCTTTTTTGTATATTCAAGGATTAAAAGAGGCATTTATTTAAGGGGAAATTAAAGCAGTAACTTTTATAGATTTATTCAAACAAAGGTATCAAATATTGACTACCAGTTTAAACCTAATACGGACAATGCTCTGTAAGGTCTGAAAACTGCACAGGAAGGCGTTTGTCCAGTCAGCTCCCGGAGAAAACAACTTACAGTGCAATTTCTGGTTGGGATATGAGAGAGCTTCCCAAACTTCGGTGCAATGACAAGTAAACTCTTTTTGGACTCACTGAATGAGACCTACCACTTAACGGCAATTCTGTACATTAGTTTTAGAAGCTTTTACTAGACTCTTCGATTACTCGACTACTCGAAGTGTTCTTCAGGCACATCGAGGTGACCGCCGTTTAAAGAAAATAGTTGTATTCGGTTTAGACACAAGATCCATAAGCATAACTGTTGAGTGTATCAACCACAATGACATGGCCGGTCACAACCAGCTAGCGAGTATCATCACAAGGTCACACAAGGTTACACGAGGTGTGATCAAAAAAACCGTTATTTTCAATTTTATTCAAAAAGTATTTATTTATTCATCAATTTCTATTTTATTTCCTTTAAAGTAGTCCCCTTCAGATATAATACGCTAGTGCCAGCGTTTCTTCTAATTCTCGAAACACTTTTAAAACGCTTTTTTTGGTATCGCCAACAGCGACTGTTTCGATTTTTCTTTTATCTCTTTTATTATCAATCAAACTTTAAGTTCGAACCTACACTATCAACAATTAGACCGCCTAAAGGAAATAATCGCCCATAAACGGTCAGTTTTGAAATGAGAAAAATTGTGTTCCATCAGGACAACACCAGGGCACTTACATGGACTGTAACCCACCAGAAGTTTCGGCAGCTTGGTTGGGAGATACTGACGCATTCACTTTGTAGTCCAGAACTAGCACCAAGAGATTGCCAGTGAATTCACCCACCAGTTCAAAGTTGAAGCAGTTAAGGTACGCGCAGCGTCCCAAACGATCCAGACCCATATTTGTTGACTCCTTCTCAATACTTGAAAAGGCGGCAGTAACATTCCATAGTTTTCTGGCAATGGTGTTTATATCATCAGCATGTACTTGCACATGCACAATAAATTCCCTTGCATCTTATGAATGGGGCATGGGAGAGCTTCTCACATTCAGTGAGTTTACACGTATTATATTTTTAGACTCACTCAACGGGACTCACGGTTTGAGAAGCATTTACAAGACTTGTCAATTGCTTTAATACTCAAAGTGTTCGTCAGATATATCAAGGTGACCACCGCTCAAATAATGAACAGTAGCAGTATGAGGGATTGAACCTGCGATTTTGCGAGCGATAGTCGCGTGTCCTAATTATTATGCAACGGGCGGTCTTAGTGAATGCAAATGGCATATGGTTTTTGTTAAGTCCACGAAGGTTTTACGTGAGTCTCGTCGTGAAGGCGTTACCCACGGTGCGCGACATACTGGGCATATTACAATACGATTGCCAACGCCCGCCTGGTGTAGCCAAGTAAAAACTTGGGTTATCTAGGAAAGCGCCCTTGGAGTCCACGAATACACCAAGAACATAGTTCTCATCTCTGAACGTGGATCCAGGCATACTCAACACTACGACCACTTGGGAAGCCATATTGATAAGGACACATGCCGCAAATGACTCTCTCACTCAGTCTTTGCACCATTATTCTTTCCGGTACTTTTCCAAGCAATGGAAGCAGGCTAATAACCCTGTAAGATCGGGGATTGCTCCTGATCTTGTCGGGCGATTTGAGGAGAACAATGACATTGGCTGTTTTCCACTGACGTAGAAAATAGCCAATATGTACACACTGCCTATACAAAGCCTCGAGGTGGTTCACAATAGCCTTCCAGATGCTTTTACATATCTCTTCGGTTATTCCGTCCATACCAGGTGACTTACGAGACCTGACAATCGTCATACTTTCAACGATCTCTTTCTTTCCAATTCTGGTGCACTGCACACGTGTATGTTCTTTCCCTTTCCCCTACAGATCCGGTAGAGATGTCCCCAGGGATCATCTCTATGCCGAGATGAATTCCCGCCACTCTGACTCCTTAACGTCTACAAGTACAGGGTGGCGCAACAGAACGTGCATATTGCATCATCTTTTTTTGCGGGGTAGAAAAGGCGCGGGCGGGGGTTCGCCTAAATCGTTGGGTTGGCGGGCTCATGGAGTTTTAGTCGCTATGAATCACTTCGACGGGAAGCGTCGCGCATTTTGCGTGCGCGCATTTTACGAGAACTCTCGTTCATATATTGCTACTAGGCGACTGTATTGTGATGAATATGGACTACTAAGCGTTTTGAAGAGACTGGTTCAACATTTAAACCACAAGCAAATGGTCGCCCAAGAACATCTAGGACCGAAGACAATGTTGAGAGAGTTATGGAGTCAGTACGAGGAAATCCACAAATGTCGACTCGCAAGAGATCGTCTGTCTTACAATTATCGCGACGAACTTTGCAACGAATTTTAACATTAGATCTTAAACTGCATCCATATAAGCTGCAATTAACACAAAAATTGAAAGAGTCTGACTTCATAGCAAGGCTCGCATTTGCTAATGAAATGCTTAATCGATTTTCCAATTTTAACAATATCCTTTTCTCTGACGATGCTCATTTCCTTACGAATGGGTTCGTAAACCGTCAAAATTGTCGTTACTCGAACAGTGAAAATCCCAAAATCAAACACCAGAAACCATTGCATGGTCCTAACGTGACAGTATGGGTAGCAATCTCTGGCAGAGGAATAATTGGTCCTTTTTTCTTCGAAAATGCGCGGGGCCAAAACGTCACTGTTAATACGGAACGCTGTTTTGAGATGTTGGACAGATTTTTGGCTCCAGAAATTGAAAGTTAAAGAATAGTGAATTCCAGAACTTGGTTCCAACAAGATGGAGCTACCTGTCACACATCAAATGACTCCATGGCGGTGGTGAAGCAGACGTTCCCTTGCAGACTGATTTCGAAAAGAGGTGATATCACATGGCCCCCACGTAGTCCAGACTTGACGCCTCTTGACTTTTTTTTGTAGGGATACCTCAAACACAAAGTCTACAGTAATAATCCAAGAAACATCGTTCAGCTCAAAGAGAATATCCGTGGTGAAATGGCAGCCATTACACCAGTATTACTGAAGAAAGTTTTCAATAATATTTGTTTGCGGTTAGAAGAGTGCCGTCGTAGAGAGGGTCACCATTTAGATGATGTTATTTTTAAAAAAATAAACTCCATTTATTACTCTACAATGCCTTAGATTTATTTTAACCATACCTTTTGCATTTTCTTTTTAATCTATTTTTTAAATATGCACGTTCTATTGCGCCACCCTGTATTTGCTTGTATTCATTAAGTCCGACTTTATACGATGACCTGAGGTGGTCCAAGTCGGCGGCTTCTGTCCGTCTACCCCTCTGGAAACATTTCCCGAGGCGTTGAACTTCTCTCCTCTTCCGACTTAACTCCTGTATCCACCTCCTTGTACGCCGCACGCTCCTAGGAAGGAGACTGTCGTTGATGCGGTGAACAGTCTTAACAATCGTTGATACCTGTTCATCCACCGTCATCCGATTAAAAGCTTCCAAGGGCACATCGGCAGCTGCAGCTGCCACCTGATGCCTACGCTGCCACCTTCAATCCGTTCATAAGTGAGTGTTTTAACTGGTGCTTTTCCCATAACTATCTCCACCAATATGCCAAAGAGGTCGTACAACAATAGTTATCGCCCTGTCTAAATCCCCATTTGGTAGTTCAGGGGTTCACTGATCATTTCATGTCAGTCAATATCATTCTACAATACAAAGAATTATTAACTTTGCAGGAATTCCATACTCGGCGTTACTTTCATAAAATACTTGCCCTATCAATCAGTAGAAGGCTGCTTAAATTGTCAGCGAAAAGGTGACATGTGCGGATATGTTTTTATTGGATCTTCTCCCGGATTTTGCATAGTGTTAATATTTGGACAGTAGAAATTTACCTGGTCTAAAATCGCCCGGATTAGGTCCAGTTATGTCGGACAGGATTTAGTCATTCACATATCATACCCGACAGAACCTCCACAGAAAAACACCGTGGCCGGCACATTGAAATCATTATTTCTTAACACATGACATACCACATTTAGATTCTAGTAATCGGGCTTGCATTTATTGAGCTAAATCATGTTTATTAGTTGATGCGTGCTAATTATCAGCTTATCGCCACCGGTTTTAAATGGCAGCGTCGGCTGATTGTTAATATCCGCAAGTTTTGTTGTTTCAAACCATGATACTGCTGTTTTAATCTCAGATTGGCCGCAACTTTGAAGAAATTGAAATTTTCGGTATTTATCAACAATTTTACTATCTATTCATTAACTAAAATCAATATATGGTAATAGTAGATATACTCGTAAACGAGGATCATCGGCAGTTACAAAATTATTTAACACAATTATTTTGTGGTTTGACTCAAGTGCCTCTACTTAATTAACTTTACAACTATACAGAAACAGCAAAGTTAATAATAGCAGTAATCACATCATTTACTTAGTGGCAATAAGACTAACCAACAACAATGAGAGTTCCCCATGTCTGCATCAACTCTAAAAGTGAAATTCACCTACAAAACAGTGACAGGAGGAAAAACTTGAAAAACTTTACACACCTTGCTGAAGAGTTACACTGCTTAATTTAGCTACATATTTCAACAAGATAACGAAGATATATTTCTGCTTAAATGTTTGTAGATTTACCAACTGACTGTCCAGTATAGAGACTTCTTTCTTTCTACTCGTATTTCTGGCTGCCTTCGGAGACCCCTTCACAATGCGGCATTAATTAATGTAACACACAATTTCTAACCCGTTTGGAGCTCTTAAATTCGTTACGATTAAAATTTAATGGAAAAGAGCTCTTAATTTGTTACTAAATGAAATTGTACACGATGGATGTGCTGTTATGCTCCAGACTAGTCGTAATAGTAAATAATAATGATTTTATGATCAAATTAATTATATGAATTATGTGCGATGAGCGTAAAGCTACTTGTAAATTGACTAATTATCCTTTCCTGCAAAATCTGTAATACTGAAGTTGCAAACCAACATATAATCCCAGTAAAACTTTCTGCTGCAAATCATCAATGACTTTTGTTTCAGATTGTTATAAAATCAACAGGTTATTTTTTGTAATATTGGAAAGTACAGGAGTACCTTCGGATCGGCTGTATAATAAATTGTTATATAATAAAACTTTATACAGGATTTTTTGAAATGGAACAGTTTTTTCTATATCAAGGCTGATACTAATCTGTTTTTTATGATTAAACTTCATTTAACGAAAATAAAACTTTGAAGCTACATTTTACAGTACTATGTTGTTTCAAAATGGGTTTTCTAAGTGGCAACGTCAACTTTTTTGTTGGTTTCCAACACTGAAATCGGAATAACTTAAAGTTTTGAGTGATAACATGTTCAATAACTCATTCGTAATCTAATAGATTAAAATAGTAGTAAAAAACGACACAATTTTACAATTTACTTCGCCTTCACAAAAAAAGCCGGCAATGTTCCATGGAATATTTTCCTGGCGAAAAGAAGCTTTATATGAAATTGTTCAGTTCCTTTTTACATATAATGAGAAATATAGGGTTATCCATTTAGCTGTTCCAAGACCGCCGATCTGGCAAGGCTGTCAGCTATTAAATACCTGTCATCTGAAGTATTATTTACTTATTAAAATTTTTGCCATTTACAAATATCCATCGTTTAACAGCTGAAGAACACGTAAGAATAGTTAAAACTTACTACAAAATCGTTGATTCAAAAGTGGGCACTTTTCGTGTTTTAAGGTCGTCATAAACGACCTGTTGTGCAAGGAATTGGCAAGATTATAAAGAAATTTGAAGAGACTGGAAACGTTACAGATGTAATCAGGTCTGTGTATAATCGCAATATACGCGCTGACCAAAATATCGCTTCTGTTAGTGAAAGTGTGGCTGATAATCCGAAATTCAATTCGGAGCACTATGGCCGTATGATAACCAACTTTTTTTTGGTCTGCAATTGAGGATATTAAACTAGACGATATGTTGTTTCAACAAAACGGAGCCACGAGCGACACAACATCGACCGATGTTGGCTTTATTGCATGAGAAGTTTCCAAAAAGTGTAATTTCACGTTTTGACGACGTCAATTGGCCACCAAGTTAATGCGATTTGACGCCGTTAGACTTTCATGTTGTGGGGCTACGTCAAAAACCGCGAATGATCTCCAAACACTGGAGCATTTTAAAACCAACATTCGTCAAGTTGTTGCCGAGATACCGCCCAAAATGTGCGAAAAAGCAGTCGAAAACTACTTCAAAAGGATCCACCGCTGCAACCAATGCAGAGGTGGTCATTTGAACGGCAACTTTGAAACTTTACTTTGAAACCGAAAAATGGATAACACGGTATTTATAGTGAGAATAATAATTTTTGGAACTGACTGTAAATGGGGAGATATTATCGCAGAGTTTATTCTACAATTTATTTTAGTGTGTTAAGATTTAAAAAAGTTTTGCTGGGTAAGCCGATAACTGTGACACTAAAATAAGCAGATAACTGAAAAGTCGAAATAATAATATTTAAAGGAAGTATAATTAATTCAGCTAAGTTAATGTTACATAAGTAATTCAATTGCGAAATTAGATACATTGCTAATAATAGACTAATATGCCGAAATTGAATAGAATATGGAAATTAGTAGAAACCGGACGGTAGAGCTGCAGTTGTAGTTGTAGTCGTAGTTCAATCTTGCATATAGAAGTAGTAAAAATTAATCCATTATTTTTGCATAACAATGAAGGCATTATTTAGCCCAGTTATAACGATCCGATATAGATCAAATATGCACAATTTTTTTCGATCCCTTGTTGCCATATTTGAAGGTAATTTCATTATATTTATCTCTTAGAAACCATCGAGAAAACTGAGACAATAGACTTCCACAAGCTTTTCTTAAGGCAAATATTTCACCGCCAAAATTATTTGCCATAGAAAGATGCAGGTGGAAACTATTAGGTGCCAGGTCCGGACTATAAAATGAGTGAGTATAAGAAACTCCCATTCAAGCTCCTAGAGATTCTGATGATTACCTAACTACGCCTATGGTCTGCAGTTGTACTGATGGAACACAACTTCTCTCCTATTGGCCAAAACTGGCCGCTTCCGGGCGATTGGTTCCTTTAGACATTCAGATAGTTGTACACGTCCCAATTAAGAGTTTAGCTATTGGCTAGCAGCTTATAGTAGATGATTCCCTGCCAATTTCACCAAACACACAGCAAACCCATCTTAACCTAACTGGCCTCAGTCACTGTTTGCGCCGGCTTACCACGATTCGACCACAACCGTTTCCGCATGACGCTGTCCTAAGTTACCCGATTTTCGTCACCGGTCACTATCCGTATCACAGATGGGTAAATTTTGATGCGGTTCAACAGTGACACGCAAATGGAATTCGATCTATGATGTCTGATTGCGTCAACTTGCACCCTTACATCGAGTTTATTTTTATATCCAGCGGTATTCGAATGGTTCCAAACGGATTTTTGTGCTATATTTAGCAATCGAAATATTTTTTACATAACGGTCGGACTTAATGATTTCCATTTTCTATCGATATTTTCGGCAATTGGCTTTTAGACCGTAGCGCATACTTCATATCAAAATAACGGAATGGAACCGATAAAACCAAAATTCCGCATGACCGGCTGTCCATAAAGACAACCATAAAAACCATTAGTATTTTCAGCTGTTTGCCTTAAGTTTTCGTCTTTATCGAAGGAAAACGACGATGGTCCCAAAACTAGAAGGCATAAAAAGCTAGGAAACATGTAGTTATTTTTCGACATTATCTTCCTATATCTCGACACACTTTTTCCAGCGATATTCAATAGCTTCTATACCTTGTTTATTTTAAGAAGTATCAAACTCCCTAATAGCCATCAAATGCAGACTCCACCTCTTCATTGTTGGCGAATTTTTTACCACCGAGCCATTTTTTCAAGTTTGGAAATAGAAAATAGTTCGATTGAGTTAAATCTGACGAATAAGGTGAGTGATGAAGCGATTTGACTTTAATTTGTTTATTTTGGCCATCGCAATAGTGGATGTGTGGACTGGAGCATTGTCTTGATGAAACAACACTTTCTTGTTCGCAAATGCGGCATTTTTTCCATAATTTCATCACCTAAATGCTGCAATAACTTAGCATAATAATCGCCTTTGATGGCTATTCCTTTCTGAAGATAATCAATAAAATTAATCCCAAACGCATCCAGGAAAACAGACGGGTACGATCTTTGCCTTCTTTGGACACGATTCTCCCATTCAAGTCCACCGCTTTGACTGTTCCTTTGTCTCACGTGTAAAGAAGTTTGTAAAGTTATGTTTCATCTATGATTTTAAATCGGCACAAGAAATGCGTCTTCATTGCGGTGAAACATTGCCAAACACTCTCGTGAAACATCTTCACGACCCTATTTTTGCTCTATTGAAAGCAAGCGCGGCACTCATCTTGCGCACAGCTTCCTCATCTTCAAATGTTCGATCAATATACGATGTATTTTACCATTACCATTTTGTGATTAATTTTATTTTTCTAACCGTATCTCGCGTGGACATCCCAATTGGTAGACCACTATGGTGTTCATCTTGGCAGCTCGTACCGCCTCGTGTGAACTCTGCTACTCCATATTTTACAGTCGTAAACGAGGGAGTAGACTTCTTCAGAGTAGAATCTAGCTCGACTTTAATAATGGTTGAACTAAGACCTTTCAAATGGAAATATGGAATTACATAACGGTGACCAATTTTTTCCCTCCCCTGAGTAGAATCTAGGTCGGCTTTAGTGTTGATTGGACTGAGACCTTCCAAACAGAAATTTTTCCCTGTTTACAAATTCACTGAGATCATTTACTTTTGATGGCTTAAATAGAAATACTAAACGCCTTGAAGCATAAAACATATGTTTTATAATGTTGCCACTATTCACCAAAATAATTTTTTTCAATTTACTGGCACCATCTATACGTCAGATCGGTTAGTTTCTGCAGCGGCCTTGTATTTTCTCTTTGCTAGCGTCCATCTTTGATGCGCACTCAAGCAATACTGAGTCAAGCTATCACAAAACTGTCTAGATGGGTTTTAAGTACAAAATCTTTCCTTTCTAAAGCCACCTAACGTAATTCGGTCGCAATTATTCAAACGCAGTATATACCTATATATGTAGATTACTAAAGCCATCTACTGGTAAAATAATGAATTTCTTTTCGCTATATCTTATAGGGCAAACGAGTTATTTCAATTCAAGCCAGTACAGAATATTGAATAAAAACAAACCAATTTGCACGTATCTCCCTCCTCTCAATGGTGTAAAAGTGTGCAGGATGATAGAAGTGCGTAGTGGGCGTGGTGAATGGCTCAATATTGTACTGAATTAACGCACAATTAAAGAAGCAAATTATAACTTACCGAAAGCTTCCATTCTGAAATTGACGAGGAATCATTAATTTTAGCTAAACCGGTCATTGGTATGGGAAGATAGCTTAAGCAACATGGCGATGCAGTTCATTTTCATTTTCAGAACCAGCTTACTAAGTTTACTGTATTTAGTGCAATTGGATGAACATTTTGAACATAGATATACTTAAGTTAAATTAGGTAATTTGTATGCAATACAGTGGCCAATTAGAAACCTGCCAATTGGAAACCATGGGGTACAATGTTTATTTCTGTGAGTCGGTCAATTCATAAGGAAGATAAAAGAAGGGATGTGGCAATGCTTCCAATTCTTATACCCCAATGTAGCTTTACTAATTTTTTGATATGCCCCCATTTGACTGAATTTTATGTAATTGGATACATGATATGAACGTAAGAATATATCTTCTAAATCGATCATTTCTATGGTAGCAACATAAAAAGCCTGGATACACGGTTGGCTTCATGCAATTTTGCCAAGTATTACAAGGTAATACAATAGGCAAAAATGTAGGTCTCTGCAGTCTATCAACTAGAAATAGCTGAAGAAATATTGTATTTCGGAAGATCTGTAAATTTATTTGGGAGATATCGTAAAGAGTTTCATATTTCCTTCTCAGATTCAATTTATCATATATTTGATGCATGCAAAATTTGTCTAAGTTCCATTACAACAGACCCATGAAAATGTAGACTTAATCGATCATTTAATCTACCAGAAGAGACACGTTCGATCGATCGACATTTCTCAAGTTTCGCAAGTAGCTGGAGAACGAAAGCTTAGATTGGCTGCAGGGCACGAATCAGAAAAAATTGGGGAAAAATAAACTTCGATGAACGGGTCAATTTGCGAGAGAGGCACTACAAGGCATAAATTGGTGTGACTCATTTACAAATCTTCGTTACGATCAGGCAAAATGTTAGCCTGCCAATAATTTTAGGAAGTTTCATAGATTTAATTGAAAAATCAAATACATAACAAATCACGTGCTAAATAATAAACGCAACAGACTTGCTTGTGCCAATAATATAATGATATTAAAAGGGTATGTTTTTCAATGTCGAATTTAGATATAAGGCACACATAGACTTAAGTCATTTTGCTTATGAACGGCTGTACGGGAGAAACTCGTTTATGCATGTTTTGCTGTTGTCATTGGCTCTGTTTCAAAAATAGAGGGATGGCAATAGATAAGTATAAATTTGACATTTGGCTTTCAATATTTGCTGCTCAGCATCTGGGAGTGTAGTCGACTACCATTCATCATAGCCGAGTTTATCCAACTGCCGTCAAATTGGATATTCATCCAAAGCCCTCCCTAGCAATTTGCATTCCCCTGGACAGCCAACCCACCAAGTCAGCAATTATTGCAATTTGTTAGCCATACTAGTAGTTGAAGCTGCTTAACGCATTACGCATTTCATTAAAATTCATTTTTATCAGAGTCATCGCGTACGCATCCACTCCAAAAATGTGACATATTTTGGTTGCTGCTTATTAAAATAGTCGTTGCTGATGCTAATGTTGATTCTGTCATTATTATGGCAAGTAATTAAGCTAATCAGTCTGTCACTCGCAGTCACACACATGGATTTTATCAACTAACCTATACAAAGCGGACATGTATTTTATGAAGTCGTTGCCATTAAATTCCGTCCTCTTCGCAGTAGTTCTGCGTTCTGCGCTCACACACACAAAAAGAAGCAGAGCAAACAAATAAAGGACATGATTTGCACTCGGTCTTGATGACTTCTTAGGTGCCCCTCGTTTCATTACTGGTAAAACACGCCAACAGAGGTCCATAAATATTATTTTAACTTTTACATAGTTTAATTTTCCAAAGGAGTTATAAAGTATTAAAACATTTTATTTTTTCTGTCATAAATCCTTTAATAAATAATCCCGCCATAATAAAATAGATTTTTTTCTTTTGGAAATACTACAACCCCCTCTCCGGCGTTATTGAAGAATATTTTATTTTTTCTGCCATTAAAGCTCAGGTTCACTGCCCACGAATCCTTTAATAAATAACCCCGTCATAATAGAATAGATTTTTTTTTTTCTTGCAAATACTGTAACTCCTTCTCTGCCGCCTTTTCTGGCCAAAACTCAACTCAATTCAAATTTGAAATGATGACACAAATTCAGTTTAAATTAATTTTTTATTAAATTCTTAAAGCAGGTACATGAAAGAACAAAGTTTTTTTGAGGATCTAGTATGTTCGGCATCGCCTGAGGACATCACTTAAGAGTTTTGAGCGTAAATGGTTGGACAAATATAAAAAAAGCCTAATGGCATTGGCTTTGGAAGATATTCCAGCTGGTACATAATTAACTTCTGTTACGCCGATAGCTTTTATATCACATATCGATAGTAACAATGTTAAAAAATATGTAAATTTTATTTTGATCGCCATGTTAAGGGTCACTGTAGCGAAACAATATTACAATATGACAACATATGAAACAACTGCTAAAATCAGGGATTTTCACCAAAACGAAATCAAAACCGAAAATATTTTTGGTTTGTTACAATTTCCGATACCCAAATCAAAACTTTTGTACATGCAATAATAAATCAGTTTCCCACAACCCATTAAAATTTTTAATTGAACTTTGTCTCTACTCTGTTTCATATATCCGAAATTTAAATTTTAAAATTTGGTTCATACACTCGAAATAAAATTAGAAACAATTTTGACTCTAATTCAGATTATTAAATATTAAATATTATTTCATTTGAAATTTTTCAATTCAAAAAAAAACGGCCAACATTTTTGAGTCGCTGTGAAAATTTCCGTGAATCTTGTACTGTAAATTCGGAAAATATATTGTTTGAACCATTTTCACCTTTTGGAAATTGGCGCCAGGCCTTTTTTCTCTGCTGAGAAACGTAACTACTCTTAATTTCTAATTCAGATTAAGAAAATGAACTGCAAAATCTAAATTTTCGTTTCAAGTTCTCGAATCAAAATAATGTTTCAGTATGTTTTGATGGAATCAATATAGGTTTGTAATTTCGTTTTAAATAAAAAACGAATCAATATATGCAGTCGGATGTTGTTTCGAATATGAATTTGAATAAAGTACAGGATGCCCGTCGGGAAGGTATACTACTTCGTTTTGCCGCCATTTTGGTAAACATCAGTCTTGACAGTTCATATTTGGCAGTCGTGAAGTAGAGACGTAGCAAATTTATTAAAGGAAAAATATTCGATAAACCATCGTGTTTTAATCGTTAAAATATTTTATCAAAATCAATCATCGATTACTGTGACGATGAGAAAGTTACGTGAAATTTTTGCGAGAAACAACGTGCCAACAAGGCGCAATTTTTATCGTGTAGTGAATGATTTCGAATAAAGCGGGTCTGTAGCTGACAGGGCCAAGCATGGACCGCAATGTACTGCAAGATCGGCTGAAAACATTACTGCTGCTCAAGAACGTGTTTAAAACAACTCATCAACCTCAATTCGATGCCGTGCTCAGGAGCTTGGTCTTCAAAGAAAAACTTTGGCCACAATTTTGCACAAGGATTTCCATTTGTCTTCATTTAAGTTTCAGTTGACACAATAGCTTCTTCCACAAGATCATTTACGCTGCCATACGTATGCCAATAGGATGTTACAGCTCGCCCATGGCAACCCCGATTTTCATGAAAAAATCATAATGAGTGACGAGGCACATTTTCATTTGAATGGATATGTGAATAAACAGAATAGTCGGTTCTGGGCAATGGAAACCCCTCAAATTACTCATCAGTCACCTTTGCATCCATTAAAAGTGGCAGTCTGGTGTGCAATTTGGTCAGGGGGGGATCTTTGAAACTGAAAACGACGTAACGGTAACTGTCAATGAGGAGTGATATCGTAACATGATTGAAAACTTTTTAACGCCACAACTGCATGCTTTGGGCTTGATTAACATGTGATATCAACAAAATGGTGCCAGATCGCATACAGGCAGGATTACAATGGAATTACTGCGAGACCTCTTTCCACAACAAGTTATTTCAAGAAATGGTGATGTTGATTGGTCTCCACGGTCTGATTTGACTGCTCCGGACGTCTTTTTGTGTAGATATTTGAAAAGCAAAGTTTATACAACAAACCAGAAACGCTTGAGCAACTCAAACAAAATACTCGTGATGAAATTAATGAAATACCGCGTGAAATGTGTGAGAATGTAATGGAAAATGTGTTCAAAAGGGTTCGCTTTTGTGAGGCTAACAGAGGCGGACATTTATCTGATATTGTATTCCATACATAATTGCCGACATTAAATAAAACATTTATCAATATAAGATTTATTCTCTTTCATTTAATCAACAATTATAAACAAACAAAGTAATATACCTTCCCGACAGACACCCTGTATATTAGAAATTTAAAATATCAAAGCCAAAATGTAATTGAAATTTCTTGATCGCCTTCATGCATGCATTTATTGTTCTGGGATTTAAGTTTGTTTTTTTTTTATTTATTTTTGTAATTTTGCTGATATTTTATAGAGCTACAGAAAAGCTTATCGAATATTAAATTTAGGAAAAATATTTAAGGCGAACAAAGTAAATAACGAAATTTTTATGTAAATTTTTGTGTTTATTTGTCGACCTTTAGAGTAGTAAGTTTTGGGTCTATTATTTTTTGTTTCGTATTTAGAATTACTTATGATAAATAATCGATTTTGACTTTTAAAATCCTGTCAATTTGACCGATCTTAGCTGTTCCTGCTCAAACAACGACATGACCTTTAAGGATCTCTACAGCTTTAATAAACTATCTTTACAGAAATCTTCGCAAGGAAAAGAACTGTGACGCATAATTCAACCATCACAAGTTCTTGTCCATACGTGGGTCCGCAATTGCAAAATTAAAAAGTCGATTTTTTTTTGAGTATGAAATTTTGATTGCAAATTGTTTATTTTTTAAAATTATAACTATTTTTATAGTTTTATTTTTTTTATTTTTTTATTTTTTATTTTTTTTTTTAATTATCCATTTAATGTTATCCACTCTCCGGTTTCAAAAGTAAAGTTAAATAAAACACACTTAAAGCTATGATTTCGATGAAACTTTCATTATAATGCTTGGATGTTGTCATTATGCGCGAATTGTATGCATCAGTGGATTCTTTTGAGGTAGTTTTCGAAAAAATACGATTCAATGACACCTCCAGACCATAATGCGCATCAAACAGTCGCTTTTTCCTCATGCAATGGCTTTTCCACAATCACTTCTGGGTTCTCCGAGCCCCATATGCAACAATTTTGCTTATTGGCGTAGCCATTCTATAAGAAATGAATTTCATCGCTGAAAAAAAATTCTGTTCAATTGAAAGCCCACGTTTGAATAATCTTTTTTATAGTAAGTTTTAACCATTTTTACACATTCTTCGTAACTGGCAAACGTTTCACTATATAAATAACACTTCAAATGACAGATATTTAACAGCTGACAGCCTTGCCAGACCGGCGGTTTTGAAACCACTAAATGGATAATTCCATAATTTAACAAATCGAACCAAATTAGATTTTCTAAAGAAGGAACACTTTTTGTGGAAAGTTTTGTTTGCTGTAAGATGAAATATTTGCATGTCACAAACCTCATCTTACATCACATACTGATCGCTATTGTTCATTAGAGTGTCCTGCGAGTAAGTATCAAAATGTTTATAAAATTATTATAAACAAATGCTTTCGAGTGCTTAGAAGTTTTGATGTGCATTTAAACCATTTTGTATGTTTAGTCTACATGCACATACGAGTATCTCTGACTGTCCTTATATGTTTGAATGAATTCATTTTTGACATTTTCCCAAATGAATGTCCAGTCCTTGCCAAACATTCGTTGAAATGTGTTGGTACATTTACACACATTTACACACACACACAACAACACTCGTTCCTCCTTCCATCGACCTTATTATGCTATTATGTGTTGGACCGGTCAAGCTTATCGGCGCACATAACCATTAAACGGGAGCGGCTCTTCGGTCATTCAGGAATAATTTGCGCAATGAGATAGTCAGCACTAAAGTTTCAATAATGGCTCCATTCGTTCGATGGCCATTTAGTGCGAATATTTTGAAAATCAACTAAATAATTTAGAAGTCTGTTATATTCAGAATTTTTCTGCTTTTTTTTTTTTTTTTTTTTTTTTTGTTTATTTCATCCTCCAAATAGTTTGTTTGCTTACAGTAACAACTATTGAACAATGTTGGCTGGCTGCTGTTGTTATTTTTGCGTTTTAATTTTCACGCTCTGTTTGCTGCATTGACAGCATGATTGATTGCCACGCTGGGGGAATAGACAGGAAGACATGGTTCATTTGGACTCTACTGTGAGTTTTGCAGAGTCATTCAGTGCGAGAAGAGGCCATTGTTTAAATTACTCTTATGCAAAACGCGACAATTTGATTAGATTTTCAAAAAAAAAAAAAAAAACCAAATTAAAGGATGCAATGATATTCAACTGTTTATTTAATTTTAAAATTGTTTCGAATTTATTTTCTAGTAAATTAATTAAAGAAAATTAGAATATGAAATTCAGTTTTGCAAACAGAAGCAGATTAGATTTATAAGAATAATGGGGGGAAGAGAACAGTTTCTTAAATCTGGACATTATTTCGAAACTATTCCCCACAAAATTAACTAAATAAATTAAACTACGAAATTAGAATTTATAATACTATTAGAGGCTAGTAAACGGTGTCCCAACAAGAACGCAAGATTTAAATTTGGCGCCATTCGAAGTGTCATTTTTTGACATATGAACAATTGTTATTTTTTGCTAGTAGAAGGTACGAGGTTAGTAACAATGGAGCGCTACACGAATTAACAACGCATTCTCATTGTGAAATTGTTTTACCAAAATGGTGAAAGCTTTGCGGCTACAGTTCGCAAATTGCGATCAATTTAGGGTCACAATAATGCTCCAAAACAGTCAACAGTAAAGAGATTAATGGATAAATTTGCCAAAACTGGGTCTGTTATGTAAAGACAACAACGCGCCTTTGACCAGGTCGATCGACCGAAAATGTCACAGCTGTACGTGATGATGTTGCTCAAACTCCATCCACCTCAATTCGACACCGAGCTCAGCAAATTGGTGTCTCCAAATCCACTATGCAGCGAATTTTGACGAAAGATTTGCATCTTCATGCATACAAAGTTCAATTGACTCAGGAACTGAAGCCAGATGACCATGGACAGCGAAGGGAGTTCGTTAATTGGGTATTGGAGAGACAACATGAAAATGCTGATTTTGCCAATAAAATCATCTTCAGAGACGAGGCCCATTTCCATCTTGATGGCTTCGTTAATACGCAGAATTTTCGCATTTGGGGTGAGGAAAATCCTTGAGTGATTCACGAGAAGCAAATTCATCCTCAACGTGTCACTATGTGATGTGGATTTTGAGCTGGAGGAATCATTGGACCTTTTTTTATGAAAATGAGGCATGTCAAGCGAAAACGGTCAATGGTGTTCGGTATCGTGAAATGATAACCAGTTTCTTCGTGCCTAGAATTGAAGAAATGAATGTGGAGGGCATGTGGTTTCAACAAGACGGCGCCACATGTCATACAGCCAGAGAAACCATTCAATTGATGCATCAGTCATTTCCCGGTCGTGTTATTTCGCGTTTTGGACACCACAATTGGCCGCCTAGATCGTGCGATTTAACACCATTAGACTTTTTTCTTTGGGGTTTTTTGAAGTCGATGGTGAGTCGATGGACTCAAGTCTTAAAAGAGGAAATTGGACAATGCATTAATGAAATACCGCAGCATTTATGCAAAACGGTCATTGAAAATTTTATTAAAAGTTCGTGTGTGTTTCAGCAAAGCCGCGGCGACCATCTGCCTGATGTGTTGTTCCATACATAACCTCATTCAGTCTACTTTGCGATATAATAAAGTTTCATGATTTTTTTTTTAATATCTGTATTTTATTTAAAATTTAAATCTTGCGTTCTTGTTGGGACACCCTTTATAAAATAGATGTATAAATTTTTCCAGTATTTGTCCTTTCATTTTAGTTACAGTTCCCCTAAAGAATTGAATTTATTGTGCAGGGTTATCCATTTAGTGGTTTTAAAAGAGCTGGTCAAGCAAGGCTATCAGCTGTTAAATATCTGCTATCTGAATTGTTATTTATTTAATGACATTTTTGCCATTTACGAATATGGTTCATTTAACAACCGAAGATTGTGTAAAAATAGTTAAAACTTACTACAAAAGTGGTTATTCAGACGTCGGCACTTTTCGTGCATTACGCGGTGATTATGGTTGTCATAGTCGGCCTACTGTGCAAAGAATTGGCAAAATTATAAAAAAAATTCAATTCAGAGCGCTATGACCGTATGATAAACGACTTTTTTTCGGCCTGCAACTGAATATTATGAACTGGACATGGCGGTGTCACGAGCCACACAACACAACCGATTTTGGCTTTAATGCGTGATAAATTGCCAAAAATCGCAATTTCACGTTTTGGCGACGTCAACTGGAAACCAAGATCATACGATTTGATGCCGTTTTGTAAGGCTACATCAAAGACCGTATTTACGCGGCTGATCCCCAAACGTTAGAGCATTTCAAATCTAACATTCGTCAAGTTACCGCCGAGATACCGGCCGAAATGTGCGAAAAAGTGGTCGAAAGTACCTCAAAAAGATCCACTGCCAGAGGCTGTTATCTAAATGACATTGTATTTCGTACATAATGGTACGGTCCAATCATTATAATGAAATAAAAGTTTCATCAGAATCAAAGATTTATGTGTGGTTCATTTAACTTTACTTTTGAAGCTGAAAAATGGATAATTTTACATTGAAAACTGGTCCTCATTTTGGACACAGTATTTCAGTATATCTAACTGTAGAGGTATTGGAGATATTGTTTATTCAATATCATTAGCTCGGCTGTTAATTTATTGATAATTTTAGAAAATGACTAGTTCTTTTCACAACTTAAGCCGAAAGACGAAAAAATTTTAAATATTGCATAGAGTGAAGTTATCGAATAACATGTTCATGTACATTTCAAGGAGAACCTAAACAAAAAATTGTATTTAATTTTTCTGTGCTAAAGCAACAATTATACAGGGTGTCCGTCGGGAAGGTATACTACTTTGTTTAATTATATTTGTTGATTAAATGAAAGAGAATTGATCTTATATTGATAAATGTTTTATTTAATGTCGGCAATTATGTATGGAATACAATATCAGATAATGCGACCCAATTTGAGCACATTTTTCATTATATTCTCACACATTTCAGGCGATATTTCATTAATTTCATCACGAATATTTTGTTTCAGTTGCTCAAGCGTTTCTGGTTTGTTTGCATAAATTTTGCTTTTCAGATATCCCCACAAAAAGAAGTCCGGAGCAGTCAAATCAGGCAACCGTTGAGGCCAATCAATCTCACAATTTCTTGAAATAACTTGTTGTGGAAAGAGGTCTCGCAGTAATTCCATTGTAATCCTGGCTGTATGCGATGTGGCACCGTCTTGTTGATACCACATGTTAATCAAGCCCAAAGCATGCAGTTGTGGCGTTAACAAGTTTTCAATCATATCACGATATCGCTCCTCATTGACAGTTACCGTTACGCCGTTTTCAGTTTCAAAAAAGTAAGGTCCAATGATTCCTCCTGACCAAATTGCGCACCAGACTGTCACTTTTAATGGATGCAAAAGTGACTGATGAATAATTTGAGGGTTTTCCATTGCCCAGTACCGACTATTCTGTTTATTCACATATCCATTTTAATGAAAATGTGCCTCGTCACTCATTATGATTTTTTCATGAAAATCGGGGTTGCCATGGGCGAGCTGTAACATTCTATTGGCATATGTACGGCAGCGTAAATGATCTTGTGGAAGAAGCTATTGTGTCAACTGAAACTTAAATGGAGACAAATGGAAATCCTTGTGCAAAATTGTGGCCAAAGTTGTTCTTTGAAGACCAAGCTCCTGAGCACGGCATCGAATTGAGGTTGATGAATTGTTTTGAACACGTTCTTGAGCAGCAGTAATGTTTTCAGCCGATCTTGCAGTACGTTGGGGTCCATGCTTGGCCCTATCAGCTGCGAACCCTCTTTCCTCGAAATCATTCACTACATGTAAAAAAGTGCGTCTTGTTGGCACGTTGTTTTTCACAAAAATGTCACGTAACTTTCCCATCGTCACAGTAATCGATGATTGATATCGATAAAATGTTTTAACGATTAAAACACGTTGGTTTATCGAATATTTTTCTATAATAAATTTGTCACGTCTCTACGTCACGACTGCCAAATATGAAATGTCAGACTAATGTTTACCAAAATGGCAGTATGGTGTCCCGACGGACACCCTGTATTATTGCAATTATATTTCATAGTAATGTAATTGCATTTAAACTTCATGTACTTGTACATTATTTCTCTTCATTCATCGTCCTGAATAGTTTCTTTGTTAACAACATTACAGAAATAAAGTGAAAAATATAACAACACAATTTAACTCAATCAATATCTAATTGACTATTAAATATTTTTAAATTGAATTTTTCTGTAAAGAAGAAAACACAAAATAGAATACACAGTTTTATTCCAGTAAATTGATAAATTTATTTAATAAATTTAATAAACTCATTTGGACAATATTGAAACTCATATGATGAAAGTGAGGACAATTTTTTACACAGCGCCATCGTAAAATCGCTCAGCCATGGATAACAACGTTAGGGAGTGGGAGTTGAGTATATGTTGATAGCATGACCCCTTTTATACAGTCTTACGATCCATGAAATTGAGATGCTTAATATCGTATAGAGAAATGAAAGTACGTATGTAAACATTAAAAATGTCCATGAGTTTCAATAGTAATGGATATCATCACTCAATGTCACATAATCCAAAGGACGAAATAAGACAAAACAAAAGAACAAAATGATTTTCGTCAAGTGTAAATGATAGACAATCCCTAAACCTTACAATATCATAATTTAGAGATATATTCCTATAATGTTTAGACCATTTAAAGCAAATGCACCTAAACATAAGCTTGCATCAACGTAAACCTTGAAATGCGAGTGAAACGAGACAAAATATGTAGGGGAAGCCGCAACATCAACTCAATTCTGTAATAGTTTCACAATGGGCAATAAACTTCAAAATACACACAGAAATTTTTACTGTAGGATTAATAACCCAATTTTCATTGCAAAACTTTTCTTCAAATATTCAATAAATTATTATAAAGGTTAAAACTGCTTTTTATTAACTTCAAAACGATTAACTTTATCTTGCCAGTCAGCAATGCCATAGCGGATGTCGCGATGCAGGAAATGTATACTGAAAGGTATGATAATATGCAAGCAAATGTAAATTTCTACGAAAAAATCTGAAATGCTTTCGCAGGTGGCTTGAAAATCTTTTCTGTTTCGTTCCAATTTTAATGTTTGTTCTGCTGTAACAAGAAGTACAATTGAATTATTAGTTATATATGTTATATATTGTTAACGTTTCATTTAAGGCCAGAACTTTGGCAAAATTTGTCTTTAAAATCAAAATATGACAAAAATGTCACAAAAATCTGTACTGCGGCAAAGGAGGAGTCAACTAATATTAATTAGATTCGTGATATCGACAGGTGAAATAAAAATTCAAATCGGCATAAGAAAGACGTTTCCACCTACCATCAGACCCATTTTTGCTAACACCATTTCAATATTTGAGGAGGTTGCAGTAACATCTCACAATCTTTTGCTAATAATGTCCCTACATAAAATAACAGTAACAACAACATATGGCTTTTGTTCAAAATAGTCGTGCTTACTTTAACCTTCTCCATAATCATCTCCAAAAGTATGTTGACGTGGTCGCACAAGAAACTATCGCCCTACCGAAATCCTCGTGTGAAACCAATTGACTCTCTTATGAACTTAAAAAGCCACATAATGAACACTAAGCTCGGCTATGCCTTCATACAATTTTTGCCATGTTGGCCATATAGTCGACAAAAATCGTTCATATGCCGATCTTTTCCTCTTAGTCTTCTTTAAAATTTGCCGTATAGAGAATATCTAATCAGTTGTGGATTCACCAGCCCTAAACCCTCATCGATAAGGTCAAATACACTGAGATAGAAGAGGATTTAGTCTTTTGTGTACCATAATCGACAAAATCTAATAAGCGATGTGTAAAATACAGATACAGCGATAGTTGGTATAATAAAGAGTCTGTTTAAACTGGTGAATTTTAAAAATCAATAAGTGGGAAGAGCCCGGCCGTCACTTTCCCTATATAATGTATCGGATATGATCGTTTTTCTACTAAAATGTCCTTTGAAATAAATTTTTAGAATAATTCCATAAAAACTACGGAATGACGGCATTAACAATTTTATGAATAAGGATTACTCTTTATTATATATATGATTTTTTATCTTTCCGCGTACCCGTGGAGCGATGGTTAGGATCAGCGATCTGGATTGCCTTTTATGAGTATAGAACATAGCACAGGATGGCGCACGAACCGTGCTACAAATGCAGAATAGGAATGAATAACGACCGTTATTTAAAGATGTTGATTCCTTCAACTTTGATTCCTTTCCTTTTATACCCACAACTGCGCCGAAGACGTATTCCTTTCAACAGCAAGATGGAGCAACATAACCAGACTGAGAGAATGAAACCAAGGAATTTGACTAACCTGAAGCAGTCCATTAAAACATTAATTGAGGCGATCCCGCTTTCAGCCCTTTAGGCCACAATGAATAATTTTCTAATCTAGTGTCACATATGCGTGAATGAGCATGGAGGTCATTTACTTGCTATTATCTTCAAAACCAATTAGTTATATAAAATAAAATTGAATTTTCCATGCAATAAAAAAATGAATGAAATACATCGATTAAAAAAAAAGTTATTGGAATTTCTTATTGTACCACAATTGGTGCAGCACCCTGTACACTTTGATACATGCCAATTATCGGTCATGTATTAATTTAGCTAAATACTTGAAGCATGCCTATTATTATCGTATTTTTACTACTTATCTTTAACGGTTCAGCTGGCAAGCCAGCAGCTATCTTTATTGTCGTTGTTCTTAAGACGTGAATCTGCATTTCGTTCGGTGCCGGACAATCTATGCCAGCACCAATAGGTGGAGTTATTTCTTCACATGTGCTGCCTTCCGGAACAAGCGCTTTACAGAAATATTACCTTCATAACAGCATCACTCTGTTTGTATATGTCATCAGATTTCCATCGTTGTCCCCACACAACGGCAAGCTTGTCCCACAAACTTTATCCTTCGCCTTTTAATATAGTCTTCTGGTTTCACGTATGTCCCTGTACCTTTCTATATTCTCACAACCATTTCACTCGCTTAAAAAGACTGTCCATCTCTCTTCTTATCATAACATTTCCTTACAGTACTCGCTACGATTGGCTGTGGCATTGCCATACTGCGTGCATACTTTTCCTTAGCCACAATGTCACATAATTTGTCGTATCAAAGACCGTCTGAGAGCGGCTTTTCATACTCAAGTACGAATTTTGCTCTAATTTCTATCGAATATGTAATACTATACATTGCTATTGAGCATCAGGAACATCAGGTTTATGGCGTTTCTATCATATCCAAAACTATTCTAATACAGAAGACGCAAAAAAGTTCGGAAATATTTTCTTTATTTTCCTACATAATCTCTTATTAGCTCGGTACACTATTTCCAACAATACTCAATAGCTTCTATATCCTTTTTAAAGTAAGAACTGTCAAACTCCTGAAAATAACCATCGGCCGCAGATTCAGACTCCTTTCTGAAGATAATAAAAATTATTTTATGCGCATCCCAAAAAACAGACACCACGACCTTGCCTGCATATGGAACCGTTTCCGCCTTCTTTGGACACGAGTCTCCCATTCCTCTCCACTGTTTTGAGTGTTCATTTGTCTGAGGTGTGAAGTGGTGGATCCATGTCTCATTCATGATTATAAATCGATGGAAATATTTGGCTTTATTGTGGTGAAACATCGCCAAACACTCTACTGAAACACCTTCACGACACTCTGCTTGCGCTATTGAAAGCAAGCGCGGCACCAATCTTGCGCACGGCTATCTCACCTTCAAAACTTCTGTCAATATAAAATGGAAAAGTACAGCATTTCCGATCATTTAAGCTAGCTTACGCGCCATCAGCCGATATACATTTTGTGGATTTTCTTAACCGTATCTGGCGTTGATGCTTCAACTGGTCAACCACTATGGTGTTCATCTTGGTAGCTTGTACGGCCTTGTTTAAACTCTGCTACCCAAAATTTTACCGTCGTAAACGAAGGAGCAGAGTCTCTCAGAGTGAAATTTAGTGTGGCATTGATATTGATTGGACTGAGACCTTTTAAATCGAAGTATTGAATTAAATAATGGTGACCAATTTTTTCCATGTTTACAAATTGACTGAGATCGTTTTGATGGCACAAATAAAAGTACTAAATAACGTGGCGCCTTGAAGTTTAAAACTTATATTTGATAAGGTTGCCAGTTTTTACCAAAATAATAATTTTTTTTCAAACAACTGGCACTACAGGTCGTCTTGATTTGGGATCAGATGTGTTTACTCGATTGTTTGCAGGAAAATTCATTATTATAAGAATTTTAATCAGGATTTATGAAAGGTCATAGTGCAATAATACGATAACTTGATTTAAGTTGAGTGACTTATTAGGCCGCCGAATCCGATCATATCATTGTCACGACTTAACCATCAAATTATGCATACAAAATTCAAGGTAAATTGAAGCCATTTTCATCAATGTTGTCTTTTTTTTTTGATGTAATGAGAAAAATACATAAATCAAAAAAATTTATGTTTCAGGATACAAGTAATCAATGCCGTCAATTATGTGCCTTGGAAGGTTTTTCATCTTCTTTCACGAGAACGGTCGTCAACATCAAAATCATCGTCTTTAAAGCGACGGAACCCACCTCGACACGTTGTTTCACTCAAAGCAGCCTCTCCGTAGACGTTTTGAAGCTCTTGATAAGCTTCAGCCGCTGTTTTCTTCGATTAAAAGAAGAAAATCAACACTTCCCGCATATGACGATTATTTGGCACAAAATCATACATACAACAACCAGAATAATATGACGTCGAAAGCAAATCACTATTGTGTCGAGGCTGTATGTTTACTATATGCCTAAGCTTGGCTCATCATGTTTATGTTATGGCAGAAATGATTAGCACCTACAGTTGACGCCATCTATTGGCAAACAGCGGAACTTTGTTGTGAGCATATGATTCAAATAACATATGATTTAAAATTTTAGGAAGAAACATTGAGATATGTTAGTCTATAGATTACATAATATTTTTAAAAAAGTTTGAATAGTTATTCCTTCAAGTTCCTTTTGTGAAGATCCTTTTAAAATTTAGAACATTTTACAGTTCAATTTCAACTCAATCAGTACTACTTTATAAATTGTAAATAATAAAGTTGTCTAAATAGCCAAAACAGAAATATGTTTATACATCCAACTCCAAGTAGATCATTAAAAAACTTAGGCGTCCGACTCCACCTCCGGTCAATTACATCATGTTCCGACTTCGCAACACTGGCTATAAATGGATTCTTTTGTTTCAAAGAAAGCAACTGCGTAATTTCTTCTCTTAAAGAATTTAAAATTTTCTGTAGAAATTTGGTTTGCAAAAACCTCTGAAATGAACATCAACGCGCTATATCGATACTCAATTCATCTGCTTTGTAAATACAAAATCAGTAAGAAAATTACCAAGTCATTAATTCACAGAAATGTGCATTTAAGTCTACCACCTTCAAATATCCAAGAACTGCTATGAATCCTTCCAATATTACAGGGCAACCAGTTAACTACATTAACATAAGTGTGGCCCTCAAACACACAATAAAATTAAAACTTATTATAAGAAGTTTAAACTTACACTTGACACAGTACAAAGATCCGAACTTAGCAACTACAAAATGCCCAAATAGCTTACACGCTTCACAAACATAAAACTTTATGATGATTATCTAAGACATAGTAGATGGTTATACAAAGTAGATGCATGTAAACATCTGTATTCACATCGTGATAAACCGCATGGGAACGTGTTTCCAATGTCAGTAAAACAATTATAATCCAAAAGTTCATTTCACTCACTTCGAAGGCAAACCAACATCACAGACATCACTCCTCACTCGCACGCAACTTCCCCAAATGCATAATAATAATTCTATGCATTGCAAATAAGAATTCATGACCAAAAACTCAAAGAAACGTCCACATCACGAATTCTCCAAGAAAGCAGCCAAAGGATTTTCTAAAGGAATGGAAACTCAAACCGACGATGAATGGTGAAGGAGCACGCGTGCCTTTGCTTCTCCAGATGAAATTTAATGAATTCAAATTAAGTTTCACTTTCCGCCCGCTAAGAGCAAGAGGTGCTTAATGAGAGCATAACATTTTCTAATGATACAACTGACAGAGACAAGAACTTATGTAAATTTATATGTTAATAAGACTGTTTCAATGAAGTTGGAGTTAAGTGTATAGTTTGTGATAACCACTGGAAGCAGCAAAGTTGTAAATTAATAAAGAGTTGTTCTATAAACGCCAAAGAACTCCAGCATTCCAGGGAAGTTAAATAAACGAATAGGTGTTAAGAGTTTGTCTGCAACGAAATGACAGTGCTACTAAATATGAGTACATATACATATAGGGTGATTTTTTAAAAATCGAATAAATCACTTAAATTTGCATCATATATTAAAATCATTTTTATTGGAATCGACAAATTAGTCTTTGCCATTTAATTTTTAAACATAATTTCATGTAAATGTTGTCCCCGGCTCCGTTTAAAAATGTCCATTCGGAAGGTCCAATTTTTCGTCAATTTTTCGAGCATTTCGGCCTGTATTTCACGAATAACGCGTGTTATGTTATCCTGTAATTATTCAATAGTGTTCGGCTTGTCCACATAAACTAACGATTTGACATAACCCCACAAGATCTTGTGGGCCAACTCACAGGACCAAATCGAGAGATAAACTGCTCACCAAATTCATTCCTCAACATATCACGAGTAGCGTGGCATGCACCGTCTTGATGAAACCATATGTCAACCAAGTTCAACATAACCAATTTGGGGCAAAAAAAAAAAATCCTTGTGGTTGAGTAACACTTGTCCAATCGCTGAGAATGGCGACGAATTGATATGTCACGATCGTCATTAACACTGGTCGCTACGACTGCAATATTTTCTTCGCTACGCACTCTACGCATGCGAGTCGATGGTTTTATGTCCAATAAAGTATGTAAATTTGGTGCGAAATTTGAAGATAACAGCACGAATTGGTGATTCAGCAGGGCGACTATGACGACCATAAAATGGCCATATCAAACGATCCACAATTGTCACAGAGCACTAATTTTGATAATAAATTTCAACAATTTACAATCGTTGATCGTTTATTAGTCTTTTCACGATGAAATGGCAGAGTATACTGTACACTTTTCACTTTAACAGATGACGTTTTAACCCCATTACCAACCAATGCTGCTAACCTGAAAAACTTAAATCTCAAATCAGCAAGTTCATACCAATGAATAAAAATCAGATTTACTCACGTAGATCATTTTTGTTGCACAATCAAAGACTACATTTTCACCCGGAGAAATAAAGGAGTATCCAAACTCGACCAAATAACTATCTTAAATCTTTGCACAAATCTTTAAAACTTTGCACAGCCTAATATTTTACCAGATCATAACCTCTCTTGTAACTTCTAATTCATAGATTGCAACAATCTGAATTTGTATCCAGTACTTTGATCTATAATTCTTGATAAAATCTGGAAAAATCTACCGGTTAACTAAGCCCTTTCCAGTATCTCCTGTAGCTTCTAATTTATAGACTGCAGCAACCTACATTTCTATCCAATATTTTGATTTAATATCCAATATTTGATGAAATATGGAAAAAGTCGATCGCTTAAGCCCGTTCTTGTAACTCCTGTAACTTTTCATTCATACACTGCAACAACCTAAATTTGTATCCAGTATTTTGGTCTATAATTGATGAAATCTGGAAAAATCAATCGGTTAACAAAGCCCCTTCTAGTACTTCCTGTAACTTCTAATTCAAAGACTGCAGCAACCTACATTTTTATCCAGTATTTTGATTTATAATTCTTGAAGAAATTTGGAGAAAATCGATCGCTTAAGCACGTTATTGTACCTACAGTAACTTTTCATTCATAGACTGCAGCAACTTAAATTTTTATCCAATTTTTTTATTTATAATTCTTGATGAAATCTGAAAAAAATCGATCGCTTAAGCCCGTTCTTTTATCTCCTGTAACTTCTCATTCAAAGACTGCAGCAACCTGAATTTATATCCAATATTTTGATCTATAATTCTTGATGAAATCTGGAAAAAGTCGATCGCTTAAGCTCGTTCTTGTACCTCCTGTAACTTTTCATTCATAGACTGCAGCAACCTAAATTACTATCCAATATTTTGATCTATAATTCTTGATGAAATCTGGAAAAAGTCGATCGCTTAAGCTCGTTCTAGTACTTCCTGTAACTTCTAATTCGTAGACTGCAGCAACCTACATTTCTATCCAATATTTTGATTTATAATTCTTGATGAAACCTGGAAAAAATCGATCGCTTAAGCCCGTTCTTGTACCTCCTGTAACTTCTCATCCATAGACTGCAGCAACCTGAATTTATATCCAATACTTTGAGCTATAATTCTTGATGGAATCTTGATCGGTTAACTAAGCCTCTTCTAGTACCTCCCATACAACAACTGAATTTACACAAATATTTTTAGGAAACAGTTCTTTACATTTTCATTCTTTACATTTCATTTCAACAGTCCTCTTTACATTTTCATGAGAGTAATAAAAAAGCAGTCATTTTAGTTCAATTTTTCGTTTCACCAAAGAAACTTTGTTTTTGGATTAGAGAATTCAGAACGAAGTTAGATCGCAAAATGGTGTTTCTGTCAAATGTGATTACGTCGTGGCCGTCAAATACAAACGAAAAGAACTACCGAGTTTGTTTAGATTTGAAAACGGTAGAAAATCCTTATTTGCAAATGTTAAATATGGATATAATGCGCTCTTGGAAATGATGAAAATGTTCTTTTTTTTAAATGATTTTAAAATTTTTGCTGGTATGTTGAGGACTTGCTAAGTTAGTTAATTAGGAATGAAAATGGACCTCAGTGCCACACTCACACTGGTACCGTCCATACAAATGAAGCATGTCCCTTCTGGTACTTTATATGCAAATACATTTAACCCATTTATGCTTTATTCTGTTTGCATTAAAATCAGTTAAATTTTGTTTAATCTAAGGAATTGTTTCAGAGGTGTCTGCGAATGAAAAGGGATCGCATAGTAAGTCCTCCTTGGAATCTCCCATACAAATTGATTGATTTTTCAAAATTATATTTTATACCTGTAACTTCTGACTCGTACTGTGCAGCAAACTGAATCCACTTAAATTGGTTTAAATCTAAGGAATTGCTTTAGAGGTGTCTGTTTTCCTCTGTAATTTTTAGCTAATAGGTTGCGGTAACCTAGATTTCTGTTCATTCTATTAATTTATAATTCTCTAAAAAATTCAAGAAAAATTGTTGAAGTAATCACGTTCTTCTGGTACCTCCAATAAAAATTACCGATTTGACCCACATAGTCTTAACTTCATACTTTCCGAGCAATTGCATTGAATCCAACCAAATTTGGCACAAACAATAAAAGTGAAAACTTCAGACAAATTGTTGCTGAATTATTGAAAAACTATCACGAATTAGGTGCAAGAATCTTACTCAAAAGACATTTTTTTCATTTGCATTTAGATTTTTTTCCACACTCACTTAGGTGCGGTGAGCGACGAACAAGGCGAGCGTGTTCACCAAGGTTTAATGAAAATTGAAAGAAATTACCAGTGATTTTGGGACAAAAGCATGCTGGGAGACTATTGCTGAACTCTACTACGTGAAACAAAATCAACAAATTACAAACGACATTCAAATAATGCCATTCACTTTTGAAAATTTTTTGATATTTAAATAAATTAATGATTTATTATGTAAAAAAACGAATAAAAACCTGTTTTTGTATCTCACGTGATAGAGCAAAACCAATTACAGATTCGAATTCACACTAACAAATCAAAATAGGAATGATAATTGGTTGCTTCAGGCCAGTTTCTAAGCAGAGAACTTCAAAAAGTTATAATTTTGCTTATTTTATTGTGTTTTAATTCAGAATATTTTTTATAAACAGGCCCATTCTGGTAGCTTTATACATTTGAAAAAGGATTTTGCATAAAGGTATATGTAAGTCAGTTAACCTGACCGAAATTTCTGTACTGATTTTAATTAACTTTGGGATAACATTTAAAAACGACTTTTCAGAATGTTATTTTTGTCTACTTCTTTTATTTGGCCTCTAAGAACTCAAACGTGCATCGCAAACAAAAAGTTGGGAAATCAAATTTTCAATTGTAAATTCCTAAGGAGAAAAACGACTGACATTCTCCACCTATCAGTTCTCTGCAACAAGATGAAGAGAAGATAAAAATAGTTTTGAATTTGATAACTCCATCAGAAGTTTATATACAAATACAAGGAATCATTCCACTATCAACTGTCAATGGAGATGGTTATTTTCAAATGTTGAAACAGTTTTTTACCCAGAACTGCGCCGAAGACGTATCCGTTTCAACAGGATTTGGATGGATGGATTAACTGCACACATAGCCAGACCGGTTATGGCGGACCTCCAACGAAAATTCCCAAACAAATTAATATCCAGAAACTCCACTTTCCGCTGGCCTCCAAGATCACCTGACCTGACTGGACCAGACCTTTTTTGTATGGGGTTATGTCAAACAAGATATGTACAAAACGAAATCAAGGAAGCAATCTGTTAAATTTTCTTATTGAAGCAATCTATTAAATTGTCTTATTAGGTGTTGCATATAGGCAAATGTGCATGGAGGTCATTTATGGTCTATCATCTTCAAAACCAATTAAATTTTCCACACAAAAAAAAAATTAAATACATTGATTAAAAAAAATTATTTGAATTTCTTATTGTAGCATAATTGGTGCGCCACCCCGTATTATCGTCATTATACTCTGATCCCTTGCTGTGGCTACCAATACAATGTCTTTCCTACCGTGTGGTGAAATCACCGCAAATACGAGGTGCGATACAAAATGTGGTTTTTTCAAATTTCGTGAATTACGTATGTTCGATTTTCGCTTTTTTATATATAAAATAAAATTAAATTTTCTATACAAAAAAAAAAATACATTGATTAAAAAAAATTATTTGAATTCCTTATTGTAGCATATTTGGTGCGCCACCCCGTATTATCATCATTATACTCCGATCCCTTGCTGTGGCTACCAATACAATGTCTTTCCTACCGTGCGGTAAAATCTCTGCAAATACGAGGTGTGGTAAAAAAAAACGGTTTTTTCAAATTTCGTGAATTACGTATGTTCGATTTTCACATTTTTTTTCTGTTATGTTGGTACACATGTCTGTTATATATGTTGACAATATCAGCCATTTTGGATTGTCAGTTTGTTTTTGACAGATGAAAAGGTTAGTCCTGTTTTGGTATGCTCTTCGATTTTTTACTATTCGAAAAAATGGATCAAAGAAACTGTATTAAATTTTGTGTAAAAAATGAAATTAAATGTGCAAGGACATTTGAAATGTTGATTGTGGCGTTTGGCGAGTCTACTATGAGCAGAATACAAGTTCAATTGTGGTACAACCGGTTTAAGGAAGGCTGAGAAGATGTCAATGATGATGCTCTTCCTGGTCGCCCGAGCACGTCAACAACTGATGAAAACATTGAAGCAGTGAAGAAAATGATTTTGGATAATCGTCGAATCGCTATTAGAGAGGTTGCTCATGATGTTGGCATACCGTTCGGCTCATGCCAAGCAATTTTTACGGATGTTTTAGGCATGAAACGTGCGGCAGCGAAGATTGTTCCAAAATTGCTAAATTTTGAGCAAAAAAAACGTCGCATGGACATCGCTCAGGAGCTGTTGAACATCGTCAACGACGATCCAGGTTTCATCAAAAAGGTCATAACTGGTGGCGAATCACGGGTGTAAGGCTATGACATTGAAACCAAAGCCCAATCATCCCAATGGAAGCGTCCAGCAGACCGAAAAAACCACGTCGAGTTCGGTCAAATGTGAAGGATTTGCTCACTGTTTTCTTCGGTTGCAATGACGTGGTGCGTCATGAATTTTTGCCACAAGGTCGTACGGTCAATGAGGAATACTATTTTGAAATTATGTGCCGTTTGCACGAAGAAATTCGTCAGAAACGCACAGAATTGTTGAAAAACCAATCATGGATTTTGCGCCATGATAACGCACCAGCTCACAGATCGATGCTCGTGAGTGAGTTTTTGACCAAAAACAAAACCGAAATCATGCCTCGACCACCGTATACACCGGACTTGGCCCCCACTGACTTTTTCCTTCTCCCAAAACTGAAGACACCGATGAAAGGAAAGGGTTTTGCTACGATTGAGGAGATAAAAGAAAAATCGAAACAAGAGCTGTTGGCGATACCAAAAAGAGCGTTTTTGAATTGTTTCAAGGATTAGAAGTAACGCTGGCACAAGTGTATTACATCTGATAGGGACTACTTTAAAGGAAATAAAATATAAACTGATGAATAAATACTTTTTGAAAAAAATTGAAAATAACGATTACTTTTTGATAACACCTCATATATTTAATCTATGTAGTTCTTGCAATGCGATTCAAATGGAAAGCTTATACGGCTGACAGCCTTATTTAATATGATCAAAATAAATTCCAGCTACAATCTCAGTCATAGTACTTATTTACTATTACAAAAGTTTATGATACGGGGATTATTTTTACTTTTCGCTTCTATTTCATCTAAATTTATTGTAGTTGTGATGTATCTATCTATGATTTACTATCATTCATGCATTACGACGACATAAACGAATATCTCCTAACAAGACATTCATTAGACAGGTGCAGGCCTTCTCGTAAAGCATTTAGCACAATAAATTACGTTTATGCTAATACCACTTGGTGGCACAGCCACCCTTTCAGTAATCAATCAATGTATGAAGGGTAATCTCACAAAAACCCACTGAGGCAAACAATCTTTCAAGCTTCAATCCATTTCTTACATGACATTGTGGATGTGGATACTCCTGCAAGTTTCCTTTGCGGCATACAGAAATATGATTACCACTCATTTCCACTTCTTCCTTTACATGCTTGAGTGGAGACACGCACTTTACTAATTAAATATTGAGTTGGCAATTTTCACACTATATACTTGACACGTTCAATGTCTTTATGCTTCAGTTTCCCAATGAATATTCCACAATTCAGGACCGCCGCACGCACCACTCCTATGTCACAAAGTATTATACAATGACATGAACTTGGTCTTTTAGGGATTTTGTGTGTGTAGCCCTCGAAGAACCTTTTCAGCTCATGACCTATTAAACAGTTGCAAAACTTTCGTGTCAAAGCTGTCATGATTGAGTGAAACGAAAATAGCGAACTGAACGTCAAAATCCTTAAATGAGACATTAAAGGCGGATTCATGGTCAGACAGCGGAATGAGTGTCTGTGAGTGATCGTCTTTGCAATGGAATTAGACCATCACGGTTTAATGTGAGTTAAATTACGGCACTTAATTGGTTAAGACCTAAAGATTTATCGTATCTTTCGTGTTCATTAAATTGAATTTGTTTTCTGAGAATGTAGACGCTTTCATATTTCCATACAATCTTGATTGAGGGACAATCAAATCTGGGAACTAGAATTACTGTGCAAAACATGTAACGTTAATACGTTTTACTTTGAGCGTTAGTTAAAGACGTGATTTGTTGTTGACATTGGTTTGGTGATCGTCATTTCACAATAATTTTCAGACATTTCAAGGAATTACTTTTAAATGTTTTGAATCATAATAATCTCCTTGGAGCTTCAAGAGAGGATGACCAGATCCAATCAATTTCCTGACAAGAAATATACACTTCTTATTTAGATTTCCACAACCATGGACTAACTTTAACTGAAACTTTTTGCCAAAATTGTCAATTTATTATGAAAAGCGATAAACAGACATTGAAGGAAGATGTATAAACAGACAGAGATACGAACATACAAACGGTGAGTGATCGTCTTTGCAAAGAAAATAATTGGTTATATATCTAATTTACTAAATATTTATTAAATTGCATTCGTACTCACTAAATTCGTATTCATTAAATTGAATTTGTTTTCTTTAATATTTCCGTACAATCTTTGGCGAAGATTAGTTCACAATAATTTTCAAGAAATATACACCTCATGTTGAACGAAAATATTACTTATTTAAAGCACAGACTTCAATAAAATCTAGTTTTCCACAACAATAGCTTTCACTGAAACTATTGTGACTTCGCCGTGCACATTATGTATTATTCAGAATATCGTCCATCGATAACCACTACTCGCAGACATCTTTTCAATAGCATATGAATACCGTTTCGATAAAACGTTTCATATTTCGAGAATATTCAAAAATCGAACTAATTTTTGGTTTCCACACATGGCGTGAAGCACTTCTCAGGAAGACCATGTGCCATCGATCGAAGCAACTAATAAACGGAAGCGAAAATCACGGCGGCTTGCAGATATAAGGGACCTCCAAGGATTAGCGATAACAAGGTCTGGGTATGACTGGATAGTTAGCAATATCCTCTCTACTCAGGGTGGTTTGGCTAGAGCAACGGTGTTTGCTTCCAGAGCGTTTGCTCGACGGAGGGCTACTGTGACGTAGTTATGGGAAGTGAGTCTGCTGACCTTTTCAAGGCAGTCTGACCTGGGTGTTAAGCGGCTGTGGGACTGTTCGGATCATGCTCATCCCACAATCCCGTTCAGCTTGATTTTGGCAGCTGTGTGCTCGTGTGCGGTGGCACCAGTCGCTGGGCCGCAAAGGGTTTAAACTGGAAGTAGATTTTCAGAGTTAGAGTTAAATTATCTACGAAGTCTGACTAGAGGCTTTGTCTGGTACCGGGGGTGATAGGAATACACACGGGCAGGTCTCGGGTTCGTGCCCTGTCATCTGTATCTTTTTGATCTCTCGGGGGGCACGGACAGGCATGGGATTTTCCCCTATGCCTATATTTCATGGTTGCCGTTCACCGTCGCCGAACGAAAGGGGTTTGGCATTTTCCCCGCCTCCCACCGGTGAGGGTACTGCATCTTTGCAATGCAGTATCGACCGTTCCTTCTGGCTGGGGTCTCCGTACCTGCAGGTATGTAAAAATGTCCAGTCTGTACTCTTTCGCCACAGGGCGACCAATCCCGTGAAGTATGGTGTATAAATCACGACTTGGTAGTAGCAGTGCTATTGCTTTGCCCCGGGGCCGGAGTCCCCGGGACCGAGTTCCCGCCTGATCATTTGGTGTTGGACCCCTAGTGGGAGCATCACGCGGGTTGTGGTTGATACCAAAATCGCTGGTAGAGACTTTGTGCTCGAATGTGGAGTTGCATTGCAACCGGCTGCTACAGACCCATAGAGTAGCAGAGGTGTAAGATAGCCGTTTGCGCGAAGCAATTCGTCAAAAACGCACAGAATTGTAGAAAACTTAATCATGGATTTTGCACCATGATAACGCACCAGCTCACACATCGATGCTTGTGCGTGAGTTTTTGGCCAAAAACAAAACCACAATCATGCCTCATCCACCGTATTCACCGGACTTTTTCCTCTTCCCAAAACTGAAGACACCGATGAACGGAAAGCGTTTTGCTACGATTAAAGAGATAAAAGAAAAATCGAAACAGGAGCTGTTGGCGATACCAAAAAGCGTGTTTTAGAAGTGTTTCGATGATTAGAAGAAACGCTGGCACAAGTGTATTACATCTGAGGGGGACTACTTTAAAGGAAATAAAATTTAAATTGATGAATAACTAAATACTTTTTGAAAAAAAATTGAAAATAACGGTTATTTTTTTTATCACACCTCGTATTAATACATAGTTATAGTGAAACATAACGCACGATTTAATCATATCTACATATCTCATTCAAAAATACTCGTACTTACACGGTCGCTCTTAAGTCCTATTTCGTAGCAAAACAAACTCGACTTTCTAAATCACTGTACGGTGGTTACAGTAAATTTCTATTCTGAAAAGTGCGCTCTCACACACACACAATCAAATTCTCATTCAAGCTTTATGACATATTCAGTGGCCGTACATCGCACGGTAAGCTAAACCAACAAACATTAATTACGTCCTAGAAATGATACGTGACACACGCACGTTTATTGCCTATGATGGACGCCGGCACGTCAGCGCTCAAGGGCATCTCACCATCTAGTAAAAAGGCCGCAACGGTAAAAGAACACAAACGTAATAGAATTTCCAGGGGAAATATTAACACTTTAGCGAAATATTAATGGAACACGTAACAAAAACTATAAAATTAAATCTCTACAAACGACAATTAATTTGACGAAAATTTGTTGTTAAGCCCTAAAATAGGCTATAATTTCATTACTATGAAACTCGCCTATGTGTATGCCTAAAAACCATTATGCTATGTGGCGCCTTTACAGCGCATTAAGGTAACCATTAAACTGGCTGTAATTTTACGTTCATTCACTTTGCTTTATTTACTTTAAAATGTATTACCTGCCCTCCCCCTCCTGCTTAGAGGGATGATTAGTAACTAAACGTATTTGACGTAATATTTACACCTTCTTTGTTCACCCCAATCAATTTAAAGGATTCATTGTCTTCTCATTAAACGGACGATATCTCCTCCGCATTTCATCTTGTAATACTTAATTCTTCACATAATCGCCGTCTTACCGTCTATCCTTCCCTTTAACATTATTATCTATGCAAATAATTCCCTTGTTATTGGACGGACGGTGTACGGTAGGGGGATGTCATGCTATCCGATTTGCTCATAATTAATTAAATTACCAATAATAGAGCAAGTTATTCAATTGCACTGAATTAGTTCGTCCATAACATTACTTTGTACGCAAATAAATCTCGGATGAATTCCCGGTAGAACGAGACAAATTGTAGTATTTAGTCAATGATCATTAATTGAAACCGAATCCAGTAGATATTGTTACACACTGGACATTCCAAAAGTGAAAGTTTATATCCACAATATAGAAATTTCAATAAACTATTTATAGGGCATTAAAAGCATTAAGCATTAAAAGGATCAGTGACAAAGTACAATAGTAGAAATCAATAGTATCTGATTAATATTTAAATAATACTTAAACTGAATTATATTCTAAATTTTATTAAATGCTAAACGAAAGTGCTTATGTCCTATATAATGCAGTACCAGGAGATCCTTTCAAAGAGTACGCGTGAAATAAATGTATATACAAACTCAAGGCATTGAGTATCAACTTGACACTTCTCTTTTCAAAAATTTTGTTAATTGTGAAAATTCTGAGGTTATAAAAAGTGGCAAACTACCTTGTTTATATATATATTTATATTTGTTTATATATATTTTATATATATTATATTTATATAATAAAACCTGGTATAGAAATTTCATTCAGGTGATTTTACTTGCATATACCTTAGCTCAGCATCATTGTGCCTTGGTACAAAACTGTGGGGGGAGTGCTAGAATGAACGTGGTAAGTCGCTAGATTCTTCAAAAAAAATACCCTACACTTCCATTCTAAGTTTACTAAATATCTGATGCCTGCTAAATTGTAGTGAATTTAGTGCAATTGAATAAAAGATATGAATTTAAAATTATAACATTTTCTACGGAAATTACCAAAGGGAGAATATTTGATTTTCCGGTTGATTTTTAAAAATTTTACAAAACATTTTTATGTAATGTAACTACAGGGTGTCCGTCCGGAAGGTATACTACGTTGTTTGTTTATAATTTTTGATTAAATTAAAGAGAATGGATCTTATAAATGTTTTATTTAATGTCTGCAATTATGTATGGAATACAACATCAGATAAATGTCCGCCTCTGTTAGCCTCACAAATGCACATTTCACGCGGTATTTCATTAATTTCATCACGAATATTTTGTTTGAGTTGCTCAAGCGTTTCTGGTTTGTTTCCATAAACCTTTCTTTTCACATATCCCCACAAAAAGAAGTTCGGAGCAATCAAATCAGGTGACCGTGGAGGCCAATCAACATCAAAATTTCTTGAAATAACTTGTTGTGGAAAGAGGCCTCGCAGTAATTCCATTGTAATCCTGGCTGTATGCGATGTGGCACCGTCTTGTTGATACCACATGTTAATCAAGCCCAAAGCATGCTGTTGTGGCATTAAAAAGTTTTCAATCATATCACGATATCGCTCCCCATTGACAGTTACCGTTACGCCGTTTTCAGTTTCAAAGAATTAAGATCCGTCTCATGGTTTCTCCTGACCAAATTGCACACCAGACTGTCACTTTTAATAGATGCAAAGGTAACTGATGAATAATTTGAGGGTTTTCCATTGTCTGTTTATTTACATATCCATTCAAATGAAAATGTGCCCCGTCAACTGTCAACTGAATCTTAAACGGAAACAAATGCAAATCCTTGTGCAAAATTGTGGCCAAAGTTGTTTTTTGAAGACCAAGCTTCTGAGCACGGCATCGAATTGAGGTTGATGGATTATTTTGAACACTTTCTTGTGGTCCATGCTTGGCTCCATCAGTTACATACCCTCTTTCTTCAAAATCATTCACTACACGATAAATAGTGCGTCTTGTTGCCATGTTGTTTCTTCTAAAAACTTTACGTAACTTTCTCATCGTCATAGTAATCGGTGATTGATTTTGATAAAATGTTTTAACGATTAAAACACGTTGGTTTATCTGTCAAGGATTACTAACTTCCTCCAGACTATGGATGTACAGTTGCAGAGGAATTCTGAATTTCTGAAATTCGGTCAGTTCATATGGGATGTACGAGTATACCAATGCTCTCCGTTTTCACTCTTAAAACTTATTTCACCAAACGCATAGCGTGTGCTAAATTTGGCTAAATTCAATACAACTAGATATGAAGCTAAAATCGTTTAGAAGTACAAGAAAGGCAACGCCTTCCGTTATCATTTTAAAAATTTAGTTCACCATACGCATAACATGTGTCAAATTTCATTGACACATTTTATTACCTCAATCTGTAATTTATATGGGGGTACCAGAAGATCCCTCCACAAATTCACTTAATTTCTTCATACACATATTATGTGTCAAATTTCACTGTATTCAGTGCAGCCACTGAAAAGATAGGAACCTACAAATATATGAGCTAAATTGGCCATTTGTATGGGAAGTACCAGGAGCGGCGTGATTAGTCGGCCAAGTTTTTCAAATTATGCAAAGCATAATAAACAAATATATGAACAAAAATGTGAGTTACTCCAGTCTATGACTGTGGAGTTGGGCGGAGAAAAACTAAATATCTAAATTGCGGTCAGAAGTCCACAAGGGTTTTACGTGAGTCTTGCCGTGAAGGCCTTACCCACGGTGTGCGACACACTGGGCATATTACAATGCGATTGCCAACGCCCCCCATGGGATAGCCAAGTAAAACTTGGGCTATCTAGGAAAAGGGGCTGACAATTTTTGTATTACCGCATAATGTCAACCCTTTCTTCGCAGTCAGGAGATACCAAATTGATTATGCTAGTATGGAACATAATCCCCATTGGCGGAAGTGAGGCCTATCTTACGACTCCTGCTACTCTATGGGTCTGTAGCACCCGGTTGCAATGCAACTCCACATTCGAGCAAAAAGTCTCTACCAGCGGTTTTGGCATCAAACACAAACCGCGTGATCTGGGTACGATCTGGCAAAATATTACGCTAAGCCAAGGTTTGAAAATTTTAGTAAATATTTGCGACCGCGATCATGTCCACCACTCTATTTAGTTTTCATTGATTTTAACAAAGCGTTCGATTCCATAAAACGTAATGTCACATGGGAAGCTTTAAGGGTAAAGGGAGAGCCAATGGGAATAATAAGCTCAATTGAATCAATGTATTCTAATTCCTCACTTTACGTCAGACAAAATAGAAAGACAAGCGAAACATTATCGACAAATGCCGGAGTAAAACACGGCTATCCCCGTCATCTGTAGCATCGCAGTAGTTCTGAATTTAATTATGGAAAAAGTGTGTTTAAAGAAGAGGGTATGCAGAGCAAAGTAAATGATTTAATACAGCTAGCAAAAAACCCAATCTTGGAAGTTAACATGCAGGTTAACGCAATGCACATCAATAACACAGCAGACGATATTATTATAGATAATCAAGAAATAAAGATATTATTATAGAGAAACAAGTACTTCAAGTCGTTCTTCTACTTGGGCTCAATGATGTCTACCGAAAATGGCATTGAAGAAGACGTTTCAAATAGACCTAAAAAGCTAGAGCTACAATTGGGGGGACGTAACAAAACATGGCGGTCAAAACAGCATACAAAACCTACAAAACGAAACTTGGATCATGTCGCACAATCCATTACAGAAACTGCAAGTTTCCTGCATATAATTTCTGAGATATTCCGGCCTAATGCAATAACAAACCCATAGCCACATTAAAATAGAGAATCGAGAAATAAATAAATAAAATAAAAAAGCTAAAGCTACATTTGGGTGACGTTACAAAACATGCCGGTCAAAACAGCTTACAAAAACTACAAAAATACGAATATGTAATGCTTGTGTTAAATCCACACTTCTATATGGAAGCGGAACTTGGATGATATCACACAACATTTCACAGAAACTGCAAGTTTTTATAAATAAATCACTGCATATAAGATGCTGGGTATTCTGGCCTAAGGTAATAACAAACTCAGAGCTGTGGAAGATGACAAACAAAAAGCCAATAATACGCCAAATTTCAAGAAAGAAATGGACCTGGATAGTTGACATACAACCAAAATCTAGAGAGAGCATATCAAGGAAACTCTTTGAATGGAATGTTCAGGATAGTCGAAGTGCCGAGATCCCAATGAATACTTGGCGAAGTACGATAATAAAGCAGTTAAGAACAAACAGCAAAAATGTCTTGCATGTCAGAGCACTACATAAAAGCCTATAAGTGTATCAAAAGTCAACCAAACTTGGCATATGAATTTCCCTAAAAAAATATGTAAAAGAGTATCTAAAAAATTAGAAAAGCATTCTTTTTACTGGCGAAATTAAATTTGAAATATTTTATGTTAAAAAATCAATGAGCAATGTGGATGAAGTCTTAAATGATAAATGTCCCAGCAAAAAAAAACACTTCCAAGGAAGCAAAGATTCATCACAATTTGTAATACGCACGTAGTGACAAATTCCGTAATCCTAAATAATATTATTGTAGGTTTGTCAGAGGAGGAAAGCACTATTCTATGATGCATCTTATCCATATATTAACGAAAATTCAAATCTTTGATGCTTCTTCAGAATATGTCGTCAGAAAAAGTTCCATAGAAAAGTATATAAGACAAATAATTCTACTAAAATTTCATATGAAAAAGTATCCTTAAGGGTTGTTTTTAACACAAAATCTACGGCAGATTCCGATGGATTTGATACTTTCCATAAAAAATGTTTAGACGGGCTTTAGGCTGAAAAGGCACCAAATGTTCTGTAAGAACAAAGCTCATACACATTGTACCATTAATTGCAATCCACAATTTTGAGGACGGACATTAGCGGCATAGATTTTTAGGTTGAGTATTCAGTATTTGTAGTTTTTACAAATGGAATGACAAACTTGGTGTATCGGTCTTCATACAAAGAATAATAAACAAATGTTTTCCTCAAAAACTTTAAATGCAGCTTCTTTATATCGGCTATCACAAATCACATCTTCGGAGCATATTATGTCCTCTATGGGATAGATTTTGTAGTATTTCATACTAAAATCGTTTGCTTTATTTGTCAGGGGTTATAAATGAGAATGGAAATAATGTTTTCAAGTGCTTCATTACCGTTGTTTTGAAAGAGGTTTAAAAGTGCGAAGTGGAAAACGATAAACATACATAGATTGAATCCTTAGACGTTCTGAAAATATATAATATTAATAAATTCCTCTTTTTTGCTAGGGTGTCATCACAACAGTAAAACAATGGGTCTCATGCCTAAAAACGAGTAAAAACGCTAAGTTGAGTCAGGTGAACAATTCCTCGTAAGTCGAGTTCGATCAAATAGCAACTGCTTTTGCTTAATTTCGTATGCATAAAAATGAGTTCAAACCAATTGCAATTACTTGAGCAAAGGGAGATCAAACGTCTAATTGTATTGAAATGCAAACAATGTGTCAAGTGAAAGTGAAGTAGAAGTAGAATCAAATAATAATAATACAATAGAAACTGAACTTTTCTACAAATAAACTCATCGCTTTGATTAGTGGGTTTTTTAATTTTTATATGAGTACAATCAATCACTCCAATTGCAAATGGAAAGCAATAACTTGCTTGCCATTTCATTTCAGCATCTTTTATTTCATCTGCGTCTTTCGGGAATTTTATCTATTCGCTTGCTTTGACAGATATAAGTTTTGCAACTTCCGCAATAGTTCGCAACACAGTTGATTGATGGACTCCAATATCTGTGGCTATACCATTTTGGAATCCAGGATCTGCATAAAATCTTAAATCTAGTCGATTTTTTTCAATGTTGCTGAGGGCACCACCACGTGTTTCTTCTGATTCCTCAAAAAAATAATTAACCAACCAGCAGATGCTACTATCATCAAACCTATGTATACATATATCATTTTATTATTAACTAGCCGACCCGGCAAACGTTGCTTTGCCTTCAAATTTTAGCAGGAGCAGAAATAATTGCTTTTTAATTTGTGGTTTGTATAGGAGGTACCACTCCCCATTGTCCAATCCCGCCCATATTTGCAGCAGCACTTAAGATATGTACACCAAACCGATGTACCAAGTTTGGTTCAAATACCGTGAACAGGAGCAGAAATATTGGATATTTAATTTATGGTTTGTATGTGAGGTACCACGCCCCATTGTCCAATCCCGCCCATATTTGCAGTAGCACTTAAGATATATACACCAAACCTACGCACCAAATTTGGTTCAAATACCGTAAGCAGGAGTAGAAATAATTGATTTTTAATTTTTTTTTTTTGTATGGAAGGTACCACGCCCCTTTGTCCAATTGGACCGAATTGTAAATCTAAACCATTCCGGGCACCACCCAGGCACATATACAAAAATTTATGCAAAGCGGTCCAGCCGTTCTGGGGTTTTAAGCATCGGAACAAACCACGATTCATTTTTATATACATAGTCCTGCCATGTGTTCTGTTACGCAATTTCCAGCGCTTATCGTTCAAAACTTCTTGCGGGAATAGAACCGTTAACTTTTTTTTCAGAACACATGCACTGATTAGTGAAGAATACTAGTCAGTTTGGTTTCAGTTTGCAATCTATTAACATGGAGTGGGGCGTTAAAGAGAATCGAGTCGGCGTAATAGCGTTGCATAAGTGCGGAAAGAGTGCTGGCCAAATTTTCGAGTTGCTGAAACCACTCGTAATATCAAGAATGTTCGTTTATCGTGCTATTGCTCGCTTCGGCGAATTGTCTGGAGTAGAAGACAGGCCAAAAAGTGGTCGCCCGCGCGTTGTCCGTACGAGTGCGGTAGTAAAGGCAGTGCGTGAAAGAATTCGGAGAAATCCCCTTAGAAAGCAGAAAATCATGTCCAAGGAATTGGATATATCAACCAGATCCAAGTCTAGGCTGATTCGGGATGATCTGCATATGAAAGCCTATCGTCGGTCCACGGGGCATCTTCTAACTCCTCAGCTAAAAAAAATTAGGCTGGAAAGATGCAAGCGACTTTTGCAGTGGCACGCGGACAATGGCCATTAAAACATTCTGTTTACGGATGAGAAAATTTTTACCGTGGAAGAAGTTTTCAACAAACAAACTGACAAGATTTATGCCACTTCATCTAAGGAAGAGAAAAAACTTGTTCCAAGGGTTCAACGTGGCCATCATCCCTCTTCCGTAATGGTTTGGTGGGGGGTCTCCCACCATGGTGTCACATCCCTCCATTTCTGTGAAAAGGGCGTAAAAACTGGTGCAAAGGTTTACCAAAAAGATGTGTTAGAGGGTGTTGTGAACGGTTTGACCAATACCCTTTTCAATGGACGTAGATGGATCTTCCAACAGGACTCTGCTTCTGCGCACAAGGCTAAAACCACGCAGAAGTGGCTCAGAGTCAATATTCCTGGCTTTATAGCAGCAGAAGATTGGCCATCAGGGAGTCCAGATCTCAATCCACTGGATTATGCTTTGTGGTCAGAATTGGAGAATATGGCTTGCAAGACTCCTTACAGAAATTTGGGAAGCTTTAAAACAGCATTAACCAGAGCAGCGTCCTCGATCTCCATGGAAATCGTACGTGCGGCTATAGCCCAATGGTCACACCGTTGGAAAGCTTGTGTTAAAGCAAAAGGCGGCCATTTCGAGTGAATACAATTTTTTTTAATAACCAATATTGTCTTCTAATATTGTCTAAATGAAATAATTTTGAATACAATATGAATATTGTTTTTTTTTATCGCGTTTTATATTTGTAACAGAACATATGGCAGGACTAGGTATAAAGGTTAAGATTATATAAATAATTAATATTTAAGAATTCAAACCTGTATAATTTTTTATCCTCACTTGCTGAATTTGTTTTACGCTGTTTATAACATTTTGTATTTCTTTGTAGCGAAATATACAGCCATAATTCAAGAAAATTTGTGCAAAAGCTCACAACAGAAAGCAAAAGCTTGTTTTTATGCATATGAAAATGAGCACAAGCTCATCCAACTTAGTTCAAACTGAGCAAGACGAGATCAAACGTGAGCGGTGAGTAAAAGAAAATACATCAAATTTTATTATGCATACGACAAGCAGCTTTTACTCAAAATTTCGAATCGGAGCAAATGTTCGCGTTTTATGCATTAGGCCCATTGTGTAGGCTGCGTAATGGTCTACGGTCTTTAATCTCATATGTATTGAATCAGTAAAGAAAACCTAACATTGTCTCAAAATTTTGGAAAATAATATAACCCTTAGTGTAACACAATCCTTGGTAGGCTTGGGCGACAATACTCTATGATCATACACCGCAGTGATCATTTATCCAGGAACATTTCTTGCAAGGACAACCTAAAGCCGGTATTACAGAATGAATGCGGTAAAATTTCCTCTGATTTCACAGAAAATAAAAACTTGTTGACTCCATGCTTAGGAGATTATCAGCTGTGGTGAAGTCAAGAAAATAACAAACAAAATATTAAATATAAACATTTACTTTACATTAAAAAAGAAAGAAAAAACCAGAAAAATTCTGTTATCACCTGCAGACGAGCCGCATGGCTTCGCGGGATTAATATTAAGAATAAGTTTATTTGTAATTGTTATACAATTGTATAAGTAAGTGAATATGTAATATTTTATATTGGCCTAAATTGGCTTTGTATTACAATATCGATAATAAAGATTAACTAATTGGAAAAAATGCTGTTTACTTTAATTTGACGCTTAAAAATTGATACTGTACAGAGGTGGTGATGAGTTGATAGAAATGATTAATATGACGGCAAGGTGAATAGCGAGGAATCCTCTAATAAAATAAATCTAATAAAATTATTGGACTGTATAGCGATTTGTACAATAGCGATGATTGTTAGGAGGACCGTAAAATTGGTAAAGTTGGTTTCTATCAGAGTATTGAAAATTGGAACTTGTACACAGAGTCATGTGAAATTATATATAATCAAATTAATTGTAAAGAAATTACAAGCGGCAATAAATAAAGGATGGCAATTCGTGCCAATTCAAAAGAGGTCTGTTAAGGCAACTAGTTATGCTTACCATTGAGATCTGATTTATAAGTAATTTTTTTCTCATTTTAGAACTTCCGACAACAGTTAATATTACACATTACAATTCAGACCTCAGTTAAATTTAGTACACATATTGAGATCTGATTTATAGGTATTTTTTTCTCATTTTAGAACTTCCGACAACAGTTAATATTATACATTACAATTCAGACTTCAGTTAAATTTAGTACACATATTGAGATCTAATTTATAAGTAATTTTTTCTCATTTTAGAACTTCCGACAACAGTTAATATTGTGTATTATAATTCAGACTTCAGTTAAATTTAGTACACATATTCTCACTGAATAGAGTTAAGTAACCACCTCGTGAGCAAAAGTTTGAATTCATTCACAATGATATCGATACAAAAGTTCATTTTAGTGCGCCGAAAAATGTTAACAAATTAAAGAATGATAATGGAAAATTCGAATACATATAATCTTAAAATTGTAGCTAAACTACTGAAGTTTAGAAAGATTTCAGTAAAAAGTGAAATATTTTTCAATATGCCTATATTTTTACCTGTGGCTTTAATGAATTCAAATCTATTTGAACTACCCATACATAAATTGTGCAGTATTATTTTATGACACAGCTTTATTTGTTTAACTATCATTAAACTTCTTTTACAATAACATATAGTGTTTACTTCAATTTGATTCGCACAGTATATGCTTATATTAAAAGAGATTGAGAAATTCAGTAGTAAAACTGAAAACATGAAAGTGTAACGGTGAAGGATTAACATTAAGCTTAAAGGAAACATTTTATGCAACTCAGCGCTGTGTCCGAAAACATACCGTATGCTGTTGGCGCACATGACCGTTCATTGGTCAATGTGTCTGTGTGGCAAAGAGATTAAGCATGGACGGCAAAGGTGTTAATGGCATCATAAAGCACATTTTAATCCCATTGATTACCATGAAACAATAACATCACATACACAGCAAATCCTGCGAAAGAAAGTAGCGAAACAGTATTGAGACCATAGCATGAAAACACTAAAAAAAATTAAAGCCATTTCATGTATATTCCCTGTTTGTACATGCTTAAACACACATTTATACGTAGTAAGGAGGTCCATAAAACAAATATATTGAATGAAGGCCATGCCACCATTCAGAATTTTATTAAAATAAAAATAAAGACAACCTTATTTTTACAATCTTCATTACAGGTTTATGACTACCATTTGTTACGGCTAGAATTATTTATTAGAAACTTTATAGAGCATATAGAAGGTTGATCGTCATAAAAATTCGAGCGGCTTTAAGAAAGTTTATCTGTCCATTTGCTTATTCAAAATCTAGTAAATTCCCGCATGACCTACGAAACTAAAACCAAATGTTTCATAACCTCTGGCAAATTAAACTGAAAATTACGTAAAATTATTCCAGCGAGTACAACGTTGCCTCCAAATAAGGCGCACCCTGAAACAAGTGTGTTTTTTAAAAATTTTTCTAAAACCTTTACTAGTTATTTACGAGGGCGATCCCAAAGCTAGCTAACCTTACAAAGGCTATTCAAAAATCATGAGAAAAAATTTCTTTGGTTTTCAAAATGACGTCCTTTTAGTACGATACACTTTTTCCAGCGATGTTCAATAGCTTCTGTTTAACGCGGTTTCGTTATTTCTGTGGTCACAACCCGTAACAGCCTAACTCGAGTTAGGACACAATTGAGTTATTACCACCATCGTATTCAGCGTATCTAAATTTATTTGCTCTAAATTTTTCATGTTTGTATCTCTTCTAGGAAGGCAATTAATCCTAAAAAACCTAATAGCTTAAGTTATTATTCTAAATGACTGTTTTGGCATAACTGCCTAAGTCAATTTAGGATTACAACAAATATAAACATTATTTTTTCATCATTGCCTAAATCAACTTAAGTCGTTAATCCAAAAAAATAAAGAAACAATTTTATTTTCCTAACTTGAGTTAATCTCTTATTCCGAATTACAATTTGGTTTTTTTGATAAACATAAATTGAGTTAAGGTCTTTCTCCAAACTTAAAGCTTTTTGTTTAATCTGGAATAATAGCCTAACTCAACTTGAACTTTTTGACTTTCTTTCGTTCAACAATTCATAAGAGCCTAAGTGTCTTTTTCGATAATATCTTTTGACTGCGAGAATAAACAACTATTTTTTGTTAACAACTAAGTAAAGAAATTTGTTTCCTTGGAATCTGTAGGAAAGTTTTCCAAAAAACACCTTCTCCCGATATTCAGTGAAGATTCAAAACTTTAAACTCCTGTACTGAAAATATTGGAAAACAGACTTAGGAGGTTATAGGTTGTGACCACAGATTTATTGAACTAATATGTATATTTCTTTTCATACTTTTAAGCGGATAAATTTCTAATTTAAATTTGTATAACGCAAATAAATTTATTGCATTTTATGTATTTGGTAGCTTTTACTTGTACAAGTGTATAACAGTTAAATCACTTAACTAGTTGGCAACTATTCTAAATAGTAATTTCGAAGTTAAACTGCCATTTTTTCTAAAACAAACAGACGATAGTCTTCGTCCTCTTGTTTCCCTCAATCATCTTCATGACAACATCGTCCGTTAAGCCACTACTGAGAATATTCAATAAAACTATGTAAGTTTTTGAACTCGAATCGAAACTCTTTTATTTCCCTCACCCCCAAAAGTATGTTTCCCAGCATCGATTTAAAGAGTCAAATTTCTTGACTTTGATATCGCGCCATCATAAAAGGAAAAGCAAATACTTTCTTCATGGTACCTCGAGCCGGATACCGATTCATCGATTAAAACGAGGAAAATGTTGAAAATTGTCCTAAGAGTGTTAGAACGTCTTAATGACACCTTATATAAGTAATTGGCCTAATAGGCCAAGCGGCCCAGAATGTTTATAACAGTTAATTCACTTAACTAGCTGGCAAAATTTCTTGACTTTGATATCGCGCCATCATAAAAGGAAAAGCAAATACTTTCTTCAGCTTCTATATCCGGTTTATAGTAAGAACTGTCAAACTCCCTAAAATGCCAATTAACCGAGTCATTTTTTCAAGTTTGGAAAAAGAAGATAGTCCGAGGAAGCAATTCGAACTTTAATTCATTAATTTTGGCCATCGCAATAGTCGATAAGGGAACTGGAGCTTTGTTTTGATGGAACGGCACTTTCTTTTCCGCCAAGTACGGCATTTTTCCATAATTTATATATATTTATATTTATACAAACGCTGCAATAACATAACATAACAATGAACATAAGCAATAACAATAATCCCATGCGCATCTCAAAAAACAGATGCCATGATCATGAATGCAGATGGAACTATCTTCGCCTTCTTTGAACACGATTCTCCCATTCCAGTCCAATGCTTTGACTGTTTCCTTGTTTCAGGTGTGAAGTGGTGGATCTATGGCTCATCTATGATTATATATCGAAGCAAAAATTCGGCTTTATTGCGGTGAAATATCACCAAACGTTCTACTGAAATATCTTTGCAATGCTGTTTTTGCTCTATTGAAAGCAAACGCGGCACCCATCTTGCGCACCGTTTTCTCATATTTGAATGCTCCGTTTGGCTACAATGGGACAAAATGTTATCCGGTGATAAGGAATAAGAAACTGAATTTTTGGAAAATTATTCAATTTGTATGGGAGGTAGCAGAAGAAATGACACCCGGCTATGATATGGTAAAATATCAAATCAAAAATCTGAAATAACTTTTAAAGATTTTGATAAAGATTTACAACAGTTATTGTCTCTATCGGTCATTCAGCCAAATATGAAACTGCCATTTGATACTAAAAGTCTTCTTTCTCGATGCTACATTTTATATAATTTATATTTTATATTTATATTTTATACATATATGTATATGTATATGAAAAGATCGCAGTACTCTTAACATGGGATAATCTGATTGGAATTATGAGTATGATTAATGATAAATTCCTACTGCATTCGTATCACTCATACGTCTGGGTCAATTTGAACTACTACAAAATATTGAGTCAATCTTGACGATAAATAAATCCCATTAATTAAACAAGCGCACGGTAGTGGCATTTACCAAATGATGCTTCGGGATTCATTTCACGGGCAATGTCTAATGTGAGCGACGATACATCAAGTCTTAGTTTCCATATAAATAGCTGTTCTGGGAAGGCTGTTAACAGGGTTATCCATTTTGTGGTTTCAAAACCGCCGGTCTGGTAAGGCTGTCTGCTGTTAAATACCTGTCATCTGAAGTATTATTTATTTAGTGAAAGGTTTGCCACTTACGAATATTCGCCGGTCATGCAAGGCTGTCATCTGTCAAATACCCGTCATCTGAAGTGTTATTTATTTTGTGAAAAGATTGTCACTGACGTTGGTTGTTTCACAACCGAACAACGCGTAAAAATAGTTCAAAGTTATTACAAAATTGGTGATTCAAACGTAGGGTTTCAATCGAACAAAATTTTCTTCAGCGATGAAGCACTCGGTGGTTACGTCAACAAGCAAAATTGTCGCATATGCGGCTCGAAGTACCCAGAAATGATTTTGAAAAGCGATTGCATCCGGAAAAAGTGAGCGTTTGATGCGCATTATGGTTTGCAGGCGTCATTGGCCCGTATTTTTACCAAAATCACCTCAAAGGGATCCACTGCTTCAACCAATCTAGTGGCGATCATTTAAATGGCATTTTTATTTCGTGCGTAATGGCAAGGTCTAACTATTTTTTAAATGAAAATGTTCATCGAAATCGTAGCTTTATGTGTGTTTTACTTTACTTTACTTGAGACCGAAAAATGTATAACCCTAAATCATTTTGTAATAGAGCCCTTAATTTAAAACCATTTTGTAACTATCCAAAATGGGAAAAACTAACTTTTTCCAACAAAAAATCTTGAGCCCATAATAAAATCACTTTCAAAACTATTCTTGAATTATGTACTGTTCATTTTCAAAATTTTCATTTGGCAGAACGGCAAATGGGCCGCAGTTTGAACATCGCTGTTATAAGAAATTGCTTTCGGATATTAGTTGTTGTTATTGCAGATGTTTTCATGTTCCTTCTAATTATTCAAGCTGACACTTAAATGGAAATGGAAACATAAACCGCAAATTTATAACAAACCAACAAGTTTGTTTTATCATATCACAGAGCGATGCAAAAACATGAAACATATAAAATGTAATTTAGTATTTTTAATAAGGGGAATACTGCCACTGTGTGCCACAAGAGAAAGTGCATATTTGATATTTTAAAGCTTGTCACAAAATATATATAGAAATTATGGCTTATAATGTTGGTCATGTAGGAAGATTTTCTTAAAAGGATAACGATTTAAAGATGGGCAGCTGATATGCTGGTATTGGTAAGCTCACATTGCTTACAATGTAAGTTACTTGCTGCTTATGCGTAAATATGCATTTTAAATTTCGACCAAAATCAAGAGTTAGTACATTTCATTCTAATGAATCGATATATAGGAAGCCTTGATTAAATAATTACTAAAACAAATAAAATTTTACCTACATAAATATTGTTCGATTTCTTCAAAAATTGACAAATATTTGAACTATGAGGCAGAACAAACAACTATTATACTCGATAATTTTATTTAGAATAGAAAAATATTTCTTCATTGAAAAACAATAAAAAAACATGTTTCAATTATGTTTTTATTATTTCTAAATGAAAGAATTCAAACGGAATTCTCAACAAATACAACAATAAAGTGTTATTGAACAAAATTGGAACTGAACAAATTCACCAACCAATAATTGAACACCTCTTCGCAATAGCATTATTTTCGTCACTCAAGGGCAAGGGTGGTCCCAAAACTAGCCGACATGACCACAGACGGTGCCAGTAGTTTCGGAAAAATTATTTTTTCTGAAAAGAGGCAACCTTACAAAACATATGTTTTAAGTTTCAAGTCGCCACTTTGTGCAGTATTTTTATTTGAGACGTCAAAAGTAAACGATCGCTGTGAATTTAATAACATGAAAAAATTGATCACCGTTATGCAATTCATCAATATTTCCAATTGAAAGGTCTCAGTCCAACCAATATTAAAGCCGAGCCACATTCTACTCTGGGGGAGTCTGCTCCTTCATTTACGGCTGTAAAATATTGGGTAGCAGAGTTTAAACGAAACCGTACAATCTGCCAAGATGAGCACCTTAGTAGCTGAACAATTGTGGTGTTCACGCCAGACACGGTTAAGAAAATTCACAAAATGGTCGCTGGCCGAAGGTGTGTGAGCTAGCTGAAATGATAGGCATTTCAAAAAGTGCTACACGTCGCATATTGACCATAGATTTGAAGATGAGCACGCTTTAGCAAGATGGGTGCCGCGTTTGCTTTCAATAGAACAAAAACAGCGTAGTGAAGATGCAATAAAACCGAATTTTTGCATCGATTTATAACTACAGACGGGACATGGGTCCACCACTTCACAACTGAAACAAAAAAATAGTCGTAGTCGTGGACTGTAATGGGAGAATCGTTTCCAAAGATGGCGAAGACGGCTCCATTTGCAGGCAAGGTTATGGCGTCTGTTTTTTGAAATGCGTATGAGATTATTTTTATTGAAAAATCCATCAACGGCGAATATTGCGCTAATTTATTGCATTATTTAGGTGATGAAATTATGGAAAAAAGGCCACATTTGGCGGAGAAGAAAGTGTTGTTTCATCAGGATAGTGCTCCAATTTATACATCCACTATTGCGATAGCCAAAATTAATAAATTACAATTCCAATTGCTTCATCATGCACCTTATTCGCTACATTTAGCTCCCTCGGACTATTTTCTATTTCCAAACTTGAAAGAATGGCTCGGGGTAAAAGATTTGCCAACAATGAAGAGATGGAGTCTGCGGTTGATGACTGCTTTTAAAGAGTTTACTACAGGGAGGGCCATAAGGGTGTTGGCGGTTTAAATATTCAATTAAAAAAAACTACGAAACATAAAAAAAATATATTTGTATTTTGAAAAAGTAGAAGCATGGGAATTTTTAAGACTTAAAAATAATGTTGTCCAAATGGCTTCCCTCGGCTGCTTGACACTCTTGGAACCGAAATCGCAAATTTTGGAAAACTCGTTGAAAAGTTGTTCTCGGTATTTTGTTACTTTCCTGAATAATGTTCCTCTTCAACTGCTCTAAATTGGTCGGATTATTCTCGTAGACTACCGATTTCAGGTAGCCCCATAGAAAAGAATCGCATGGAGAGAGATCGGGGCTACGTGGGGGCCATTCAATATCCCCCCTTTTCGAAATGAGTTTTCCAGGAACAACATTTTTCAGCAGCTCTATGGATACCCTAGCCGTATGACATGTGGCCCCATCCTGTTGAAACCACATCCTCGAGGTATTGCCTTGAAGTTCACGTTTCAAAATTCGTCGTAAAGTTGTTCTTTTGACATCCAAAGACTGACTTCTCTTACGTGTTGACTGTTGCGGATTTCGCTGAACTGAAACACGAACACGCTCCACAATGTCGGCTGATCTTGCAGAAACTGGGCGACCACGAACCGTAATTGGTACTGTTGAGCCGGTTGTTTCGAACATTCTGATCCATTTTCGTATCACATTGGCGCTTGGAACTTCACTTAAATCGTGTAAACCGTGTTCATGCCGACACAAACGTCGTGCAGTAATCACTGATTAATTGTTTTCGTAATATGCTCGGACACAAAATGCACGCTGCACTCCCGTGTACGGCTCCATGGCGACTAAATTTCCAGGAAGCGGCGCAGCGAACAACATATCCCCCCGCCACCCCGCGCCACGCGTTACCGAGAAATTGAAGAACTAAATCGCCAACACTCATATGGCCCACCCTGTAGTTCTTACTATAAACAGGGTGTATAAGCTATTGAATATTATTGAATATATATTGAATATGTTGAAAAATGAAGAACAATTTTTCCGATTTTTTGTGTCTTTTTTGTTAGATCGGCTAGTTCTAGGATCGCTCTCATAAACAATTTCTAAATTTACAAAATGCAATTCTTCGATGGGTTTACAAATATATCTGCCACCACTTCCTCTGCAGAAAGATATTCATTCAAAATAGTATGAGCTTGCTTTAGGTCTCTTGCGTAAAAGAATCGTACATCAATATGTTTGAATCATGAATTAGTTCTTGTGGGTTTTAAGATTTCTAGACTGTTTTGGTTACCAAAGTCAACATGCTATGTGCATTATCAAATTATCGAATGATTTTGGAACACAAATATAAGGCCTTTGCAGAATACATTATGATAAAAATGTCGAGTATGATATTTGTTTGCTTTCATCCAGAATTTGTTAATTTATCAATATGTTATAGGCCCAGATAGTTCCACGAAATAAATACAAAAATAAATAATCTGAAATAAAAGTGGGCATTAAGGCTGTAATCCCGAAACTCAATAACAGTAATTACCATGTCGGAATTTTGTTGCTTCCGAAGTTCCAGCGTAGCCGGAGACGTAGCTGACACGAGATGGCAAAGCTCGGGCAGTAATTGTCTCACTGCATGTCTTCCATCGCTACAGGAAAATCAAAAATTACACGTGAAGAAGCTTAAGTACGCTAAGAATTCTCAAGAAAAGAAGTTCTCAAGAAAAATTATGTAAAGGCAAATATAAGCAACAGGATAAATCTCTTAAAGTAGCGCTATCATCCAAAAGAAACTTAAGGTCAAGCAATGGACGATCACATCGTTGAATTTTTGAACATAGTTGATCGTTTGCAGGATGTGGGTGAAGAATTTCTAGATCGTAATAAAGTGAAATTTTCATTGCGAAATTTATCGGAAAGCAACATTTTTGTACAGAAGTGAAACCCGGCTAGCGTCAAACATCTTTACGCAAAAGCTAGAATAATTCATCACTAAGTGCCTCAGGTTCATATGTAGGATATTCTGGCCTAACAACGTCAGCAAAACGAATCTCTGGAACCTAACCAACGAGAAATCTATACTAAAACAAATAAAACGTAGAAAACTGAGTTAAATCGGTTATTCCTTCAGAAAGAACCCGGATACCATCACAAGGATGGCGCTAGAGTGGAATTCTCAAGGGTCAAGAAGCCGTGGACGACCAAAGAACACCTGGAGACGCTCGAAGCTGCCAGAAATTGGACAGTGCAATCGCACATGGGAACACAGCAGCAAACTGAGTAAAATGGAGATGCTTTGTTGAAGCAATATGCTCCCAAGAGGGGTAATGAACGAAAAAAAACATTGTCTTTGTATCTGCTTTTCAAATAAGACCTGAAGCGGATCTTATTTTATAAAAGTTGGCAATGAAAACGACATTTAAAAGAAGGAGCACCTACCTTAAATGTTTTATCTGTGAAAAGCAAGGACATTTGAAGAAAAACTGTTTCATGAGCAAGAGAAATAAAAACAACCCCGTCAAATACATTGATAAAGTGTCAAGCTATGTTTGCTTTGGTATATTATCTGATAATGCAAAGCACGATCGGTTTGTGGACTCGGCTGCTACATGTCACATGTCTTGTGGTATCGATTTCTTATCACATGAGATAAATCAAGTAAGGAGGAAGTGTGTCCGGCAGAAGATACTCTAACGAAAGCGTAGGGGGTTGACAGATATCACTTAAACTTAACAAAAATACGAAATTTGTTAATAATTGAAGACAAATTTTAAAAGAGATGCCTAATGTAGAGAAGAGGACAGATTTTATACATAATATATTTTTTCTATAAACAGTTAATTATGATCCTTTTTACTTTATGTTGAAAAAAAAAATCCATATTTCCGTATGTCAAAGTTATGCCATGCCATATTAAAAGTGGCATGAAAACATTCTACAATTACTTTTCTCTCTATTTTCCCTCCATACTTTCTATCCCCGAATTCTTGAGCCCCCATCCCATACTAAGAATCCATTACAATCTCATCGAACGCACAGTTTTGATTGTAGCGGTAATTATTTATTACAGATTTTAATGAAAATTTAATTAAAATTTATGAGCACTTATCAAATTAATGAACCATAATAGATTTGCATGCTTTTATACAGGCATTTGTACAAATTTGTTAAACCAAAATATTGATTACAAAGTTTTTTTTTCTTTTGCACTAATTTGCATTATGCAAATTAACCACGATGGAAAGGCAAAAACAAACAAATTGTAACAAATTATTGATTAAAATTGTATCAATTTTGATATTGAAGTGATTTATGCGGCGTGTAATTGGCAATCTAATTGGAAGTATGTAAGGAATGAAGGTTAAAAGTCAATTTAGAAGTTGTAAATTTAGTCCATTTAAAAGTTGTAAAGACAGCAATTTAAGGGATTTAAAGAATTTATGTAGACTCCATGAAATTTATAACATGAATTGTAGACTTAATGAAATATACAACATGAATTGTGTCTGATAGCATTAATACTGCATTATTATGTATTACTGCTATTAAATGACTTTCAACTCCAATGATCCCAGAAAACTTATTGACTTTTTTCTGTATGAGAACAATTTTGTATTCATTCTTTGATGTCATAGTTTTGAAATTAGTAAGAAAATGCGGCATCTGAAATTTTAACTTGAACTCGAGTTACTCCTAAACTTAGTTCACTTGTTTTCTGGATAAGAATAATTTTGCATTCATCCTTTGATGTCACTGTAGTAGTAGTGAGACAAAGTGGTGTTTGAAATTTTAACTTGATTAACTTCAATTACTACCAACAGAAACATACAGAATCCTACGCTTGATTGATCGGTTATAGAAATATCCGGATTTTTCATTGATAAAGTCGAGGATTGAACTTTAAATACGACGGGCATTTTCCAGGACTCAAGCCAAAAAAAAAAATCGTACGTTTTCTGTCTTTTCCTTTTTGTGAAAAAATGGTCATTTATTATGTATCAGGAACAGGCATTTTCGATTTGAAAATATCTTTTGGGTGGCAAAATTTTTCATAGAATTGAGGAATTAAAGCAATTATTCAAATACACAGACAGCAACATCAGCTTATGGCATATCAGTGTTATTACCAAAACACCATCATTATATTGATCCTATTCCAGGACATGATAAACCTCCTTACTTGATTAGTAGCTACAAATCAGATTTGGCAGATTTTGCCAGCGAAAAAAGCCAAAACTTTCCAAAGAAAAAGCGCAAAACAAGACAGACAAATCCGGTGTTTTTGTAAGAATATTTATATAGTTTGAGCTGAAGTACATCTATTTTAATGCGTTTTATAAATTGAAACTGAGCAGATGATACTTTTATTATATTTATTTATTTTTTTTTTTTATTTATATAGGGCGATTTTTTAAGATTTAAGTTTTTCAGGTTGGCAGCACTGGTTGGTAATGGCATCCAAACGTCATCTGTCAAAGTGAAAAGTGTACAGTATACTCTGCCATTTCATCATGAAATGACGAATGACCTACCACAACGTCTAATTTTCAGTGAATGGGCCTTATAAAAGCTCAATGAAAATCCGTTGTTTTATCAAAAAATTGTGTTCAGCGATGAGGTTCATTTCTTGCTGAACGGATAGGTAAACAAGCAAAACTGTCGCATCTGCAGTGATGAACAGCCACATGTCATACATGAATTACCGATGAATCCCGAAAAAACGACAGTCTGGTGTGGTTTATAGGCTGGTGGCATCATCGGTTCATTTTTCTTGAAAGACGACTGAGGAAGAAACGTCACCGTCAACGGCAAACGATATCGAGCCATGATACCCGGTTTTTTGCCCCAATAGGCTGAGTTGAACTTGGTTGACAGGTGGTTTCATCAAGACGGTGCAACATGCCACACTGCTCGTGAAACAATGGATATGTTGAGGGATGCATTTGGTGAGCAGCTTATCTCTCGATTTGGCCCTGTGAGTGGGCCCCCAAGATCTTGCGATTTAATGCCTCTTGATTATTTCTTGTGCAGTTATATCAAGTCATTAGTCCATGTGGACAAGCCGAAAGCTATTGAAGCCTTACCTTAGACCTTCCGAATGGACATTTTGAGACGGAGCCGTGGAAAACAGTTGCATGAAATTATCTTTAAAAATCAATGGCAAAGACTAATTCATCGATTCATATAAAGCATTTCAATGTATGATGCAAATTTGAGTGTTTTATTCGATTTTTAAAAAAAGTACGATTAAAAAATCACCCTACATTTATTATACAAAAAGTTGTTGCAGTATAAAATATATATTTAAAGGTTAAATTCTATTCAAGAACTCATAAGAATTGCAAAAAATAATGATCTTCATCTAGCCAACAGCATATCCTTTCTTGTTTGCCATTAGATCCAGTTACCTTAGGATAGAGTTATAAACATTATTGTTTACTATTAGAGTATCCAAATCGATAAAGCTGTTTCTATTTGTGTGTGGTTCCTCTTTCAAATTTTTGATTAACAAATTATTTACTTCGGTTAATATAATTTTAAGAGCCGCACAATGTTTCAATAGTTGTGAACTATAATTTATTTTAAGCCATAATAATAACAAGAATTATATTCTCATTCATTCATTATATTCTTCAAATAACAAGAATGTGTGTGTTTTCTTGATGAACATATTTTATCAATCCTAATATAAGATTCGATATGCATGCATTTAAAATTATCTCTGGTTGTGAACTGTATTAAAATGGTAACATGAACTGAATTTAAAATTCATTTTTGGGGTCAAAATACTGATTAAATATTCGAAAGCATTGTGTGAAGTTGATTTTCTTACTAATACTAACATTTTATTGATGATGTTTCAAACTTTCATTTATTATTACTTAATAGGGGAGACCCAAGCACTAGAAAAAACAAATACTTAAATAGATTTTCTATAGCAATTACGTTTTAGTACCACTCTTAAGTCAGTCTTTTTAAATTTTTTTTATTATATATTTCTCTTTTTAATAAGAAAATTTGATTGTGGTTCTTCTAAAGCAGGGATTCCCAAAAATATTTTTCCAAGGACCCCCTCATACATTCGATACAATGCCAAGAACCCCCACTCATTTCTAAACCTAAAGCTAGAAATGTCCTAGATGCCTACCACCCCCACCCCACCGCACCAATATATTTGTTGTGAGACTTTGTCTTTATTGATATTATTCTATTTTTGATCATTGCACAAGTTATTTTATCAGAATTTTATATATGTACGTCCATCAGTACACAGTTTGTTTTCATGTTTCATTCTTAATGAGATAAGTTGAATCTGTACTTTGAGTCCAATATTTCTGAAATGTTTGGTTCCAATCTTGACACTTTCAATCAGAAATCCGACCGCATGTCAAGCCGATTCCTGTGCTTGTTTTTCATGAAACACATGGAGAAAAATGCTTGTTCACATAGATAGGTAGTTGCAAATGGAAGGATATTTTTCATTGCCTTATCTCCAAGTTCTTTGTAATCCTTGAGTGCTGTAGCCCAGAAGTCTGCAACTTTCTCAGCATTAAAAATGTTCTTCATTGAGCCACAACTAGACAGATCCACAAGCTGATCATGTTATTCTTCTGTGAGGTCTTGGATTTTTTCTATTTTTTGACAAGTAAAGGGATTTCGAATCCAACTGCAGCCAGAGTCAGGTTCAGGGAAAGACTCCCTAAAAGTGGTTGCTAGGCTGTGAAGATGCTCGGCTGCGTTGCTCCTTATCTGTTCAAACAAACTCTCTTCTAAAGACTCCAGGAATTGTTTCAAAGTAAGGAAGTTAGTGGAAGACTCCTTTTCAATCCGTGCCGCCAAGATTTGACACTTTTTGACCATAACACTAATCTTGTCTTCAACTTTGAACATGTCTACATTGTTCCCTTGCAAACTTAAGTTTAACACATGTAAGTGTTCAAACACATCAGCTAAGTAGGCAGTTGAGCAAAGCCAAGAAAAGTCAGTGAGACAGTTTGCGTACTTGGTGTCAAGAAGGAAAACACGAACCTCATCTCTAAGTTCAAAAAATCTTGTCAACATTTATAATAAAAACACAGTGTTTTTTTATGGGTTAGTTTTTTATAATATCTAACCTAATGATATCTTGCGGACCTCTCTGGCATGGCTTGCGGACACTAGGGGTCCGCGGACCACCTGTTGGGAACCATTGGTCTAAAGGTATTACTTTTTCTACACAAAAATTTAAAGTTTTCAAGTTTCCGTTGGAATGACTTATACTTTTCTGCTTCGATAAGATTACGAAAAGGTCTTGTAGCCCTGGGGAAATTGAAAAATTTTTTCATTTTTTTCAGTTTTTTATAAATTGGTTTAATTCCTATCCTGTTCTTGTCTTCTTGCCAGAGACGCACATACTCTCTTTTAAAGTTACATCAGAGAGAAAACGCAATCAAAACTAGTTTAACTTAATTTGTGGAAAAAACGAAATTTCGATTAATGGACATCCTAAAAGCAACACAATAAAGGATATTTTACAGTCTTAAAGTTTCCGCAATAAGCCAAAACTCCACATAGACCTTTAACAAAAGCATTCCTCACTATTAACCAAAGTGAAAACCCTTCTCCATCTTCAAAAGTGTTTATTTCCGGTAGTATCAAAAAGTAGTGAAATAACCTAAAACTGTAAAAAATAATGGTGTTAATACTACAAACTAACACGCTCATACAATAAACCAAAGTGTGCGTACTCATACACAAAGAGTACGATGATTCTACCCGATCTACAAACACAAACACAGAGAGCGTAAAAAATCATAAGTATTGTAATAATGATAATCGTAAGTATATAAAAATTACGTGAGTGATTTATAAAATATACTCACAACACATCGGAAGACAATAACTATATTTGTATGAATGCTACACGCACGCCTGCACGCACACAAACGTAGTAAAACATGAAAATGTAGTGAAATCCATTAAGGCAACTATAAAAGAATATGTTCACACATAAACTCATTGTTGCACACAGGCGTGCACTCAGCATAGCATAGAAAATAATCAAGAATAAGAATAGAACAAATTATGTTAAAGCAAACACAATGAATTTCCTGGAAAATAAAACCTTTTCCTATATAGCGGAAGAAATGGAGGCCGGTGAAATATTTCTTTACAGAGTAAATTTCTTATGCGGTGGCAAAAGTGTGCTTAATAATTGTTTTATCACTAATTTTTGAGAAGAACTTTATCAAAAGGGCTTTATCAAAAAAATTCTATTGTTCAGGAGAGCAAGAAAAACATTCAGTATGAAACTTTTTTAAACGATCTTCAGCGTTATCCTTAAAATCCTGCATTTTATGCATCACTCAGAAAAGGACAACAATAATACTTGAAGTTTTTATTAGTATACAAATATTCTTATTGTGTAGGCAAGTCCGTTTTAGTTGGTAGAAAATGGAAACAAAATAATTTTTGTTGCATCTAAAGTGAGATGGTCGGCCTATCAAGATTGTTATTCCGTTTATAACAATATAGAAATATTCATCTGATATCTTATATTGAACAAGAAGGATAAGTTTTCGACGTATATTACAGATCTCGGAAACATTTTTGGCTAAGTTGCTATTTCTATGACAGATGTCTGCACCAAATTTCATATCGTAAATCTCATTAGTATTTAAGCTACGCTTGGTTTTGCAATTTGTGACTTTGCTGGATTAAATTTGATTTACAAAATGGTATTTCTGCCACTGAAAAGTTAGGAACGTTGCACGAGGCTTTCCTTGAACAGATTTTATTGAAAATATATGCCTAAAAATGGCATAAATAATTTAAAAGATCCCAAGAACGAGTTGAAGAACTATCAAACTCCTTAAAATAGCCATCAACTGCAGACTTCACCTGTACCATTGTTGGCAAAGCTTTTACCACAGAGCCATTTGGAAATAGAAAGTAAAAAGTAAGAAAGTAATCCGAGGTAGCTAAATCTGGCGAATAAGGTGCGTGATGAAGCAATTCGAACTTTAATCCATTAATTTAGGCCGTCTCAATAGTTAATTTGTAAACTGGAGCACTGTCTTGATGAAACAACAGTTTCTTCTCTGATAAATGCGGCTTTTTTCCATAGTTTCACCACCTAAATGCTAGAATAAATTAGCATAATATTCGCCGTAGATGGTTTTTCCCTTCTGAAGATAATCAGCAAAAATAATCCCTTGCGCATCCCAAAAAACAGACGCAATGAACTCGCCTGCAGATGAAACCTTCTTCACCTTCTTTGGACACGATTCTTCCATTCCAATCGACTGCTTTGAGTGTTCCTTTATCTCGGGTGTGAAGTGGTGGCCTCATCCATGGATATAAGTCGACGCAAAAATTCGACTATATTGCAGTGAAACATCGTCGAACTCTACTTAAACATCTTCACGACACTGTTTTTACTCTATTGAAAGCAAGCGCGGCATCCATTTTACCATCTTGCGCACAGCTTTCTCATCTTCAAATCTTGGGCTAATATACGATGTATAGCACTTTTTGAAATGCCTATTTCATTTCAGCTAGCTTCCGCACCTTCGGCCGACGATCACCCAATACCATTTTGTGAATTTTCTTAGCCATGTCTGACGTGTGCACTTCAATTGGTCGACCACTATGGTGTTCGTCTTGGCAGCTCGTACGGCCTCGTTTAAACTCTGTTACCCAATATTTTAAAGTTGTAAACGAAGTAGCAGACACTCTTAGAGTAAAATCCAGCTCAGCTTTAATATTGATTGGACTGAGACCTTTCAAATGGAAATATTGAATTACATAACGGTGACCAATTTTTTCCATTTTTAGAAATTAACTGAGATCATTTGCTTTTTCTGGCTTAAATAAAAATACTAAACAACGTGGCGTCTTGAAATTTAAAATATGTTTTTTATAAGGTTGCCGCTTTCCATTAAAATGATTTTTTTTTTCAAACCACTAGCTCCATCTATACGTCATGTAGGCCTGTTTTGCGACCGCCCTCGTATACTGCTGAAATCCAAATAAGAGATTTGGAGCTCAAAACCGTTGATTAAGAATTAGAGATCTTAGTGGTGGTATTTTAAACATTGATATCAAAAACACTAAATTTTTTTTCGAAAAATGTCACTTTAAAATACAGAAAAATATTACTTCTGGCTATTAGCAAGTTATAAAATGCATTATTATAGTGGACAAGGCTCGGATACATGCTCATGACCTGGAAACAGATGAGCAATTGAGTGAATATCGTGCCAAATGTAAAGCAATACCAAAAAGTTTCCGCCAACTTCGCTCAAAAATCAAAGGTAAGGTAACAATTTTCTTCAACTATGAAAATATTGTGCATTATGAGTCCTCCCGCCAGATTAAACTATCAATAAGCAATATCACTTGAGTGTCATGCATCTGTCGCTTACAACTATTAGCAAAAAGAAGACAGGATTTATGGACAGAAAGCTCCATCATTGCACCACAATTATGGAGAATCTGACACTACTTAGGCACTTCGTGAGTTTTTCGCTAAAAATATCGCTCTAGAATCACAATAGTTGCCTGCCAGTTTATATCGGTCAGTTTGTATGGAAGATACCAGCAGGAACGTGGCAATGCCATTCGATTCATTCCCAAAACTAAGTCCAAGAAAGCCATTGTTTGAGCCAAATTTGACTGAATTCAGTACAACTGATTGAAAGACATGTAGCTAAAGATATGTAGTTTAAATCTGTCATTTGTATGGGAGATATTAAAGAAGAGGCGTGGTTAATCTGTCCGATGAACAAAAATATATCAAACTAAAAATTAAATGGAAAAAACTAAATTTGGGAAAATCGGTCAACTTGTATGGGAGGTATAAGAAGGGGTTGATCCATATAGATCGCCTACAATGCCCTGCTATTATCCGTCAACATACAGGGTGGCGCACCAATTGTGCTTTAATAACAAATTCAAATAACTTTTTTTTAATCAGTGTATTTCATTTATTTTATTGTATAGGAAATTCAATTTTATTTTATACTCGTATAACTAATTGGTTTTGAAGATGATAGACCATAAATGACCTCTATGGTTCACGCTCTCGCCGTCAGTTCACGCATATGCAATACCTGATCGGAAAATTATTCATTACGGCCTGAAGGATTGAATTCGGGATCGCCTCAATTATGGTCTTAATGGACTGTTTCAATTCAGTCAATTTCCTTGGTTTCGTTGTGTGCACCTCTTGCTGGAAATAACCCCATAACAAGAGGTCTGATGCAGTCAAGTCAGGTGTCCTTTGGGACCAGCGGAATGTGAATTGATATTAATTTGTTTGGGAATTTTCGTTGGAGCTCCACAATAACTGGTCTGGTAATACGTGCAGTTATTTCATCTTGCCGGAACCAAATGCTGTGAAACGAATACATCCCATTGATATTGACATTGTGTTTGTACCACGATCCGTGCTTCACCCTGTCTTAGATTGCCTCAAGCTTTAAGAAGTATCATATAGTTTTACGATAATTACAGTTTCTACTAGTCAGCCAGGTAGACGGACATCACTCAATCGACCCCAAAAAGTGAAAAAACACATTTGGTCAACAGGTATTTATTACGCTTCCTTGTGAGCGTTACATGTTTTCCACATTAACTGATATATACTGCCGGTCTGGCAAGGTTGTCAGATAATAAGTGCCTGTCATCTGAAGTGCTACTCATTTAGTAAAAGGTTTGTCATTTACAAATATGGATCATTTAACAACCGAAGAAAGCGAGAAAATATATGAAACTTACTGCAAAAGTGGTGATTCAAACGTGGGCTTTCAATCGAACCAAATTTTCTTCAGCGATGAAGCCCATTTCTCAATCGGCGGTTACGTCAACAAGTAAAATTATCGATATCGATATTTGCAACCAATTTACTTGCCATTGTTCTCAATTTTAATACGCATTACCCATTTAATTCACAAACTATATTTGCATTAAAATTGAGATAAAATACTTTACAAGAAAATGAAACCAAATAAGCAAGAAACATTTTAAACCAACCACAACTACTGTAATAAACATGGTTGTGCAACAACAGGCAACAAATGCTTACCAATAAACAACTTATGGAAATTGTTTAACACTGTGATAAAATTCTTACCAATAAAATCATTCGCTCGTGCAAATGTAATAAAACGATAAAAATTTACTATGTGGTGACGCTGCAAAAAAAAAAGCTCCAAAAATGTAAATGCAAACATTTGCACTTGCAGAACCCATTTGCAAGTAAAAAATATTTGTGAACGATATACGAATGTGTGCAATTACATATAAATATTCATATAAACCATTTCATATAAACGAAAATTTTCTAAATATTTATATAAACTGAGTACTTGCATTTGTGCAGAAGTGCAATACAAAAATGATCGATAATAACTGAATGTGTAATACGCTATTCAACGTATGGACGGTTATGGTATTTGACATCGAGTAAAGTAAAGGTGGCAGAAATCATATTTCTTAATTTCTTAGTTAAAACGTAAAATTCTAAAAACTTTCTTATTCTAATTCTTAGATTAGCCTTCTACGAATTCCATCCCAAAACTAGCCGATCTGACTTGTGAATGATGCCAGTAGTTTGAAAAAAATATTTTGCCAGAAAGTGGCAACCTTATCAAACATATGTTTTTAGCTTCAAGGCGTCACATTGTTTAGTATTTTTATTTGAGCCATCAAAATAAATGATCTCAGTGAATTTGTAAACATGGGAAAAATTGGTCACCGTTATGTAATTCAGTATTTCCATTTGAAAGATCTCAGTCCAACCAATAATAAAGCCTAGCTAGATTCTACTCTGGAGAAGTCTTGTCCTTCGCTTACGACTGTAAAATATTGAGTAGCAGAGTTTAAACGAGGCCGTACGAGCTGTCAAGATGAACACCGTAGTGGCCGATCAATTGGCGTGTCTGCGCCAGGCACGGTTAAGGAAATTCTCAAAATAATATTGGATGATCGTCGGGTCAAGGTGCGTGAGCTAGCTCTACATATATATATCGTATATTGACCGAAGATTTGAAGATGAGAAAACTGTGCGCATGATGGATGCCGCGCTTGCTTTCAATAGAGCAAAAATAACGTCGTGAAGATATAAAGTGTTTGGCGATGTTTCACTGCAATAAAGCCGAATTTTTGCGTCGGTTTATAACTATGGATGAGACATTGGTGCACCATTTCACACTTATGATAGAGCTTGTTGCTTGTTGTTGTTGAAAGCAGTGGACTGAATCTTCTGTTCTAGTTATTACATACGCTAAGCCGAAAATAACGAAATAATCACTGATTTTTACACCTGGAAATACAAAGTTATCGCCAAAAGTTTATCAGATTTTAATGTAATCACTTAATTGAAATCGAAACCATCATTATACCACTTTCAATGTAGGGAACTCCAATCCATAAACTATTAGATAATATTTACGTGTTATTTACATCTGGCCAAACAATTGATCCAGATTTTACTATTACATAAACACAACTAATTTCAAAAATAAGTATCGAAAAAAAACAAGCAATTGTTTTTTTCAACTGCTCATTTAAATGAATTAAGCATTGTCCAAATATTCTATTTCAAAATTATAATTTTTCCACCAAATAAACACAAACAAATTTTAGAGTTTAATTGAAATTTATGTAAATGGTACAGTACGTATGTATACACTATATAAAGTTAAAATTATGTTTGAAATTAATAAAAGTGTTCAAAATAGTAGCACTATTTGAGGGTTAGCTATTGCAGTGTATATCACAGTGGCCGGAATGTAAGACCAGTTTCTGATTTAAATTGCAGGAGTATAGCAAATCTCGTAAATATTGTTTCTTAGTTGTAAGCAGTATAACAATCATCTGTGCTTAATTTTACATCATCAATGCCATTAGTTTATGAACTACGTATGATTAGTTTTGTATGACCCAAAAAGTGATTTCCGAGATTTTTTTCATTGCGCGATTTTGTTGAACTAAGATATTGCATTAAATTTCGGATATTGTGGAAGACCTTCGGCAAACAGACTTTATCGAAAAGAAATATTTACAAGCGGCATAAACAGTTTAAAAAAGTTCAAGAACGAGTTATAGACACAAAGCGCCTAGGACGAACATCAACCTCTACCGATGAAAGTCATGTCCAACAAATCGGGATTTTTGTGCTGAAAGACCATTGATTAACAACGATAGATATTGCTGATGGCGTTGGCATTTCACACATAGCAGTCAACTCAATTTGAAGTCATTATAAGCTTCAAAAGCATCATATCCAAAAATACCTACTTTTTTGGAATTCACGTTAAAATCTGTGTGGACATTATTTCTAAGATCCAGTATATTATAAAACGCATTATTACAGGAAATGAGATTTGAATCTTTGCTTATGGTCCACAAACAATCGATTAATGAATTGAATATAACGCAAAGATCGCGCCATACGTGAAACAAAACGCAGAAGTTTGCGTCAAACATGAAGAAAGACCAAAAAGATCGCGTCAAAAACGCTCAAAAATAATGATTATACCGACAATTTTCTTCGATTATTGCATTGTGAGTTCCTTCTGGCTGCCAAAAACGAATATTATCTGGATGTTATGCGTTTTTTACGTGAAGCTGTCCAACAAAAGAGGTCAGATTTAAGGGCAGATAACCCTAGGTTTTTGCACCGCGATAATGCGCTCACATTGTATTGGCTCTCCATGAGTGTTTTGATAAAACTTCAACTAATATCGCTTCGCAACCACCACATTCGCCTGATTTAGCACCGTGCTACCTCTAGATATCCCTAAAGTCAAAACATCATTACGAATCGATTGAAGAGATTCACAGCAAGCTTTAAAGGTCATACCAAAAGGTGACTATTTGGAATTTTTCAAGGATTGGGAAAAAACGTTGACGTAAACACACTATGCCGAAGTCATAAAATAGATTTGCAGAGAATGCATGCGATCCCCTCATGTCAGAGGAATCACCAGCAGGCAAGGAGAAATAACTGATCAGATTGTATGTCTCTGCATATGAACTTTTCATATTGAAATTGAATGGTTTCACTTCCAAAAATGAATGAAAAAGCACAATATGTGTTAAGAATTCAAAACAAAATTTGTAATTATGAACCAATCGTGGTTAATATTATAAAATTTCATTTGCTTTAACACATTTAATGTTCACCAGTGATTGAGATTGAGAAAAAAAAAACAAATTCCTTTGCAAACCATGAATGAGATATGGGAGAGCTCCTCAAAGATATACAGGGTGAATTTTTAATCGTAGTTTTTTTTTTAAATCGAATAAAACACTCAAATTTTTTATTGGAATCGATAAATTGGTCTTTGCCATTTAATTTTTAAAGATAATTTCATGTAAATGTTGTCCGCGACTCCGTCTCAAAATATCCATTCGGAATTTCCAATTTTTCGTCACTTTTTCCAGCATTTCGGTCTGTATTCTACGAATAACTCGTGTTATGTTATCCTATAAGGCTTCAATAGTGTTTGGCTTGTCCGCATAGACTAACGACTTGACATAACCCCACAAGAAATAATCAAGAGGCGTTAAATCGCAAGATCTTGTAGGCCAACTTACAGGGCCAAATCGAGAGATAAACTGCTCATCAAATTCATCCCTCAACATATCAATTGTTTGACAAGCAGTGTGGCTGAAACCACATGTCAACCAAATTCAACTCAGCCAATTGGGGCAAAAAAAAATCGCATAGCTTGATATCGTTCGCCGTTGACGGCACGTTTCTTCCACGGTCGTCTTTTGAGGAAAATGGACCGATTATGCCGCCAGCTCATAACTTATGCCGCCAGCACCAGACTATCATTTTTTCGGGAAGCATCGGTAATTCATGTATGGCATGTGGCTGTTCATCACTCCAGATGCAACAGTTTCGCTTGTGTACGTATCCGTTCGTTAAAAATGAGTCTCATCTCTAAACACAATTTTTCGATAAAATGGCAGATTTTCATTGACCATTCACCAAAAATTAGACGTAGTGTTAGGTCATTCGTCATTCCACGATGAACAGGCAGAGTGTACTGTACACTTTTCACTTTGAAAATGTCATGGCTAAAGAAAATGTTATTCGATTGAAAGCCCACGTTTGAGTCACGACTTTTGTAGTAAGTTTTCACTTTTTTTACGCTTCCTTCTTCTATATAAATAACACTTCAGATGACAGGTATTTAGCAGCTGATGGCCGTGCCAGACCAGCTATTTATGATTTTAAATGTGGGGAAACTGCTATCAGCTCAAGAGAAAATGAAACCACACTCAAAATGAAATATCTCTATTTTAATTCAAAAGATAGTGAAACAATTGTTTCTACAATCTTTTCTTTTTGATTATATTTCTGCATGTAAAATGTTTTCCATGAGTCGTGATTTTTGGACGGTGCGAGCGAATTTGAATTAACGTCTAAACGCAGGATTATTATATGATATCATTACTTTGCGATTCATTTCATAGGCGGTGACTGATGTTGGCTACGATGTCCTATGTTTATTAAGCTTATCAGTCTTAATGAGAGGCACAATTGAGAGTTTTAAAATCGGGGTTGGGTTTGGCGTTTCCTAACTTCAGCAGAAATTCGTAGCTCTGGTTGTGACATAACCGAATAAAATTTTTCTGAAGGTTATCGAAATAAAAATTATCCGAAAAATATAAGATACAATAAAATCAAATTCATTACTTTCTCAACAGTTGGCTTTGATAATTTGTATTTCGCGCTATATAAGTGCGATCGGGTTACGCTAGATGGCGCTAGAAAAAGAAATTAAATAATCACACAGTTTTGCTATTCCTTGACCAAACACTGTAGAAAATAAACAGCAGTAAAAAGGAAATACACCTCATTTTACAGCATTTCTTCGATAAAGGCAAAAACGCAAACCAGGCGGCTGAAAATGCGAACAAAGTTTTCGTTCCTAATACTGCAGCAGCCAATTATGTACAATTTTAATTTTGTCAATTCTGTTCTGATAATTTTAATGTCAAATACACACCACGCTCTGGAAGACTAATTGTCGAAAATGTCAATAGAATAGTAAAAGTCGTCAAGTCCCACCATCATGTAAACATTATTTCGATTGTCCAGGACCTAAACATTGTGCACAAAACCATTTGGAAGTACTTGAATAAAGCTGAATACAAAAACAAGCTCGATTTATGGGCGCCACACAAATTAAAGCAATAAAACTTGATGGAACGAATTTCCATCTGCAAATCACTGCTGAATCGCAAAAAAATTGACCCATTCCTGAATCGGATGGTGACAGGTGCTGAAAAATGGCTCACTTATGACATCGTCAAGAAAAAACCGTCCAGATCGGATCGTAATGAGCTGGCACAAATGATGGCCAAGTCAGAATTCAAGTTCAGGATGGTTTTATTTTTGTGTTACGTAGAATTTGCAGGGAATTATTTACTATGTGCTGCTTCGTTACAACCAAACTTTTAATTTGGACCTGACCCTGGTCAACTATTGGACAGAAACGTCCAGCTTCGAGTAATAGAAGAGAAACTGTGTTCCATTAGGAACACTCGCCAGGAGCTACGGAAACTTAGTTGGGAAGTTCTTATGCATCAAGTATACAGACCAGATCTGGCAGCAAGGGATTACTGTCCGTTTCTATCTACGGTGAATGATTTTGCTGGCGAAAAATTAGCCAAAGAAGCTTGTGAAAATCAACTGTTTTTTTTTCGCCAGTCAAGATGAGGGTTTCTATGACACAGGTATGATGGAAAGAAAATCTAAATGGCAATGTTTTATGGAACAAAGCGGATCATTTAAACTATGTTAAATAAATATTAGGCGCGCAACTAAGTTCCCGCTGTTTTTTTCTTTTTTTTTTTTTTTTTTTTTTTTTGTAGAAACTCAACTTTATTATGAAAACATGTTTATAAAAGATTCATTGAAAGCATTACCCATTGCTAGTTACTACTTTTTCCCATCCTCCTGGCAAAGCTCGAATTCCACCACGGTGAAACTGTTCACTTTTTGAGGCTATCCACGAATCTAGCCATTTCCAGATGTCGCCATATGAATGGAACTGCTGGTCAGCCAGATCACGTGCCATCGAATGGAATAAGTGATAATCGATCGGCGCAATATCTGAAGAATATGACGGATGGAGTAGGACTTCCCATTTCAGCGTTTCCAAGTAGGCTTTAACGGGCTTGGCCATATGAGGCCGAGCGTTGTCATGCTGAAGAATCGCTTTTTCATGCCTCTCTGCGTATTGTGGGCGTTTCTAGCGCAGAGCTCAACTTAATCGCTTTAATTGATATGCTCGTAATAAATACCACCAACCTGGTCCCTCCAAATACAGGGCATAACCTTCGCAGCGTGAAAATTCGGCCGAGGCGACGACGTGGAAGCATTACTGGGCAGCCCTCCTTACTTTTTTTTTCTTTGGACTGCTGTAATGAATCCATTTTCCATTACAATGAAGAAAACCCTTCCGTTTTTTGCCACTGAAGCAGTTGTTAAAAGGCGTAAAAACGACGCTCAACGTTCCTTGGCTTCCACTCACAAGTAAACCAAGTTCCTTGCTTTTGAACCATTCCCAACGCATGCAAACGCTTGAAAATGGCTTGGCGGGTAACCCCTAATACTGAAGCAAGCTCTATCTGCATTTGACACGGATCCCCATCAGGCAATGCCGTCAATTTAGTGTCTTCGAAAGGGTTTCGTCTTCCTTCACGCGAACGGTTGTCAACATCAAAATCACCGTCTTTATAGCGACGGAACCAACCTCGACACGTTGTTTCACTTAAAGCGGCATCTCCGTAAAGGCTTTGAAGCTCTCAAAGAGCTTCAGCGGCCGTTTTCTTCAATTGGAGGAAGAAAATCAATACTTCCCGCATATGACGATTAGTTGGCACAAAATCCTACATTTTCACACAACCAACGAATATGACGTCAAAAGAAAATCACTAACGTGTTGCTGCCGTATGTTTACCATACGTCTAAGCTTGGCTCATGACGCTTAGGTTAGGCAGAATCGACTACCACTTACACCTGGCGCCATCTATTGGTAAACAGCGGAAACTTAGTTTCACTACTAATGTGTTAACCAATATCATGCAAAAATTATGGATCTCTTATTACTACACCTATTAAAATGTACGCCAAACATAGAATTAGTATTTGATATAGCGTTCGCAGGGCAGGTCACCTGCAACGAGTTGAGCCCAATATGCCTGCCAAGAAAGTATTCTCGACGTTTCCAGTTGGTGGCAGAAGATCTGGAAACCCAGATGAATAGAGCTAGTAGAAGATGATGATGCAAGAAAACTATCAATACCTAACTGGAAAGCAACGACTCAAAACAGAGATGCCTGGAGAAAATTTGTCGACCAAAGCATAATCTACCTGATGATTCAGCGCTTTAAAATAAATAAATAAAAATAAATAAAGGTGTCAAGTTGCAACCATTTCGGTGGAAGGCTGTGGGAAATTACTCTATTGATTTTGTCTTCCAAAAACACAAACATTATCAGCAGCATATGGCAATTAGGTATGCAATTAATTCAAGTTTCCGTTTATTTCCCCCAAGTCTTATAATATCACTTCATGAAATGCATCCAAGACTTTTTGAGTATAACTAACTTGTCGGGTTTCAAATATCAAGATTTCCAAACATACCTCATTTATTTAGCATATCTAATTAATGACTGCTACAATTTTCGTGGCTGATGTATTTCCATTCATTATTTACATTAACGATAATTTCACAATGTAAGTTTCATTTCATTTTAAAGCAGTCGATGTTAGAACAAACTCATTAAAGGTAAACCGCGTTACGCGTGCATGCGAGCGAATAGCGCAGGTGTGCCTGAATGTTTGTGCATTAGAGCGTTTGAATGTTAGCGCAATCCTAACGCTATTTAAATTACATAAATTAACAAATAAATACAATACTAATAATAATAATAATAATAGCAATGACAACAAGAACGACAACAACAACTACATCACACGGCAATAAC
>JAHXMU010000673.1:1199730-1230262 GCA_019455685.1 Philornis downsi
CAGTTGTTGTTTCACCTAAATGCAAAGGCAACACACCAGCGACCACACAGCACAGTGATTCCAATGAAGACTGTTTTCAAATTTGGAATGGAAAAAAATATCAATAATTTAGTGATTCCAATGAAGACTGTTTTCGAATTTGGAATGGAAAAAATATGAATAATTTATTGCATAGGGTTTCATTTTCTACGGGCGACTTCTACGTAACGGACGCTTCCAGATCAGAACGACCAAAAGCAGTTGTTTCCGAGAAGGTGAGAGATTTAATTATTGTTAATCCCAGTAGAGTATTTAGGAAAATAGCTGAAATAATCAAAAAATCAATCTCAACCGTTCACGGCGTTATAAAAGAGCTCGAATTTGTGAGAAGGTCTCTCTTGCGGACCCGTCAGAAACTGTCAGAGTTTGGGTGGGAAGTTTTACCTCACCCACCGTACTCCCCAGAACTCGCCCGGTCCGACTATCACGTATTTCGCAGTCTGAGCAACCACTTGAAAGATTTGAATTTCTATAACGATTAAGTGAAAAATCGTATTGAACATTTTTTTCAGAAAAACCACGCGAGATTTATTAGAGAGGAGTTAAAAAGCTCCCTGAGAGGTGGGTTATTAAAAAAGGAGGAGGTTATAAAGGGTGGCGCATAAGTAACGTTAAGGTTTATTCAATGTATAACCTTTTTTCTGCATTTATTTAACGTTGATATTTATTAAAATTTAGAATATAGTTTGGAGATATGTTCACTTTATGTTTTAAGAATAATATCTTTCGAATGGTGCCCATTGTTTGCTTCTACCTGACGTGCTCTTTCCAAATCAAAAAAACGTGATATTATTCGACTGCCAAAAATTTCGCGCAGAATAGCCATAGTTGGACGAGCTGTATGAGCTGTGACTCCCTCTTGTTGGAACCACAAATCTGGATTGTTCTGCACTTCTGGCTTTAAAAATTTTTCAATCATTTCCCGGTATTGAATACCGTTCACATTAATCGCAACTCCTTCGTCGTTTTCGAAAAAATATGGTCCAATGATCCTCTCTGAAGTTATTCCACACCATACTGTGCATCTAAGTGATTGCATTTGATCTTCAACAATTATTCTTGGATTTTCGGTGAACCACATTGTGCAATTTTGTTTATTCACGTAACCATTTGGATGAAAATTAGCTTCATCGCTCATTATGCAAACTCATGAGTTTGTGAATAAACTCGTTGTTTTCTAGGCATAATTCTTGAAAACGGCGACTATATTGAATGGGTTCTTGTGCATCATTTGGTTTTAACTCGTAAACCAATTGCATCTTATATGGCAAAAGATGTAACATATATAAAATTATATATAAGGATGTAACATATAAAGACCGCCTAGACATCTCTAACTGCTGAGATCGTCGTCTGGTGGAAGTTTCGGGGTTTTCCTCAGTACTTGCTTGCTTGAATTTCAAAGTAAAATTAAACAACTTTTATTCCTTGTTCCGTGCTGAGCCTTTCCATCATAATTTTTCCAATTTTTTCTGTAGAGACGAAAAAAAGACTTAAACAAAAAATGTATTCACTGATCAAATCTTAACGTTACTTATGCGCCACCCTATATAATAGATTAGAATAATTGTTTTCTTGTATATGAATCTGTAAATAAATTTCTTTTAAAAACCGAACGAACTTTCCGAACAACCCAATAATTCAAATTAATAATAACTACCGAGTTTGTTTAGATTTGAAAACGGTTAAAAAACGTTTCTTTGGTTTCTTTGTATTACTGGGAGTAATGAAAATGTTAATCTTTTTGAATGAATTTCAGTTTTTTTTTTTGCTGGATATGCGTAGAAAAGGGTAATAAGACGGTCCAGATATTGTTGAGACACAAAAGCTGATGCATGGAAGTTCCCAACTAAGGACGGTATATCCTAACGTTATGAATTAAGACGTAAAATTCCAACTATTTGCTGCACAATCGTGACCACAATTTTGGCTGAAATTTGTCACTTCGACAACACTGTGCTTGCTTTCGCCCACACAATTGCATTTGTGTACCAAAAACTTCCCAGAGGGATATAAAAACTCGGTTTTTATTGGCAACCAACCAGCCAGCCAGCGTCATTTTAAATGTTTATTTCTATTTTTCTGTTTTTCCCCCTATTTTTGGCTATTTTTAAATGTGTTGGTAAGTATTGCTGGCACTCACACTGTTTTACTCGCACTGGTTTGAGTTAACAAATATTATTTGGATAATAAATGTAAACTGCGCCTAATTTGCCGTTCCGCACATTATTTTATTCTATTTAAACAAAAATGTTTAATTTATTACAAATATTTAACAAACGTATAAATTTATGATCACATCCATTACGAGGGGATTAAGATTAAATCGGGCTCTTTGTTGTTTGCAGGGTGCATAATAATTCACAGGGGAATTGTAGGGTGTCAAAGGGGGGGTTTATATGGCTATTTGCTCAGTAAATTGAATGAACATACAAAATTGTTGAAATTAGAGAAATTTTGAATCACTAAATTTGGGAAAGAATTTTCACATTAATATGCAAATGTCAGCTAAAAAAGGATTGCCCAAAGTATGAATAGGCGGCAGAAATTTGGGATATAAATTGTCAATGAGGTGACAGAATGTTTGGAATCAAGACGATTAAAAAAGTCAATATTGTGCCCAAAAGTAAGACTACTGGTCAATTGAAATCACGCTAGTATTTTGGATATCAGATTTATTTATTTTTTTTTTTTTTCTCAGCTACTGGTACATGACAGATACCATTAGTATTTAGTATTTCAGCTTTGGTTTTATACGGCGCAAAAGTACTTTTAGATGTGGTGAATAAGAACAGTCGATTAACAATTAGGGCCCTGCTAATGATGATGACATTTCAAGCGGATCAGTCAGCGGATCATTTTATAAGATATTTTGAACCACAGACCCATCAATTATTGCTGCCGGTAAATAAAGAACATTATCTAGACGAAATGGGAGAGAGTGAGAGAGTGAAATCGTCGAAAAAAAACAGATTTATGGAAAGAAAAACACGATAATGCACCATCTCAAAAAGCTATCATTGTGAAGAAATTTCTTAAAAAAAAAAAAAAAAACGCCTGTGCAATATCATCGAACATCGAACCATATTCACCTGATATGGTTCCAACTGGCTTTTTCTTTGTCCAAACTCAAATTTCAATTTCGAGGCACCAATTTTCACAAACTTCTCCATATTGGTTTCTTAACACTATCATAAAGATTTTCTTACTATTTCATAGTAGCCATAAGTCGTTTTTTACTATTTATTTACTATTTTATTTCCATATCGCAATCCAAAGCCGCATACGGCGAAATTGATTACGTAGACCAACATTTTAATAATGATTATTATAATAATAGTATTAACGGTATCAGCAACAAATATGGAGAAAGATAGAATATAAAAAGTGTAGCATCAACAATTTATAGTGAAACTAGCCGACCCGGCAAACGTTGCTTTGCCTTTAAATTTTAGCAGGAGCAGAAATAATTGCTTTTTGATTTGTGGTTTGTATAGGAGGTACCACTCCCCATTGTCCAATCCCGCCCATATTTGCAGCAGCACTTAAGATATGTACACCAAACCGATGTACCAAATGTTGTTCAAATACCGTAAACAGGAGCAGAAATATTTGATATTTAATTTATGGTTTGTATGGGAGGTACCACGCCCCATTGTCCAATCCCGCCCATATTTGCAGTAGCACTTAAGATATATACACCTAACCTACGCACCAAATTTTGTTCAAATACCGTAAGCAGGAGCAGAAATAATTGGTTTTTAATTTTTTGTTTATATGGGAGGTACCACGCCCCTTTGTCCAATTGGACCGAATTGTAAATCTAAACCATCCCGGGCACCACCCAGACGCATATACAAAAATTTATGCAAAGCAGTCCAGCCGTTTAGGAGGAGTTCACTGACAACGCCCGTATAGTAGAATTATATATATAAAGATATAATAATTCTACAAGCAAGACATTAAGATCTTCTTAAATCCAAAACATGATAGTGAGAATCTTCTATGTTCATATGGAATTATTGAATTCCATAGCCGTATAGTACTATTAGCGTTCTTGCCAGTGGAAGTTGTAAAATATTGGTTCTTGAAGACCTTCCAAATACAAATTTGGAAACCATGTATGGGGGAGTGCCAAATTTCATACTTTTGTAGGAAAACGAAATAGTTCTAAGGTCGATAAAGTTTTCAAGTGTACATCCCAAAAACTCAACAGTATATGGTGTAACATGATCATAATGTTTTAATTTGTACACAAAAAGAATTATACGGTTAAAGTATATTTTTAATTGCTCTAATCTACCTCACAGGGACACATTTATGTCATATAACTTGCGTAGCAAGAATGTAATTTTAGAAGCTACCTGTCTGATATGGCTTTCAAATTTGAGAGTATCATCAATACTAAATCCTAATATTTTTATGGTGCTAACATTATCAATAATTAAACCATTTAACATAAATGAAACAGATCTGCTAGGGATTAAGTTAAAAGTTATTGCTTTTGATTTAGACGGGTTTATATGTATAAAATTATTTTCACACCAGCGGCCTATATTTTTTAACTCATTATTTACACGATTTTAGAAGTTGTCAAAAAAAATCTTTATTCTCATAAGCCAGGAGTTGCAAATCATCAGAATATAAATGAGCTTTAAGAGAATATTTATGTCCAAAGATGTCATCGATGTAAATTGAAAACAACGTGGGCCCTAATACAGAACCCTGCGGTACACAACGATATGTCCGTTGTAAACCCGAGTTTTCACCCTGGGACTGAACATATATTGTGTTCTGCCACATAAAAAAGAACGAATGAAATGGCATGGCGATGTCGAGAAATTATAAATTTAATACAGCTTATTTAATAGTGTTTCATGACCTATCTAAACTAATTAAACGGTTAATTACAGGGAAAAAGGCTATTAAAATTTGTCATCGATGTTGTCCCAAATTTTTCATGGTTGTTTCCAAATTCATATTCATATTCAAATAGCTAATGGAAGCGCGCTCAGTTTTTGACAAGCGACAAACTGTTATGTTGAGGGGAAACTTCGTAAGGCACCAGGAACTAGACGGTTTGATTGGTCTTTCGCCCCTATACTCAATTCATTTCGCCCCTATAATCAATGATTTACATAGCACTGAGGAACAAATTAAGAGTAACACCGCTCTTAGAAAATTGACCATAAGGAACGTGTAGCCTTCAAATGCTAGAAACTAAATCTGGTTTCCAAAACTTTCTGCGGTAACAAAAATTCTGAAAGGACTTTCGACGAGTGAATCATTGGCTGTGCAGTTCGTTGATGAAAAATGTCCCAGTTGATCACTTTTTTTCCTTTTTGAATTTAAATGTTCATATTTATCTGATCTGGAGCGTTAGGATGGCGTAAACTGATTACACCTACCTGGAATTGTATATTTCTCAATGTAAATTTGGTTAATGGAGAAATTTGCATTTGGTCACAGTGCGACAAAATGTTGTCGGTACATATAGAATTGAAAATCCGATATTACGCCTGAAACATGGGGCGTAAAAATTATGACAGGGCTTTAGAGAGTTCAGTTAAATATCTGAAACTGGAGCTTAACTTTTATGCCAACCAGGTATTGACGATTTCTATACCAGGATCGGATGCATAAGCCACCGATCTAAAGAAAAACATTACTATTAAGAAAATAGAGAAGATACATCTATCCTATAAGTGAATGTCCTCGACAATAACTGTATTAATCAATTATATGGGAGGGAGAACTGTGGAATCCACCAAATCGTTCTATAATCTTGGAACTAACACGCAACCCTAACAAAAAATCAGGTTTCTTTGTAATAAACTGCCAGCGAATTTAGCGCGTCAAGATTAAAAAAAATACCGCTTAAATTCAGCAATGGTTATGGTCGCCTTTCTATCAAAAATATAGACTTTGTTTGCACCGATAATACACAAAGTAGTGCATATCCAAAAGACATAATCTTGCCACAAACCATCGAAAATATCCAGAAAACGCTTCCCTATGATCGAAAAGTTTTGATTTGTTTCGAGAAATTTGATTCAGAATGTTTTAAACATAAAACATAAATTTGTCTATGAAAGAAAAAAATAAAATCGGGCGATATAGGGAAGATTATACCGTATTTTTATAGGAATTAATCATAGTGTTAAGGGTTACTTTAAAGTTAACAGATTAAGCTGAAATTTTGTACATAACGTCTTGTTTTTTTTTTTTCTTTTTGTTCATTGAAACAGGATCAGAGGTTGGAAGCAGCGAAAATCTAACGTTCGAAAATTTACTTACAGCTAAGAGCCACCCTAGTGTATATTGCAATGATGCACATGTCTGACAACATCTGTAACGCTTCCAGTTTCTTGAAATTTCTTTATAATCATGTCAATTCCTTGCACAGTAGGATGATTATGACGACCATAATCACCCCGTAATGTACGAAAAGTGCCCATGTTTGAATCACCATTTTTATAGTAAATTTTAACCACTTTTACGCATTCTTCGATTGTTAAATGATCCACATTCGCAAATGGAAAACCGTTCACTATATAAATAAATAACACTTCAGATGACAGGTATTTAACAGCTGATAGCCTTGCCAGATCGGCGGTTTTGAAACCACTAAATAGATAACTCTCTATTAATCGAATGTTTAGTCGTTAATTGCTGCAGTGTTGTACAATTGAACCTCGTTTTTAAACAGATCACTTTTTGTTTACATTACCAAATTAGAGGTAAAAAATTATAAATTTCGAAACGTCAAGGATAACGGTCATCCTAATGTAACATAAAATACTTATCTACCTAAATATGCAGACATTCATTCACATACAGCGAAACTTAAAGTGAAAAGTTTTCTTTTGTCTTCGAAGATTTGTAGTTTGCTGAGTTTGCCTCAGTTTTTACTTCAAGAATGTTGGCAAAAGTGTATCATAAGGATAAAAGCGAAAAGTTTTTTCCGGGTTTGCGTCTTCTTCGCTTTTAGTCTTACTCGTTTTCTTCACCATAAAGGAATTCCACTCAACTTACAGACATGCAACAGCAGCACCATCATCATCATCATCATCATCGCTCTATATTGGCTGTTGTTAGAATCACCGTGGTTTTTTTCATTATCTGCATAGTGGTGTAACATCCACTTTGAAATTGTTTTAAGTACTTGCAACATATGCAACACTTACGTTAACGTAAACGGTGCCTCTAGCATACGAGTATAAGCAGTAAAACAACAATAACAAGCAAGCAGTAGACGCTGCAACGCCATTTACGCACTAAAGGGAAAAATTCTATCCACATGAGTGGGAGTCACAGTGGGATTCATGGTTATTTCGAGAAATTTAAAAATTTTTAAAGGATCGTGACCGGAACGAGGACAAATGGGAAACAACTTTTAACCTGTTTGGTTTTTGCGTATTCAAATCACAACTATACTCAGTTGTGATTCAGATTCCAACCGTCGTTTTAGTACTTTTCTGGAAGCAAATTCAGTAACAACGAATATTTACAATAATTCCTTCTAATGGAAAAAGTTGCATAACATATTTGCAAAAATATTAAAATTGCAACAAAAGCCATGCGATTGGAAAAAACGTAATCATTCTCTATATTTCTATTTGGATACCATACCCTGTTGTTGTTCGCCTTCATTTCTCTACTTTCGTTATCTATTAGGGGACCAAATTTTCCTCATCTCTGTTACTCATCTTGTTACAACTCATAATTTGTGATTGAAATTGTGAAAACTCAAAAAGATTTTTTTTAATATTCACAGAAACGTATTCCGCTAGCAATGATGAGAAATACTATTTAATTTTCAATACATTGTCTCTGAGAATTTCGGAAATAGTTTTGAATTTTTTGAATATCGTTCACAGGAAGAAAATTCAATAAGTGAATAGGTGCCGAATAGAACAGACGGCAAAAGTTTAGCCAGCAGTCCATCGTGGACTGCATGATATAGCATCACTCTAAAAAGTTGTCTCCTCATAGGTAATATATCAACCTGTTTCATTTTCTCAGCTAAAACCCGTATCTTTCTACACCTGTTATTAGGGCGATCCCTTACAAATGTATACAATTTAGTGACAGTCACTTCCCCTATTTTTTTGTTACGAGAGCCGTTCCAATACTAGCCGACCTAACAAAGAAATCATAAGAGTTGCAAAAAATTTCCTAGTATTTTCAACATAATCTCCTCGATACACTCTTTTCAGCGATATTCAACAGCTTCCGTACCCTGTTTATAGCAAGAACTGTCAAACTCCTTAAAATAGCCATCAACTGTAGACTCCACCCCCGGCATTGTTGGCAAATCTTTAACCACCGAACCATTTTTTTAAGTTTGGAAATAGCAAATAGTCCGAGAGAGCTAATTCTGGCGAATAAGGTTCATAATAAAGCAATTCTAACTTTAATTCAATAAATTTAGTCATCGCAATATTGGATGTGTGAACATTACCTTGATGAAACAACACTTTTTTCCCCCTAAATACCGTCTTTTTCTATCATTTCATCACTTATACGCTGCAATAAATTAGCATAATATTCATTGTTGATGGCGTTTTTCCTTTCTGAAGTTAATCAATAAAAATAAAGCCATACGCATCCCAAAAACAGACACCACATCCTTGCCTGCAGTTGAAAACGTCTTCACCTTCTTTGTACACGATTCTCCTATTCCATTCCTTTCCTATTACATTGCTTTCACTCTTCCTTTTTCTCAAGTGTGAAGTGGTGGACCCATGTCTCATCCATGGTTATAAATCGACGCAAAAATTCGGCCTTATTGCGATGAAGCATCGCCAAACACTCTACTGAGACATCCTCACGAGGCTGTTTTTGCTCTATTGAAAGCAAGCGCGACATCCATCTTGCACACAGCTTTCTTATCTACAAATCTTCGGTCAATATACGATACAGAAAACTTTCTGAAATGCCTATCATTTCAACTTGCTCACGCATCTTCAGCCGACGATCATCCAATACCATTTTGTAGATTTTCTTAATCGTATTCGGTGTGGACACCACAATTGGTCGACCACCACGGTGTTCGTCTTGGCAGCTCGTACGGCCTCGTTCAAACTCTGCTACTCAATATTTTACAGTCGTAAACTGAGTAGTAGACTCCCCTAAAGTAGAATCTAGCTTGACTTTAATATTGGTTGGACTAAGACCTTTCAAATGAAAAAAATTGGATTACATGACGGTGATCAATTTTTTTCCATATTTAGAAATACACAGAGATCGTTTATTTTTGATGGCTCAAATCAAAATACTGAACAATGTGGCGCCTTGAAACTTAAAATATATGTTTTATAAAGTTGCGACTTTTCACCAAAATAATTTTTTCCAAACTACTGGCACCCTCTATACATTAAATCGGCTAGTTTTTTAACCGCCCTCGTACACAATTCACCCGGTATATTGACACTGCAGCTAATCCAGCTGAAGACCCAAGTGAAACAAATAGAAGCGTACCACATGAAATCTTTTCGTCAACTGGAATGCTGCCATGGATAGTCCAATACTCCAGAATTGTATGAACTCATCGCCGAGTTTTCTGTTCCTACGAAGCTGCTATTATTTCGCAGAATGCCCCTAGCAAAAACAAACTCTTCAGTAATTACTCGTATACATACAGAATCTCAGTAAGCCATTTTATATGAATACCACTTTTCCAACATACTTTTCAAGACGATTACGAGGAAAGCAACAAGATTAGACCATCTTTAGACAAGATTAGTACCATCTTTAATAGAACCTGTACGTTGTTATACATTGCTAGAAAACTGTATTATGTTACTGCAGCCTCCTCAGGCATTGGAAAGAAGCAAACAAAAGTGGGTCTTTCGGTAATCAAGGACAAACCCAAGTTACTTGTTACGATATACAAAACCTGTTCATTGGTGTATGAATTCATTAATTATGTCTTTCTCCAATTAAACTAATGAAGTCAGCCTGGTATTCGAATAGATGCTAATATCGGTTTGCAGATGACTTAAGCAAAAAGCTCTGTCTCCAAAGCCATCAAACATCAGATCTACTTGATTTGTTGTATTGCGCTAAAATCGGATTATAAGCTGTATTGTCGAAAAAGAATTCGATGCGCGATGCAGAAGATTAGGAGGATCAGGATTTTTAAACAGTTTCAAAACTTTGTACGAGTATTTGAATAAGGAGCATAGAAAGCTGAAGCGCTTAGTAAAAATGTCTGTTCTAGCCGCTATATAACTAAGTAAGGTAATAATTGCTCCTATAAATTACATCGGATTCCTTATAAAAAAGAAAAAAGAAAACAATTTCCATTACATATCCTGCATAAGACAAGGGAGAGCTTCTCACATTCAGTGAGCTTACACGCATTTTATTTTAGACTTCATATTACATTGGAGAAATATGCGATTGTAACTCAGTTTCCATACAAGTTTTTGGCACAATTTTGCTTTTAATAGAAACATACAATTTTAGTATCCAAACGAAATTCGGAATTTAAATTTGAAATCATAACCCGGGAGAGCCATCCATATTTAAAAGAAAATACATTTTAAGCGAAATAATAATCTTCATAAAAATGGACAAAGCTTAAGTAAAACTTTATATGTTCACAAACTACAAACCAACTCCTCTTTAAAAAAATATCGCTTTGGATTCGTATTACGGACTACTAGCAATTGAATTCTTGTCTAGTAGCTATGACAGTTATAAATTTCAAAATTTAAAGTTTTTATTCACTGTGTAGCTCCACAACTTAAAAATTTCCTATCAACAACGTGCAAGATATATGAAAGCGCTTTAACAATTATTCATACATGTAGATCGTTCTACTTACGTATAAATATATAAATAGATAGCGTAATGGTACATATGCGTAGCTCACTACTTTTAGTATCTTTCAAATGTTTCAAACCACACGTTTACAATTTTGGTGTGCGTTTTTATCTTGGGCACTTCTACTAGCAGCGACCACCACTATGTATTAAAACTAGTACTTAACACTTTCTTGAAAAGTGTCCCAGCTATTTTGATGATGATGGTGGGTGAGAGTGCCGTCATACATATAACTTGGTAAATGTTCTTGGCAACAATAGGGCTTATGCGTGAATTCATATACAAGTGAGTGACTAAAACGTAGCGTAATGATGAGCTTTAAAATCTACTTCCATGTACAAGGAAATTTTGTATCCTTGTGTGTACTAAGAAGTGGAAATAACTACACTTACACTGACATTAGCTCGTGTTCATCTTGGCGAAAAGAAATAAAGACGTAGAAGGTGAGCGAAAGTTTCAAAACAAAGGGCTGTAATGTTTCAACAATATTGTTGCTGCCCTGAGCTGGAAATATGTGTGGTCAGTTAACAGTGTTGCTGCGGCAATATATCTAGTTTTAATCTAAGATCGGTGTTAAATAATACAAACGATTTCAGAAATTATTTTAATTACTTTCCTACAATTTAATTAACTACGGGGGTGGTCGTAAAACCGGTAATATCTCTAATTTTAATCCAAGATCAGTGTTAAATAACTCAAATGATTTCACAAATTAATTCTAATTACTATCCTACAATTTAACTAACCATGAAGGCGGTCCCAAAACTAGGCGATCTGGCGTATAAATGATGCCAGTAGACTGAAAAAAATATTTTGGTGAAAAGTGGCAACCTTATAAAACATATATTTTAAGTTTCAAGGCGTCACATTGTTTAGTATTTTTTGATTTGAGCCATCAAAAGTAAACAATCTCAGTGAATTTGTGAATATGGAAAAAATTGGCCACCGTTACGTAACTCAATATTTTCATTTAAAAGGTCTCAGTCAAACCAATATTAAAGCCGAGCTAGATTCTACTCTGTAGAAGCCTGCTCCTTCATTGACAACTGTAAAATATTGGGTAACAGAGTTTAAACTAGGCCGTACTAGCTGCCAAGACAAACACCGTAGTGGTCGACGAATTGAGGTTTCTACGCTGCACACGGTTAAGAAAATCCACAAAATGGTATTGGATAATCGGAAAGGTCTCCATTCAAACCAATATTAAAGACGAGCTAGTTGCTACTCTGGAAGAGACTGCTCCTTCGTTTATGACTGTAATATATTGTGTAGGCGAGTTCAAACTAGGCCGTACGAGCTGCCAAGACGGACACCGTAGTGGCCGGCCAATTGAGGTGTCCACGACGGACACGGTTAAGAAAATCCACAAAATTATATTGAATGATCGGAAAGGTCTCAATTCAAAAGGGCCCGTCACATAAGATACGTCGCGTCCGTTGCGGCGACGTGTTTGACTGACAGCTGAGTTGATTGCATATATTTTAATGAAGAGCGTCACATTCACGACGTATGCGTTGCCGTAACGGATTAAAGTTGGTTAACCCTCAACTTTTGACGTACGGCAAGTCCGTCACAGAAATCAGCTGATTAATTTAGTTCATTAGCAGTTTGTTTTTCTGGTTATTGGTTGCAGCTTTTTCTTTTGCCTTTTTTTTTAAATTAATTTTTTGTTTCATTTAATTATTTAAATGGAATTCATGCTTATAGAAGCGATGCAGATGCACCCTTGTCTTTTTGATAAAACAATTAAAGCATATCGCGACAAGGTTGCAAAAGAAAAATCGTGGAGGACTGTGACGGCTGCCACAAACGCAACTGGTGAGCTAATTTTTAAATAAATTATTTGAATGTTGATATTGACAACATGTATTTTATATTATATTGCAGTGGAGCAATGCCAGAGTCACTGGAGGTCTCTTCGTGACAGGTACGTGAAGGAGGTCAATGCAGCCAAGGCTCCATCGGGAAGTGGTGTCAAAGACGGGAGTGGTTGGCGCTACATGGACGCGATGTCCTTTTTGCAACGCCACGTTGCTCCGCGCAGGTAATTTCAAAGCTTTGCCATTATGTTTATGGACATTTCCAATCAAATTTATTTTCCAGAACATGTTGGTTTGTTTGCTGTGAGCTGCCACCTCCTCTCGGGCAATCAACACCACATACACTCGAACCAGAAGGTAGGAAATGGAGTGATAAGAGGAAAATGCAGGAGGATTGGTTCGAGACCCTTTGTGGCTCTGTGTCTGACTGGATTAAAAACCAGCCAGCACAGAGTCAGCCTCCACAGTCGGTGTCTCGCAACCAGGATTTTTTAAAAGTGCTAGACGGCTACCTGCAGAAGCGCTCTGAGGACGACCAAGATAGGCTAAAGGTCCAATTGCTGAACATGGTTGTGAATTTTGAAAAGTGATGTGATGTATTAATGTGAATTTTTAGTTTTTTAGTTTTATATATATATGATCTCTTCGAATTTTTTGATGACCAGTGATCAATTATGTTGATTTATATATTTAGCGAGCTTTGTGGTCTTTTTTTGTGATGCAAATAAAACAACTTTTAACAACATTTAAATATTATTTTAAACGTATTTTTATTATTAAACAAATATGAAGCTACTGCGGGGAATATTGCTTAATCGGGTGTGAAACGGCATAGCTCATAAGTTCATCCCTTAATTTGAATGCGCATTTTGATGCATTATTTGACGCTGTTCTCCTGGCTCTTTGCAAAGGGACAGATATTTCACTACGCCACAGCCCATTGATCTGAATTGTGCCATCGTCACGGTCGACATATTCTGGCGGACAATAACTGCCATCATGCATTTTGAGGAAATTGTGAAGAAGCACTGTGGCTTTAATAACTTTCTCTGCGGATTCGGGTTCGGGTTCCTTATGGTTTGGTGGAATTCGTCTGGGAAGCAAAAAGTGGTTGCGAAAAACCCATGCGAGTCGCGATTTCGCAGTAGTGGTTGCACCAAATATCTTCGTTGCCCGTACAATTTTCTCAAACACTCGCGGGCTTCGAACAACATAAGCATTATTGATATTACGTTCATTAATTGGGCAGTGTCCATATTGAATTTATTTGGCAGTCTATTTTGCAAATTTGCGATAAAATTTTGTGTGCGCTAAAAACTACTAATCAGCTGTTTTCTCATATACGGCAACGGATTTGTTGTGACGACTCTAGACTCTTCATACGTCATGTCAGTCAAATACGTTGCCGCAACGTATTCAACGGATTCTATGTGTCAGAGCCTAAACCAATATTAAAGCCGAGCTAGTTGCTACTCTGGAAGAGACTGCTCCTTCGTTCATGACTGTCAAATATTGGATAGCAGCGTTTAATCGAGGTCGTAAGAGCTGCCAAGGCAAACACCGTAGTAGTCGACGAATTGAGGTTTCTACGCCACACACGGTTAAGAAAATCCACAAAATGGTATTGGATAATCGGAAAGGTCTCCATTCAAACCAATATTAAAGCCGAGCTAGTTGCTACTCTGGAAGAGACTGCTCCTTTGTTTATGACTGTAATATATTGGGTAGGCGAGTTTAAACTAGGCCGTACGAGCTGCCAAGACGGACACCTTAGTGGTCGACGAATTGAGGTGTTCACACCAGACACGGTTAAGAAAATCTCAAAAATGGTATTGGATGATCGGAATGGTCGGCTGAAGGTGCGTGAGCTAGCTAAAATGATAGGCATTTCAAAAAGTGCTATATATCGCATATTGACCGAAGATTTGAAGATGAGAAAACTGTTTACAAAATGGGTGCCGCACTTGCTTTCAATAGAGCAAAAATAGCGTCGTGAAGATGTTTCAGTTGAGTTCAGTAGAGTTTGGCGATGTTTCACTGCAATAAAGCCGAATTCTTGCATCAATTTATAACCATGGATGAGACATAGATCCACCACTTCAAACCTGAGAAGACAAAGGAACAATCAAAGCAGTGGACTGCAATGGGAGAATCGTGTCTAAAGAAGGCGAAGACGGTTCCATCTGCAGGCAAAATTATGGCGTCTGTTTTTAGAAATGCGCGTGGAATTAGTTTTATTGATTATCTTCAGAAAGGAAAAACCATCAACGGCGAACATTTTGCTAATTTATTACAGCGTATAGGTGATGAAATTATGGAATGAAGACGGCATTTGAAGAAAAAGAAATTGTTTCAGTTCACACATCCACTATTGCGATAATCCAAACTAATAAATTAAAGTTCAAATTGCTTCATCACGCACCTTATTCATCAGATTTAGCTCCCTCGGACTATTTTCTATTTTCAAACCATAAAAATGGCTCGGTGGTAAAAGATTTGCCCACAATGAGCAGGCGGAGTCTCTGATTGATGGTTATTTTAACGTCAAATTTGTTCTTACTAGAAACATGATATAGCAACTATTGAATATTGCTTGAAAAAGTTTATCGAGCTTAAAGTAAGTTTATGTTGAAAAATAAAGACAATTTTTCCCAACTGGTTTGTGGCTTCTTTGTTAGGTAGACTAGTTTTGAGACCACCCACGTATTCAATCTTTTGTGTCCCCTCTTCCTCACGACACCACTGTTTCAACTACTACTTTTACGGTTTCCTTTCAGCTACGTTCATGTTTCTATGAACATTTCCTTTTCTCGTTTATACAACAACTAAATGTGCGTAATTCACACTCTACTCTGTGTCTCAAAGAAATTGTAAGCAATAAAAGATTTCACTTGGTTTTAATTTACCATTGAAAGTTTCCTGGTTATGAATAATTTCCTTAAGGAAGATGATTTCTTTGGCTGCGGAGATGTAAGGATTTCATAATTCTAAAGAAGTGATGTAAGGAGTTGCATGTTCCTGATAATGTATTTGTTATTTTGTTACCTAAAAACACTAATTATGTGGTTAATTAATATTTCTTAGCTAATTTTATGTAACAATTTGTTGCATACAACAAATTGCAACAGACTATGAAATATATTGAATACTAGAAAACAAATCGCAATTTTTTTGTTTTTATGTCTCACTACCATGCAAGGGATTTTATGCGGAATTTTATTTGGAACGAAAGCTCTTAGAATAACTTTAATGTTGCTCTAAAGATTTTTGTCATAAACGAAATTAAGAATAAGCCAAGTTCATTTTCCACGTAATACGTATTGTATACAAATTCCATATTTTCATATAAGCATAATTGCAATTATGCTGCCTTTACGCAGACGGGTTCGTTTTCAGAACTATAAATTCGCTTTGTTTCATATACTTTTTACTAAATTGCTTACATCGGGGTACAATGACTCACATATCAGACAATGAATTTGATAAAGCATCTTCATCTTTGTCAAGGCCTATGATAAGATTGGCATTCATACCATTTTGAATCATCTCAGGAAATGGAAAATATGGTCAAATATATGAAACTACGTTAAGGACTATAAATCATATAAACATAAAAATCACAGTACGTGCTTATACATCCTACTCCAACATTTATCCTTTTCAAAATGGAATACCGCAAGGATCCCCTTTATCTGCAGTCTTATTCATAATAGCAACAAAATCGACACAGTCAACCATCACAGAAATATGTGCAAACATATTATACTTTTTAAAGAAATTACCTCAATCTTGAGCATAAAACGATCTACAACAGTAAGCAGTGAAAACCTTCGATTGAAGAAATTGGATCCATAATATCCATATGGATTTTAGAAGGAGAAATGTATCGAAAACTGCAATCTTCATTTATTAATGGCCAAACAAACCTTTCAGTTACAGGACGTCCTGCAGCGTGTAAGTATGTTTCATAGTTCTTTTAGTTCTTTAAATTATATAACTCAGTGCTTTGTCTAATTATATCGCTACACAAAGAGTTGATTTCGTAATTATTAGAAACCTTAAAAGTACCAAAAAACAGGACATAGACTTGAAAATAAAGGAAGATATTTCCTCATAGTGTCAACATTCAGAAGCCCAGATTTCTCTAAACAAATGCCAACATCTACCTGCAGGAAACATAATTGCAACCTCCAGATTTCTTGTGAAACTCCACCTAAGCAACAGTAGGTAAAGTTTGCTACTATGAAAATCATAGGAACAACGTTCAACACCCTATATCGTTGGAATTCCCACATAGACAATATTTTGCCTGCACTCAGCAGAAGACTGAACACAGGCTGGTGCTCGAAGTGTACTACGGTGAAACAGTAACTGTCATTTAAAGGCGCCGTTATTTAAAGGTGTTGAAAACATTTTTTAAACCCGAACTGCACCGAAGACGTATACGTTTCAACAGCATTTGGTTCATACATAGCCAGATCTGTTAGGGCGCAGCTCCAACGGAAATGCCGAAAAAAACATAAATATCTAGAAACTCCAATTTCCGCTGGCCTCCAAGGCCACCTAGCTTGACTGCACCAGACTTTTTTACGGGGTTATGTCAAGTAAGAGGTGTAGAAAACGAAACCAAGGATTTTGACTGAATTGAAGTAACTCATTAAAACAACAGTTAAGGCGATCTCGACTTCAACCCTTCAGGCCGCAATGAATAATTTTCTGGTCTGATCTGAACGATCTTGAACAATAAGGTGAACTATAACGTAGTCTTCGATATTCCAATCAATTTTAGAATAAATAAAATGAGCAATTTTTCTCCATGGCAGTTCAATCAATCGACAATAAACTTATCGCTTTTCAAGTGAAGAAAAGACAAACCACCCCTAGAAGTTTACATATTAAAATTCCATGATTTAAAAAACGATTCGAATAATTATAGCTTTCTGTATACAAACGATTCAAGACATGAAAATAGAACAGTATACAGCATATTTCATGAAAACAGAATTAATAAAGTTTGAACCTCACTTAGCTATAGTTCCAGGTATCCTGCTGAGATAATAGCAATACGAGATAACGAGAGATAATAGCAGATTGGAAAATTTGCCATTTTAAGAGATTCTCCTTCATCTGTAGAATCTATTAAGAGTAATAGCAATGTTCATCTCTATACATATACTTCTAGTATGTATTACATTTACTTCAACCAAAATCTTTTTGGTGATGAGAATCAATCGATATTGTTTTTTTTTTTCGAACTGCCAAACTCCTTCAAGTAGCCATCAATCGCAGACTCCACTTATTCATTGTTAGCAAAACTTTTATCATCGAGCCATTTTTTCAATTTTGGAGATAGAAAACAGTCCGAGGGAGTTAAATCTAGTGAATAGAGTGCGTGCTAAAGCAAATCGAAACAATTTTTTTTTCTTTTTTTCCATAATTTCATCACCTAAACACTGCAATAAATTACCATAATCTTCGCCGTTGATGGTTTTTCTTTTTTGAAGATAATCTGTAAAAATAATCCCTTGCGCATCCCAAAAAAAAACAGACGTCATGACCTTGCCTGCAGATGAAAGTGTTTTCCCCTTCTTTAGATACGATTCACCCATTCCAGTCCACTGCTTTGATCGTTCCCTTGCCTCAGGTGTAAAGTGGTGGATCCATGTCTCATCCATGATTATAAATCGACGCAAAAATTCGGCTTTATTGCAGTGAAACTTCACCAAACTCTACTGAACTCTACTGAAACATCTTAACGACGCTGTTTTTGCTCTATTGAAAGCAAGCGCGGCACGCATCTGGTGCACAACTTTCTCATCTTCAAATCTTCGGTCAATATGCGATGTATAGCACTTTTTGAAATGCCAATCATTTTAGCCATGTGTGGCGTGGACACCTCAATTGGTCGACCACCACCGTGTTCGTCTTGGCAGCTCGTACGGTCTCGTTTAAACTCAGCTACCCAATATTTTACAGTTGTAAACGAAGGAGAAGGCTCTCCCAGAGTAGAAATTAGCTCGGCTTCAATATCGGCTGGACGGAGACTTTTACTACTGCTTTCTCATCTTCAATATACGATGAATTGTACTTTTTGAAATTTGTATCAATTCAGCTATTCACCATCTCAGTCGATGATCATCTAATTCCATTTTGTGGATTTTTTTTTACCGTGTGTGGCGCGGACACCTCAATTGGCAGCTCGTACGGCCTCGTTTAAACCCTGCTACCCAATATTCTACAGTCATAAACGAAGGAGCAGCCTCTCTCAGAGTAGAATCTTGCTCGGCTTCAATATCGGTGAGACGGAGGCCTTTGAAATTTCCATATTTACAAATCCACGAAAATCGTTTATTTCGATGGCTCAAATAAAAATTCTAACAAAGTGGCGTTAAAACTCTGCTACGCAATATTTTACAGTCGTAAATGAAGGAGCAAACTCTTTCAGAGTAGAATCTAGCTTGGTTTTAATATCGATTGGACGGAGGTCTTTGAAATGGAAACGTCGAATTACATAACCGTGACCAATTTTCTTCATGTTTACAAATCCACGGAGATCGTTTATTTTGATAGCTCAAATAAAAATTCTAAACAATGTGGCACCTTAAAATTTAAAAAATATGTTTTATAAGGTATTCACTTTTCTCTAAAATAATTTTTTTTTAAACTACTGATATCATCTACACGACCGCTAGCTTTGAGACCGCCCTCGTACTCTAAAAATGTGAATCATATTAGTTTCATTTTATAAAAGTGATTCTCTTCTCTGTGTTGAACCAACTTTTTTATGGCCCAATTTGCCCCATTTGTATCAACCACCGATTAATCGTCGATAAGTGACAGTGTCAAAAAATTTTCATTCAAATAACGCATTTTTCCTATAAAATTCGTGTTTTTAGTATTTTTCTACAAGCATGGCGCCACTACCACCACATTTTGTTTTTAATTAACGAATAAATAATAAAAGTTAAAAAAAAAAAAATTTGAAAATTTAATGTTTATCTACAGATGGATTCAGTTTTTGTATGAGCAAGTTTTTTTTTCTACAGGGCCTATATTGTTTGATTTCGAACTTAACTGTGAGGTATTCTTAGGTAAAATGTTAGTCTTGGCCTCCATTATGGGTTCAGTGGAAAAAACGGGATGTTTAAGCATAGACGTCCGACCTCATTCGGTCTTAGAAGTTACCAAAAACGGAATGATACTCTATGGTGGTGGTTATAATAAAACTGAAACTAATTTATGTGCAGCCATCACAAATGTACTTTCTTTGTAGTTGACTTACAAGATCATCCTTAGAATTGAAATAATTTTATTAGTGCCCTTTCGAACATTTTTCTGGCAACAGATTCGAAGCATTCCAAATTGCCAGAGACGGAGTCAACAAACTTCACTGCCCATTCTACACCTTAATTTGATTTTCATACTCATTCACTCGCTACAACTAAATTACTAATTGCTAACTGCTGTAAAGGGCAGTAATAGCTCAACTCCCAGGACATGAATAAAGTAAAAACAATTTCAAGAGTACTGCCGTTCCCACAACCAAATTAAATTTAAAGCCGGAAAACCAGTGGCAATCGTAGACCACCAACATCATGTATAGAAAGAAACGGGCATCATAACTTTACAAGTCAAAAGCACAGAAGAAACACAACATATTAAAGCAAAAACAGAGCCAGAAGACGGCAGGCGGGTGGTCATGAAAGTGACCAGCAAGTAATTAATCGAGCGTTGAGTTCTGTGTAAAAGTCCGCAATTTTTAGAGCTCAACTACATCAACTCATGCGGCCAAATTAAAAATTTAAGCGAATGAATGGAGCACAAGAGTGATATTAAGTACAACTAGGAAATGATAAACAAGAAACCACCGGTCATCAACCATTAAAAAGGCGAATTATTTATCCTCCTCGCCTCACAGACTTACACAATCAAAGTTGTGGAGGACGAAACTCCATTAAAATGTTGTAATGATGCTGCCCAAATGAAATTCGTTTTTAAAACATCAAAATAATTTAGCGAAGGCAATAAAGATGCTATCCATGTCAATGAAGGACATAGTCTAACATACTGCTGGCATGATATACGTACGAATGTTTTGTGAATGTTGCAGATAATTAACGTTGTTAAAATCAAACTAAATTGCTTCAATGAGTTTATCTACATTTTATCTTAATGGGGAAAATAATAAATTTATAGCAATTCTTTCTCCAGTACATTTATTAATAGGAATTTTACTTACAAGTACTCGTACAATATTTCCATTAGCATAGAAAAATTTGGAAAAGCTTATCTGAAAAGAAATGGAAAACATATTATGGCATCATTAAGGTGGCGGTAAATAAAATTTAGAATCTAAAATAAATATAAATTTGACAAGGAAATGTTTAATTGAAATCATTCACATCAAAGCTCTAATAACAAATTTGACTTATCCTAAAAATGTTTACACGAAGTCTAATATCTGAATACTTTCAACAGGCTTTCCATGCAATAACTCAACAATTTTAGAAACGAGAAATTATACAGCTGCTGAAAGCGCTGTGGGCAGCTGGAAGCGATTGGAATTAAATTTCAGTTAAATTTTACCGCTTATGTAGAACTTTCAAGTAATCTATAGTAACATAAATTAATCTCAAAAAATATAATTTAATAAACTTTTCACACTATGTGCAAGGGCAGTCCCAAAACTAACCGATATGACGTATAGATGGTGCCAGTAGTTAAAAAAAATATTTTGGTGAAAATTGGCAACCTTATAAAACATATGTTTTAAGCTTCGAAGCGCCACTTAGTATCTTGTATCTTAGTATTTGTATTTACGCCGTCAAAAGCCAGCGATCTCGGTAAATTTGTGAAAATGAAAAAAGTTGGTCACCGGTATGTAATTCAATATTTCCATTTGAAAGGTCTCAGTCCAGCCAACATTAAAGCCGACCTAGATTCTGCATTGAGGGAGTCTGTTCCTTCGTTTACTACTGCAAAATATTGAGTAGCAGAGTTTAAACGAGGCCGTACGATTTGCCAAGACTAACACCATAATGGTTAGAAAAATCCACGAAATGGTATTGGGTGATCATCGGCAGAAGATGCGTGATCTAGATGAAATTATAGGCATTTCAAAAAGTGCTATACATTGTATATTGGCCGAAGATTTGAAGATGAGAAAGCTGTGAGCAAGATGGGCGCTGCGCCATCCTAACCTAACCAAAACCTAGTGTAACTCAAACACTGATACAGTGATACCAACTTAGGAAAATATACTTCTAATATATGATATATCGACTTACAAATTGGTCACCAATTCCTTCTAAAAATAAGCGCCTACTTTTGGGAATTCCCTTCATAGTAGCAGTGATATTTGGGATCTTCCCACATTCCATGAGTTTACACACATTCTTTTTTTAGACCCAGCCGATGCGACCTAAAATTACAGCTTTGGCGTTTTTCTTTCCATCCAAAGAGGTTCTTTTAATAAGCTTAAACGCAGTACCTTTTCTACCTAAAATTGCAACCTCGTCCCCTTTCCCTTTCTCTGACAAGACAATCTCCTTATATCTCTTAACAATAGAAGATCAGCTGTGTTATCCAATTTCAGGTGCAACTAACGTAGTCTCAGATAACCATAATCAAAGTTACTTCATATTTTAGAATCTAACGGGAGATCAGAAAATAATGAAATATGTAGTGGTGAAATTATTTATTATCACGGCCAAATTGTCTAATGCCAAAACTATAGAAGATTTTAACAAATCGAATATCGAATATTTACACGTTCACCTGATGGACTGAAGATATCTCATTTGATTCAAACAGAATGTAACATCCACAAGGAAACGTTTAACGTATCAACTGTATTTTTCTCAAATGTGCTTCATGACTTTGTAAGTCGAGTCAGTTTGTCTGTCTAGCTAGGTGGCTGGCGATAGCTGTCGTAAATCTTTATGAAACTTCTTAAAAATTAGCACAGATCGAGCCACTTATTCTGACAATTCCCACACAAATTAACCGACTTCCTCAAATGCAATTTATTCCCTGTACCTCTTGATAACACAGACCGTAATAACCTAAACTTTAGTCCGTTGCATTGACAAAATTTGGAAAAAGCCTTTCTTGGTACCTGCCATATGAACGATCGATATATTCCTTTCTTTAATATCTTTTATTCAGTTCGTTTTCGTTGTTGGTTCATGTTAAGTGTTTACTACAGTGGGAACTGCGAATGAAAACGAATAGTATTGCCACATTCCTCTTTGTATCTCCCATATAAATGGATTTTCCGAAAATCAATTTGTTCCCTGTAACTCTTCATTCGTAGTCTGTAGTAACTTACATTTTTGTCCATTACATTGGTTTACAATGCTTGCCAGAATTTAAAAAATCGACCTAAATCTCTTCCAGTGCCTCCTGTGGAAATGGCTGATTTAATCCATATGTCCTTTAGTTAGTTGAATATAATTCAGACATATTTGATATGCGTCAAGCGTTTGATAGAATTGAGCCTGAGAATGAAAATTGGGCGCACTGTCGCGTGACTTCTTCTATCACTCATAGAAATTGACGGATTTTCAGTCTCACCGCCGTAATTTCTAATTTGTAAGTAGTGGTTTTTAAAATTTGGACAAAATCGATCAAGCAATCACACCCTTCTGGTACCTCACATACTAATAACGGGCTTAATACACATATTCCTAGCTTCATGTGACCCACCATGGCGCCATGGTTAGTACACGCGGCTATCGTTTGCATGACCCCAAGTTCAGCCCAGCATACAGCCCCCTACCAGTACTTAGGCGGCGGTCACCTCGATGTCTTTGAGGAACGCTTCACGAAGTCGAGTAATAGACAAGTTTTGTAAATGCTTCTCAAACGGTGACGTTCGGAATCGTTATTAAACTATAGGTGCCGTTGAGTGAGTCCAAAAATTAAAATGCGTGTAAGATCACTGAAAATTATTTATCTATCGTACTAAGTCTAGTATCACTCATACAAATTACTTAATTCCCCAGATTAATTCTTCCATTCTATTGCAGTAAATTCAGCATAATGAGCAAGCGTCAGGCGTTTTCTAAACTTGGCCCTGCGAATAAAAGTGCACTTCATCGCCACGCCTTAGGGCGCCATACATAAAACTTGTCCTATTAAGGTTCCTCTATAATTTCTGTGCGAAAGACTTCATTAAGCTATAATTTTGCTTCTTTTATTGTGTGATAATTCAAAGCAGTGTTTGGTAAGAGCCGGGGTATTGTCGAGTTAGGAAAAATTAGTAGTTCATCCATCATTTCTGGGCGGAAGATTTTATTAAGCTGTAATTTTACTCCTTTTATTGTGTGTTAATTCAAAGCAACATTTGGTAAGAACCACGGAACTGTTTTATTTAGGAAAAATCAATAGTTTATCTATCATTTCTAGGCGAAATACTTCATTAAGCTATAATTTTATTTCTTTTATTGCATGTTAATTCACAGCAATGTTAGGTAAGAACCGCGGAATTGTTTTATTTAGGAAAAATCAGTAGTTCATCTATTATTTCTGGGCGGAAGACTTCATTAAACTATAATTTTACTTCTTTTATTGTGTGTTAATTCAGAGCAATGTTTGGTATGAACGGGGAAATGTCCAATTTAGAAGAAATCTGTGGTTCATCTACATTTCTGGGAGGAAAACTTAATTAAGCTACAATTTTACTTCTTTTATTGTATGCTAATTCAGAGCAATGTTTGCTAACAACCAAGAAATTGTCCTATTTAGGAAAAATCAGTAGTTCATGTATGATTTCTGGGCGGAAGACTTCATTAAACTACAATTTTACTTCTTTTATTGTATATTAATTCAGAGCAATGTTTGGCAAGAACCGGGGAATTGTACAATTTTGGGAGAAATCAGTGGTTCATCTTTCATTTCTGAAGAGAAGACTTCATTAAGCTATGCATCTGTGTAAATAAGAACCAAGCAGTTCAATTCGGAAACCCCGCACATTTTAGAACAAACACAAAAGCACTGAGGATTAATATTGATATACGTCAGTTCATATGACTCAAATTTCTATACTGATTCATTTCATCTTTATTTTCATGAAAAATTTTATAAACAGTCAAAATTTTTCGAAAAAAAATCTCCAAAAATATCACCAGCAACGAAAAAAACTTTAAAACATTTCGCAAAATAAAAAGTCATAAAAATATGATAGCCTTTGAGTTTTTTTGCTTCTCGTACCACCCGAACAAAAAATAATGCGGCAAAAAATGTAGTATCTTAATTGAAGAAAAAAAAACAATTGTGTAACCTTTACCACAAACTAATCAAATTTGATAAAATATCACAAATGATTGAAGCAAATATTGTAAATTTTTCGTACAGTTTACAACAAGTCCTTAATTCTTTGTTCTTCTACTTATCCGAGCGATATATTTTTTTTCCAAACCACTTTACAGAATTTCACTTGTCATTCTTATGAATGGAAATTGTGGCTTTAACTCATATCAGTATCAATCTTATTTGAATTCCAGTAGACACTCCTATTACTAAGATGTCCTTTGTATGTGCAAGGATGGGTGCAGTCTCGTTACAGTGCTTTGACCACCAGTCATCGTTGTCCAATGCATTTTGGAATTTTAATTACATGTGTCGGATTAAATAAACTAAATTGTAAATATGACCAATTTGAATGTTAAATAGTGTGGACTGGACTAAAGGACTACACATAATACACACAATTACATACACAAAACACGCAAGTGCCTGTAATACACAATAACTTTAGGCAGAGGTGATCAACCTTACATTTGTGGAGAAACGTTATTGAGAAAGTGAGATTTCAAAGCTTATACGAGTATATATATATATATATATATATATATGCCCGAACAGGCGTCTAACGTAGTGGACCGTTTTCCCGCCCCTTTTTAAAATTCCCTTATGGTGGCCGTAGTTAACGACCGACCGTCATGAAAACTTAACAATATATCACTATCAATCACACAATTTTCATAGACTATATTATGTCATGATTGGACAAAGGGGCATGGCACCGCCCATACAAAATAACAATTTTGAACGACTACATCTGATAAACTGTTAGAAGTGTACAGAAAAGATTTGGTACGTAAGCTACTGGCATAAAAAGGAGATGTTCGAAAAAAGTGGATGATGCTCCAATACAAAAAGCCATCAACAATGGGAGAAGAGGGGCGCAGATGGCAGTAACCTAAACTAAATTTCAAGAACATAATTTCTCAGACGCTATCAAAATTTGGTATACATTTTTCTTCTAGAATTCAAAATATTACCCAGCAATAAAAATGGAAGTCATTCTATAGGATGGCGCATAAGAAACACTAAGATTTGATCAGTAAATACATTTTTTGTTTAAGTCTTATTTTTCGTCTCTTTACTGAATTAACTAAATAACACTTGCTTCAATTCAGTCAAATTCCTAGGTTTCGTTTCGTACACCCCATGTGTGACATACGAAGACGGTCCCAAAACTAGCCGACTTGACTTACAGATGATTCCAGTAGTATGAAAAAATAATTATTTTGGTGGAAAATGGCAACTTTATAAAACATACGTTTTAAATTTCGAAGCGCCACGTTGTTTTTTTATTTTTATTGGAGCTATCAAAAGTAAACGATCTCAATGAGTTTGTAAACATGGAAAAAATTGGTCACCGTTACGTAATTCAATATTTCCATTTGAAAGGACTCAGTCCAAACCTATATTAAAGCCGAGCTAGTTGCTACTCTGGCAGAGACTGCTCCTTCGTTTATGACTGTAAAATATTGGATAGCAGAGTTTAAATGAGACCGTACAAGCTGCCAAGACAAACACCGTAGTGGTCAATCAATTGAGGTGTCCATGGCAGACACGGTTAAGAAAATCTCAAAAATGGTATTGGATGATCGGAATGGTCGGCTTAAGATGCGCATAGCTGAGATAAAAGCATTTCAAAAAGTGATATACATCGTATATTGACTAAAGGTTTGAAGATGAGAAAACTGTGCAAAAGTTGGGTGCCGCGCTTGCTTTCAATAGAGCAAAGACAGCGTCGTGGAGAAGTTTCAGCAGATTTTGGTGAGTTTGGTGATGTTTTACCGCAATGAAGTCGAATTTTTGCGTGGATTTATAACCATGGATGAGACATCGGTCCACCACTTCACACCTGAGACAATGGAACAGTCAAGGTAATGGTCTGCAATGGGAGAATCGTGTCCAAAGAAGGTGAAGACGGTTTGATCTGCAGGCAAGATCATGGCGTCTGTTTTTTGGGATGCGCATGGGATTATTTTTATTATCTTCAGAAAGAAAAAATCATGAACGCGAATATTATGCTAATTTATTGCTGCGTTTAGGTGTTGAAATTATGGAAAAAAGGCCGCATTTGGCTGAAAAAAGTGTGGCTTCATCAAGGCAATACTCCAGTTCACACATCCACTATTGCGGTAGCCAAAATTAATGAATTACAGTTCGAATTACTTCATCATTATTCGCCAGATTTAGCTTCCTCGAACTATTTTCTACTTCCAAACTTGAGAAAATGGCTCGGTGATAAAAGATTTGCCGACAATGAAAAGGTGGAGTCTGTGGGTAATGGCTATTTTAAGGAGTTTGACACTTTTTACTATAAACAGGGATAGAGGCTATTGAATATCACTGGAGAAAGTGAATCGAGCTAAAATGAGATTATGTTAAAAAAAAAGCAAAGAAACTTGTCCTAAATGTTGTCGCTTTTTTTGTCAGGTAGGCCAGCTTTAGGATCACCCTCGTAATCAGTCAGATCAGCTGAACTTGGGGGCCAGCGGAAAGTGCAGTTTCCGGATATTAATTTGTTTGGGAATTTTCATAGAAGCACCACCATAACCGGTCTGGCTATGTGTGTAGTTGCTCCATCTTGCTGGAACCAAATGCTGCTGAAACGGTTACGTCTTCGGGGCAGTTCCAGGTAAAAAAAAAAAAACTTTTTCAACATCTTTAAATAACGGCCGCATTTACATTGACATTTTATATGTAACACACTTCATGCCCCAGCCTGTAGATAAAATTGTTGTCCGTTAGTAATTTAATTTAATTAGTTATATGAACTGTAATTGAAAGAAGAAAATTGCCATGAGAAATGACCGAAAGAGTTTTCATTGCTTTAGAGGATTTGAAGGAAAGACACTGAAAAAGTGTCAAAAACAACGGTATCCCTTCTATGATAAACCCACGATAAATTAATCGATGATTATCCAATTTTTCACCTCTTTTACATCCTTATTTTCGGACCTTTTTAACTTGCCTGGATGCTCTCTTTTCACTAGGTTCGATACCGTACCTAATATACAATAAACTCTATTCTATCCAACGTCTAAATAAGAAACGTTTGTTGAAAATTTGATTATTAATGTTAGATAATGTTAATGCAATGTTAATATTATGGTAACAGGCAAAGCAAGCCATAAATCATACATAGTACATTTGAACCTCAAATCACACAGTAAATGGCATATGAGGCAAACCAATATCATTATATCGATATATCTTGACGAAGATTTGAACTTTATTGGACAGCAAGTTTATCCGGCAAGTCCAAGTGCCACATGCCCACCATCTATGGACTGACTATTAAACATTACATTGTAATGTCTGATGATGCTTACATATATTTTGCCATGAATTAGTTTTCGTTAACAATGATTGATGTCAAAATGTCGACAACACTTGAAAATATGTACAAAAATGAAGTATGTACATTTATGTAATACACATATGTATGTATGTATGTATGTATGTGTATGTAAGTACAATCTCATATAAAGTAAATATAAACCGTGTATGTAAATGCAATGCACATATATGTAATAGCGTGTATCGAAACAGATAGACGACCACTGGTAAACATAAACACATTTATAGTATTACGTATTTTAGAGATACTCTCATATTTATTTATGGACATAAAACTAGTAAAATATATTGTGGCATATTCTGTGTCCAAGTACTCTTATCCATCCATGGCCACATTCACTTGCGCATGTATGCAGGCGTACACATGTGTGCCGAATAATAAATACAAAATACATATTGTGAATAGCCGTCTCTTAATTTACAATCTAGCAAAATTTGACGGTTGTTGGGAAAAATAGTTGTTGAACATAGTTAATACCCTTCATGAGTTAGATAAATTAAAATGAATTTTCTAAGAATTAAGTTGAATTACGAGGGCAGTCTCAAAACTAAGCGACCCGACAAAGAAGCCACAAAATAGTTGGAAAAAAATTTCTTTACTTTTTAACTTAATCTCTTTTAGCTCGATATACTTTTTCCAGCGAAATTCAGCAGCTTCTATACCCCGTTTATGGTAAGAACTCTCAAACTCCTGAAAACAGCTATCAATCGCAGACTCCACCTTTTCATTGTTGACAAATCTTTTGCCACCAAGCCATTTTTTCAAATTTGGAAATAGAAAATTGTTCAAAGGAGCTAATTCTGGTGAACAAGGTCAGTAATGAAGCAATTCAAACTTTAATTTATTAATTTTGGTCATCGCAATAGTAGCTTTGTGAACTGCAGCATTGTCTAGATGAAACAACGCTTTCTTTTTCACCAAATCCGGCCTTTTTTCCATAATTTCATTACTTGAATTATCATAATATTTCCATGCGCATCCAAAAAAAAAAAAAACAGACGCTTGCCTGCAGATGAAACCGTCTTCGCCTTCTTTGGCCACGATTTTCCCATTGCAGTCTAGTGCTTTGACTGTTCTTTTATCTTAGGGGTAAAGTGGTGGATCCATGTCTTATCCATAGTTATAAATCGACGCACAAACTTTCCTTTATTGCGGTGATTGCGATGAAACATTGCCAAACACTATACTGAAACATCTTCACGATGGTGTCTTTGTCCTATTGAAAGTAAGCGCTGCCCCCATCTGGCGTACAGCTTTCTCAACTTCAAATCTTCCGCCAATATGCAATGCTTAACACTTTTTGAAATGCCTACCGTTTCAGCAAGCTCACACACCTTCAGCCGATCATCGACGACCATCCAATACCATTTTATAGATTTTCTTAACAGTGTCTGGCGTGGACACCTCAATTCGACCACTACGGTGATCATATTGACAGTTCGTACGGCCACGTTTAAACTCTGCTACCCAATATTTTACAGTCGTAAACAAACTGGGGGGCAAACTCCTCCAGAGTAGAATCTAGCTTGGCTTTAATATTGGCGGGACTGAGACGTTTCAAATGGAAATATTGAATTACATATCGGTGACCAAGTTTTTCCATGTTTACAAATTCACTGAGATCATTTACTTTTGATGGCGCAAACTTCATTGGGACAAGATACCTCTGTTATAAAGATAACGTACTTTGTTAAAATGTTTAACGTTTAGACGCAGGTAAAAACGTTATAATAATGGACCTGTGCACGATAAAATTCAGAAATATTGGCAACGTTCGGAACATAAACCAAACTCATAATAAATTTAAAACAGTTTACTCGAAATACAACAGGGATTTGCAATACACAAGTTTCGACTAATTTTGAAAAATTGGCAATTTCAGATTTTCTATTCCACATCGCAGGACAACATTTTGAACTGCTGTGACCGACTGCAATATTTTCTACCGGTCAAGTATATATCGGATGAAAGTCCTTGACAAGTGCTACTTGAAGCCACTATTCCTATATTTCAGAAGATTTTCAGAACAGCGAAATATGCAAATAAATTCCCAAATACGAAAATATATTTTGCCTACTGTGACCAAGTGGAGCATTCTCCACTAACGAAACGCATTCCCAGCAATAGCTCTTCGGAAGAACTTCCAGAATTTGTAACCCATAAGTTTCGACTAACT
>JAHXMU010000673.1:1230272-1283193 GCA_019455685.1 Philornis downsi
AATAGCCCTTCGGAAGAACTTCCAGAATTTGTAACCCATAAGTTTCGTCTGACTCTCAGAAATCCGTAATTTCAGATTTTCTATTTCACATCCCACGACAACATTTTGCTGTGACCTAATGGAGTATTTTCCACCAATCAAGTATATATCGGGTGAAATCCCTATATTTCAAAAGATTTTCAGAACAGCGAAATATGCAAATACATTCCCAAATACGAAAATATATTTTGTCCATTATGACCAAGTCCATTATGTCCAATATTTTGTGGCCAAATGGAGCATTTTCCAACGATCAAGTATATATCGAGTGAAAGCGCTTGACAAGTGCTGCTAGAAGCCACTATCCCCATATTTCTGAAGATTTTCAGAACAGCGAAATACGCACACATCCATTATGATAAATGTTTTTATCTATGCCACAACCTTAAACATTTCAAGAGAGCGTTACCAACAAAAGAAGTGGAAGCCCTTCTAAAAGAACTAAATTTTCATCACGTCTACAGATGCAGTCCAGCGAAGAACTTTTAAAATACTTGCAAAACTATGGCAATGAAACGCTTGAAAATGTTGATTCGATTCCCATTTTTATAATTCCTAACAATTCAAGCAAAACATCTTAATATGAAATACTCCAAAATCTATTTCGTAGGGGGCACAATATGCTTAGAAGACGTATTTTTTTACGTGATGATGACTGACATATTAAGTTTGTTACTCCGTTTATAAGAATTATAGCTATTCGGAGATCAAATGAAACATACGAATATACATTTCTTATTGGCATAAAAATCTATGTCGTTAATATCCATCCATAATATTGTGGACTGCGGTTAATGGTAGAGGGTGTATAAACTTCGATCATACGAAATATTAAGTGATTTTCTAGTTCTGCACCTACTGATTGTTTGCGGAATCTGCTCACAGATTTTCTGATAAATATGTAACCTTTAAGAATGCTTTTTCAAAATCAGTTTTAGTGCAATTATTTATATTGAGTACAATTATTATTATCAATGTAACGTTTTTCTGATAATCCACATAATCGGAAGAAACATTTTCTGGAACAAAAAGCAATTTTTTTTAATAATTAAAAAGATTTTGCATTTTTATCACGCCTACATCACTTATGAATACGTAGGATGACCCTGCTATGACAACCCTATGTTAATTTCCTTGGTGATTTTACACCACTTCCCCATCACAAAATGTGCTGAATGTTTGCTTTCTTGGATACATTTATTATGCTGGGTTGTTATCTCGTTAACAGAGATATGTTTGCTCAATGTGCTTTGCGTCTTTGCTGGTTAAATATGAATTTATCTTATATATCAGCAATTATCCGCTTTGTTGTAACATGTTAAATCATACAGAAGATAAGACAAGCTTATTGTCATATTATATATTCGTTGTTGTGACTTTTTGATTCGTTTTAATCACAAACTCCAGATTCTTAATGATTCTTATCACCTAATCCCTATTTCTTATCATCATTTCCCTATCAACAGAGAGTAATTTTAATTAGTAATTTTAATAACATCGAAGTGGCTCCCTGCTTTTATTCTGCTAAATACTCCTAGTAACGTACGTATTATTTTCATCACACGTGTACATGGCCACGGTAATACTCTCAATTACTATACACGTGCAGACACATATACATATACGATTCAGTTATACTATTTATATGAATGGACTATGGATGGATACTCATACTATTAAGATTTTAACTTAATTGGATTCATGTAAATTACTGCGGTAAAATGGTTCTGGTCATGGACTTAAAACTGCACACATGTGCACAAACACTTTTCATATTTACGCATTCGCCCTTATCCTTGACTGACTAACTGGTTGACAACTTCAACATAACAATCATAAGCAGGTGTGCGTGTACAGAGGAATATAATATTCCGCCACTACTACTACTACTACCATCACATTGATAAGATGATTTATTTGGCTGAAGAATTTTCATACATTGGCAAAATTATTTTCCCAAATAAATTTTCAATTTCATTTTTTCTGAAATCTAAACAATAAACTATTATTCGCCCTATCCATGATGCGATAGATCTTCTAGTGTTTGTGTGTGTGTGGTGTACTTTGAATATATTTGTCTGCAGTTTCTGATCGATTTTGTTGAATTTTTATCATGTTGTGGTGTAATAACTAAAATCTTAATTTACATTCCTGTGACGAGAGAGATATGGATTTGGGATGACCATAAACCATTCAAACACTTTTGGGGATAAAAATAAACTATAAAGATTAAAATGTTATTATAAAATAAAGTATTCAGCTTTTGCACAGATATTATTAGAGTATAGTAATTGAATTTATCCAGTAACGGTTGTAAATATATTTGAAAGAAGTGTAACAAATGGCTCAATTAAGGTTCTTGTTTGTGTTTATTTGAGTTTACTATTGCCATAAATTAACTACAAACTTTAACTACAGTAAGTTTGGTTGGTTTCAGTACTTTCTTTAATTTCCAGTCTCGATTCGAATCGTACTGTTCATTATGAAGATTTGGCCGCTCTCGAGAAGGATTACGAGAAAGCCGGCATGGACTCTGATGACGGCGAAGGTGAAGATGCCGAAGAATACTAAGAAGGTTCCGATTGAAGATTCAAACCTCCCATAAGCCAAAACTGAAATATGAAAATACTCCAGATCCATTTGTAATTTTGTTTTGCCAGAGAGTTACAAAACAACTGATAAGAACCCTCTTTTGTAAATTTTTGATCTTCACCTTCAAATTGGTTGTATCTTTTGAAAGACCTATTGGAAATTTCCCAATCAATTTGAAACAATTAACATTTTATATTACTACGCATACTAATATGTAAAAATTGTATTATCAGTGAGACACATCTGTGCCTAATTTTTTGTGATGACTTACATATTCCTTTACATAACGTCGTTTGGTGTTGCTGCAAGAAATACTCGGAGCTAAAGCACAATAAAGGGAGCAAATTTGTAACTTTCGGAAATTCTCCGTTTGGAAAATAGAAATCGGTAAATATATGATATGTGTGGTAGTCTCAGAGGCTTGGTAGTTGAATCTATTTTCAATCGCAGTACTAAATGCCCGATGCCTATTCAATTATAGTGAATACAGTGCAGTTGGATAAAATATACGAATCTAAGAATATAAAGGGTGTCCCAACAAGAACGCAAGATTCAAATTTTAAATAAAACACAGGTATTAAAAAAAAAATCGTGAAACTTCATTATTTCGTGAAGCAGACAGAATGAGGTTATGTATGGAACAACACATCGGGCAGATGGCCGCCGCGGCTTTGCTGGCACACACGCGATCTTTTAATTAACTTTTCAATGACCGTTTTGCATAAATACTGCGGCATTTCATTAATGAAGCGTCCAATTTCCTCTTTTAAAACTTAAGTCGTCGTCGGTTTATTCGCGTAAAAAGTCTAATGGTGTTAAATCGCACGATCTAGGCGGCCAATTCTGGTCTCCAAAACGCGAAATAACACGACCGGGAAATGACTGATGCAGCAATTGAATTTATTTCTCTGGCTGTATGACATGTGGCGCCGTCTCGTTGAAACCACATGCCCTCTACATTCATTTCTTCAATTCTAGGCACGAAAAAACTGATTATCATTTCACGATACCGAACACCATTGACTGAAAAGGTCCAATGATTCCTGCAGCCCAAAATCCACACCACACAGTGACACGTTGAGGATGCATTTGCTTCTCGTCTATCTTTCTTCGACAATTTTGCTTGTCGCCGTAATCACCGAGTGAGAAATAAGCTTCATCGCTAAAGCAAATTGTCTCCGATTGAAAGCCCACGTTCGAATCACCACTTTTGTAGTAAGCTTTAACTATTTTCACCAATTCTTCGATTGTTAAACGATTCATATTCGTAAATGGCTAATCTTTCACTAAATAAATAACACTTCCCATGACAGGTATTTAACAGCTGCCAGCCTTGCCAGACAGGCGGTTATATATAGGTTAAATAAGTTAATTTTTGTAGGAGAGCACGCGTGGTTGATCCGCCAATTTTTCACATTTTACAGAGTATTATGAAGCAATACAGCTGAAGAAAATTTAAGTAACTTCAGGCTACGTCGCCCATTCTCATTCTCAGAATATAAATTGCCAATCTCATGACATATGTTAAATTTGCATGAATTTAGCTCAACTGATTGGATGAACATATGGGTTAAGAATATATGGGTTAAGAATATATGGGTTAAATCAATCATTTGTATAGGGTGGCGCATAAGGAACGTTAAGGTTTGATCAGTGAATATATTTTTTGTTTAAGTTTTTTTTTTCATCTTTTTACAGAATTAACTAAATAATACTTGGGAAATTTATGATGGAAAGGCTCAGCTCAGGACAAAGAACCAAAGTTGTTCAATTTTACTTTAAAAGTCAGCATTCGATTATTCAGATCAGATCGAAATTTCTTTCATGTTCGAAATGCTCCTAGCGCTTCAACAATTTACCGATTGGTTCAGCATTTTGGACAACAATGGGCTGTCTGTGATCTTCCGCGTGCTGGAAGACCTCGTGCGGTTCGAAATGAAGTGACCATTGCTCGAGTGCAAGTAAGTCTTGAGGAAAACCCCGAAACTTCCATCAGGCGGCGTTCTCAACAGTTAGAGATGTCTAGGCGCTCTTTACAAAGAATTTTACATATGTTACATCTTTTGCCGTATAAAATCAAATGATGCACAAGAACGCATTCAATATAGTCGCCGTTAACGTTACTTATGCGCCACCCTTTATAAGTGCTACCAAAAGGAATGGGTCTAATCAGTCGATTTCTCAAGTTTTACCAGGGACTATGAAACAATGTAACGGTCAAAAATTTATGTTGCTGCGGATTATATAGAGGAGTTACAGGGATTAATTTGAATTTCGGAAAATTGGTGAGTTTGTATGGGAGGTAGTAGAAGGGATGGGCCGGTATAGCCCATTTACAATTCCCCGCTACGAACTGGGAAAATATTAGTTTGTGGTAAGTTTTAAGAGGTTCCATAAGATTTTGCAGCAGTTATCGTGCCCACCAGCCAGCCAATCAGACAGGCAGGCATCGTTCAATCGACTTAAAACGTCATGAAAAACATTTGGAAGCTTTAAACGCTTCCTTGTGGCAAATTATATATACCTTTATTTCTCTTTATGAAGGTATAATTAGTAAATTTGGAAATGGTTCCACTCATTTTAACTATAGTATAGTTTCTCTCAGTTTGAATTTGATTTCATATTATTTGAAAGCGGATTTAAGTAATTCGAATATGGCTTAATTTCTCTCGAAAATGCTTCACATATAAAAATCACCAACTAACGGAGGCAATTAAAATTACATGAACAAATTTGCCTAAATTTACTGTATTAACGTTTCTTAACATATTTAAAGTTTTTATGATTAAGAAATCCTTTTCTCAGCCAGGTAATGCTATGATTGCCATCTATTGAAATTAAAAGGAAAATACTTTATTATTGCCGAAATACAAAATCAAACTTCATAATTTACCAAGTAATAAAAATTTGTATCCATGCGTAAAAGCAATACGGGAGTGTATACAGTATGTACATTAGGGTGACAATTAGTTGCATGGAGAAAGAAATTATTTGAACTTTAAAGTTCGCGTAGTCTACCATTTTACTATTTGACGTAAAAAATGTAAGGAAATCCGAACGACTATTGTGGGGCATTTATACCAAAGATCATAGTTTTTAGTATATGTTAGCCATACTTATATAAATATCTGCAATATCCGTAATTTTATGTTAATTTTTGTTAAAAATGTGTAATGGCTGTTGTTTGTTTTTATTGTAGAATAGTACAAAATTGAGGAAATCCAAAACTATAGACATCCCTAACAGGCATGGCTAAAAAATGTCTTCAGTAAAGAAAAGCAAATATGTTAGTGAGCTATTTTTCACCAAACGAGGATTTAGACCTAGCAGCTGCCTATCGTGCGACATTTTCAACATACATACTATTGGAGATAATGATGAGAAAAGTTACAGTTAACATGACTGGTGCTACATTTAACAAAACCACATGCTATTTGTGCCCTGAGACCGAATTACGAGATGTTACTGCAACCTTCTCAAACATTAAGAAGGAGTCAGCAAAAATGGGTCCTGCAAAAATGGTTCTGCCGATAAATGAGGGCAAAAAAACACTTTTTGTTTCGACAAACAAAAATTGTACTCATTTGGGGTGCTGTGTCAACGTTCATAACTTCAAGTTTAGAGTGGTAGATGAATTCATCTACTTCGGTTCCGCCTTGAATAAGACTAATGATATCGGCCTAAAGGTTAAGAGAAGATTATTGATTGTGAACAGACGTTAACATAGGCTTCGCAAGCGATTTCAAAACTAAACTGCCTCTCAACAGACAAGAACCTAACGTTACCATATGAGGGCGGTACCACCTAACAAAGAAGGCACAACAAAATTGGGAACATTTTTCTTTATTTTTCTGCATAATCTGTTCTTAGCTCGATATACTTTTTCCAGCAATATTCAATAGCTTCTATACCCTGTTTATTGTAAGAACTATCAAACTTTTTAAAATTGTCATCAACCGCAGACTCCACCTCTTCATTATTATTAAATCTTTCAAATCTTTCAAGTTTGGAAATATTACAGAAAATAGTCCGAGTGAGCTAAATCTGGTGAATAAAGTGCGTGATGAAGCAATTCGAATTTTAATTAATTAATTTTGGTGATCGCAATAGTTGATGTGTGAACTGGAGCATTATCTTGATGAAACAACATTTTCTTTTTCGCCACATGCGGCCTATTTTCTATAATTTATTCACCTAAATACTGCAATAAATTAGTATAATATTCGCCGTTGATGGCTTTTCCTTTCTGAAGATAATCAATAAAAATAATTCCATGCACATCCCAAAAAACAGACGCCATGACCTTGAGTGCAGATGGAACCATCTTCGCCTTCTTTGGACACGATTCTCCCATTCCAATCCACTGCTTTGATTGTTCCTGATTCTATGCTGATCCATGTCTAATCCATGGTTATAAATCGACACAAAAACGACGGTTTTACTGCGGTGAAACATCGCCAAATACTCTACTGAAACATCTTCACGACGCTGGTTTTGCTCTATTAAAAGCAATGGCGGCATCCATCTTTCCTGCTTTCTCATCTTTAAATCTTCGGTTGGTACACGATGAATAACACTTTTTGAAATGCTTATTATTTCCTCTAGCTCACGCACCTTCAGCCAACCATTCCGATCATCCAATACCATTTTGTAGATTTTCTTAACCGTGTATGGCGTGGACACCTCAATTGGTCGACCACTACGGTGTTCGTCTTGGCAGCTTGTGCGGCCTCGTTTAAACTCTGCTACCCAATATTTAAAGTCATGAACGAAGGAGTACACTCTACCAGAGTAGAATCTAGCTCAGCTTTAATATTGGTTGGACTGAGACCTTTCAAATGGAAATATTGAATTACTTTACCGTTTACTTTCGATGGCTCAAATAAAAATACTAAACAACGTAGAACCTTGAAATTTAAAACATATATTTTATAAGGTTGCCACTCTTCAGCAAATTATATATATTTTTTCAAACTACTGGCACCGTCTATACATCAGGTCGTCTAGTTTTAAGACCGCCCTTGTAGACCTTCGCTCAATTTTTTCACTTTCAAGTATATTTTTTGGAAAGATTAAATAAAACCGAAATTTCTCATTTTCTCTTAAAATCGGATATTTTTGTCAACTCACCCCTTGATACTCCTAATAGCCGTAGAATTTGCCTTAATTTGTTATCATCAAATACTGACATTAAATTGCAGTTATTCCTCAATTCTTATAAAAATTCGCAAAAAATATGTACCCGTATTTTGAAGACATTTACATATGTATGCTCACTATACTAAAAAACGCAAATTTTGAACTAAATTCGTCAAAAGTAGTCAAATATTAGAGTCAGCGAAAATTTTGGAGATGAACTGTAGGTGCCACCCTAATACTCAAATGACTGATTTTTCCATTAACAGAAATAATTGGTTAGAAGTAATGAAAAGAAAAATCACTCACACAAAGTAAAGATGTAATTAATGTGAGGCAAATTTAAGACATTTTATTTAAATGAGAGAGAACTTTATTTTGTTAGGAAATATGAATATGTTGGGAGTGCTCAAATGTCCGAACTAACTTTAATGCTTGAAATAATTAAAAAAGTTAAATTATACATTTTTTTAATTTTTTTTTAATTTTATTAGTAAATTTAAAAAATATATAATATATATATATATATTATATATACATTTACATACAGCCACCTATCATTCATCACGAATACTTCGAATAGTGGAGTAATCGACAAGTCCGGAAAATGCTTATCAAACTAAAACGTTCATGATCGTCATTAAATTGTAGATCCCGTTGTGCGAATCTAAGAACAGAATGTGTTTAAGTTCACAGAATGGGAGAAGTTCTCATTCGTGGGACACAAAGGACTTTTTTTTTATACTAGTAAAACTTAAACTTTACCAGAGAAGAGGTGGCCGAAGATTTTTTCTAATCATAATATTTTTCTTTTGCATGGGAAAAAATATTAGACGTAATTGGTCAAATGTAGACATAAATTGTATGCTAAACACATTGATTCAATTTATCATATACCATAAATAGTATATAGTCGTATAGTATATACCATAATATAGTACATAGTATAGTATTGGAGACCATGTACCGACCCATTGTCAGGTATATGGAGACTTTAAAAACGCTCTTCTCCCATACGAAATATATTGATTTTGACCGTATTTCCAGTGAGAATTCATACCTTTTATTTTTATTTATTTATTTTTTCACGTCCAAAATTACGGCGGTTCTTTAAAAAAATATATCATTTGTTGTAGTTCTTTCTATCCATACACAGCTTTTAACTACATAGTTATTTTGTCTTTACATAAGTTATTGTTTTTACTATGTCGATTTTCCTAATTTAAAACGTTATCTACTTGCATTATATTTGTATTTTAAATTTCAGCCTCCTAATTCAGCCTGAATCGGACTTTCAACATACATGCAAACGGGCATGCTTAAATTAATATACATTTTTACAACAATCTTATTTCTACTATAGTTGTTACAAGCGAAAATAAGTTCAATTGGTTCCCGTAAGGTAAAAAAAAAAATATTTTTTAAAGAATTGAACTAAGTATGTAGAGTTATCTACTTAATGGTTTCAAAACCTCCGGTCTGGCAAGGCTGTCAGCTGTTAAATAGCTGTCATCTGAAGTGCTATTCATTTAGTGAAATGTTTGCCATTTACGAATATGGATCGTTTAACAACCGAAGAACGAGTAAAAATAGTTAAAACTTACTACAAAAGGTGATGATTCAAACGTGAGTTTTCAATCGAACAAAATTTTCTTCAGCGAAAAAGCTCGCTTCTCATTCGGTGGTTACGTCAATAAGTAAAATTGTCGCATATGGGGCGTTGGAAAACCCAGAACCAGTGATTATGGAAAAGATTTTGCATCCAGAAAAAGTGATACGCATTATGGTCTGGAGATGACATTTGGTCTTTCTTTTCGAAAACTTCCACAAAAGGACCCACTGCTGCAACCAATCCAGAGACGGTCACTTAAATAATGGCAAGGTCCAGGCATTATAATGAAATAAAAGTTTCATCGAAATTATAGCATTATGTGTGTTTTATTTAACTTTGCTTGAAAACGAAAAATGGATAGCCGGCATAACGCTATTGGAAGAAAAAAAATGAAGAAAATGTTATCATTTTTGTATGACTTCCAGTTTTTTTGCTGGGGCCTCTCTCTACGATTCTGAAAATAGAATGCACTTAAGCTGTTCCTCATCCATTCGCGGCATGTATGTATTTTTCGAAAATATAATCTTGGTTGTCATCTGCCTAGAATTAGGCTTCCACTCAAGAACTATCATAAAATATTAACATCTAATGCGCCAAATTACACATTTTAGAAATAGTCGCCTCTGAAGCCGCCCCATTATCTGATGACCCACCAATTTTGCTTCTCGAAATCTCGTTAAAAATTTCAGGAAAAGGAGGTTAATAATATAAAATATAGGATAGTAAAGGAAAATAATAGTGATAAATAACGCCGCTACTACATAGGTAGTTAAAATCCCTTAAATTTATGTTTAATATATATTCATACACAAGTACGAACAATTTACACAAAATGTCTGAACCGAAACTTAATTTTCATATAAAAAAATAACAATTTCATTATTTCAGATTTTATTATTTATTTTATTATTATTATTATTATTTTTCACTTTTTTCCGGAACCGCACGGATATTTAAAAACCGTTTATTCGGATTTACTAAATATTTTTTAAATCTTTGTCATTATTATCGTCTACAGTATGTTAGATATCTAAAAACAGACATACAGACACACAATTCTTATTTGTTGCCAAAAAAGATAATGAAAAGGAAAAGTAAAAATAATTACAGTGCAAATGCTTTCGTTATATTTATTTGCATTTAATTGTTGTTTGATATTTTCCCAATGGATTAAACAACGCAATCCTGCAAAAGTAATTACACAAATATTTAAATGCACTATTTATGGGTTCATCTGTGAGTAATAGTTTTCTATGCCAGGAAATACATCATAGATTTTGGAAAATAATATGAAAATTAACTTAAAGATTTGAAACTAACTGAAGAAGAAAATGTGTTAATACTGTTATTGGTTTGGTCAAAAGCACATAATTCTATCCCAGGCGATAGATAGATATACGATACACTTTCGGTGGCATATTTAACTATGCTTTTGTATGCCTGAGAAGGTCGACACGGTTATAGGTCAGAGTGCACTATAGCAAACCACATTTGTAACAAAACTGTGTTCTCAATAATTCGTTTTTCGTCTATTTTAATGGATTGTAAATTTTAAGAACATTCAACTATATTCAAAGGTATAGTTTAATTACGTACTTCAACTTGATTCAATACCAATATTGATATCAAATGAAAAGAAAATAAATGTATCCTTACTACGGACATGCTTCACTTCGTTTTTTGTTCAAATTTCATAGTTTTTTTTTTTTTTTTTTAATTATTGTAGTTATTATAAGATAACAAATATATTTTCTACAAAATTTAGGATTCATTTTTCTCTTGTTGTCATTCTGGGTGATTTAAGGTCGAAAAAAATAATACCAATACTAAAAATTAAATGGCTTTTTAATACACGTTTTATAATTAAAATTTTCTTTTTCCGAAAATAATTCTTTTGTGCATAATTTTTATACAAAGTAACGAAACCTTGACATAATCACCCCGTAGTGCACGAAAAGTGACCACGTTTGAATTATTACTTTTGTAGTAAATTCAAACTATTAATACGCGTACTACGGTTATTAAACGATCCATACTCGTAAATGGTAGACGTTTCACTAAATAAATAGCACTTCAAATGACACGTATGATAACGTATTTAACAGCTGACAGCCTTTCCAGACTGGCGGATTTAAAACCGCTTAATGGATAACTCGTTATAGTAACGCAACGAAATTGTTTTCAATGAAAATATAAATAAAAATCTTAGAAAAATATGAGTGCTCAGAAAAATGTGAGTACTGTATTGTTAAATTTATATGACAAAACTATCAGGAATTCACAAGATTTATTTTCACTTCATTACCGAGATTTTTTTTCTCTATTCTCATTTGCGCTTTAGCGTCAAATTTCATTTTATCAAATACATAATTAGGAAAAAATAACGACTAATAAAAAAATAGTTTTGAAAAATTTTGCAATACTTTAACGAAATATAACATTTTAGAATAAATCTATCAATGAAACATTAAAATTTGTTCTGAAAGAAATCGATATCCCAAACCATTGAAAAAACGTAGAAATTTAAATATTAAATAAATAGATTAAAATGTTGAATGTAAAAAAAATATCAAAGTGTCTTAAAATATAATTTTAAAAAATTATCCGATATTATAAAGAATTACATAATATATTTAAAAATAAAAATAAAATAAAGTTAAGCAAATTTCAATTTTTTGAAAAAGAAATACATTTTTGAAGCAAGACATTAAAATATCTCAAGAAACTTAAAAGGGAAAAACTAAGAATTTATCAGTAAGGAGCATTTCCAAAAATACGACATTATTAAAGAATATTTAATTTGAAAAAATTTTCTTTAAGTGCGTACATCTTGCTATAAAAATGTCGACATTAGGCAGACAACAATGGACCGATAATGGTTCAGGGCAAAGCATATAAAATTGTTTTAATGCATGATTAAAAAAATACATTACAGCGAGCCGGACGTGGAACGATGGTTAGTATATGCGACTATTAAGACTATATGATCGTGAGTTCGAGAACCGTTACCACCGTCAAATTTTTCCTTGAGCGGCAGCCACTTTACCATATTTGACTAGAGCCATCCTGTTGTCGCTGATGATCACTTCAAGCAGGCAGTTAATCGACAAGTCTTATAAATGCTTCACAAACTGCGACTTTCGGATTCCTGTTAAACTTTAGGTTCATTTGAGAAAATCTAAAAATAGAATGCGTGTAAGTTCACCGAATATGAGAAGATCTCTTATATCTCATTCATGGGATGCAAGAGCATTTGTGTTTTATTTGGCTTTGTTCCGAGTAGAGGTATTTATTTCGGATCACCTTTGCTCTTGCTAGTCGAACTGCCTTTTGTGCAGCTGTTAAAACTTGTACTTTTTGTATTTTGTAGGGCTTCAATCGTATTTCATCTTTCTAATATACGCCTCATCACATTGCGGTTCGGTCTGCGCTTTGTCGCGCATTAGATTGAATTCTGGCCTTTATTTTTCGAACCATTTCTCGTGACATTGTTGGTTTTGTATGTCCAACACCATTTTGTCCCGGACTCAGTTATGGCTTTGGAATTTTCGGATTAAGACGAAGAAAAATATGTATTTTCTTTGGTTTTGGATTTCGATCCATGTACTTGGAAAGACCTATTCAAGACTTACGATCATTCTGACCCATTTTGCCCCACTTTGGAAGATTTAAGATCAAAACAAAAAAGAATTGAAAATTGTTGAATATACAGATGTGATTGCTTATGTAAAAGTACCTTTCAAGCATGCAACTTTCTTAATTTTTTTTTTAATTTTACAATTTTGAAAGTTGGAAGTTTTAAAATCCATTGAAATATCACCTTCTAAAAAATACTGCAGCGTTATCCATTAGTGGTTTCAAAACCGCCAGTCAGGCAGGGCTGTAAGCTGTTAAATTCCTGTCATCTGGAGCGTTATTTATTTAGTGGATATGGATCATTTTACGAATATGGATCGTTTAGTAACCGAAGAACGCTTAAAAATAGTTAAAACTTATTACAAAAGTGGTGATTCAAACGTGGGCACTTTTCGAGCCGAAAATATCGTTTCTGTTAGTGAAAGATTTTTTTGGCCTGCAATTGAAGATTATGAACTGGACGATGTGTGGTTTCAGCAAGACGTCACGAGACACAGAACATCGATTTTGTCTTTATTGCATAAGAAGTATGCAGAAAAAGTAATTTTACATTTTGGCGACGTCAATTGACCACTTTTTTAGACTTTTTTTTTGTAGGGCTACGTCAAAGACCGTGTTTACGCTGACAATTCCCAAACGTCGGAGCATTTGAAACCCAATATTCGTCAAGTTATCACCGACATACCGCCCGAAAAGTGTAAAAAGTCGTCGAAAACTACTTCACACTACATTCAAGTTTTAATAAAAAAAATGTTGTAATATGTGTTACAGATCCACCTCAGCTCAACGGATTTTTCAGAGATGTTAATACTTGTTTAAACCTGTAGGCAAACCGATTTACAATTTCTCAGATTTCGCACAAAATCTGATCATTTAATATACTGCCACTTACCGTTGACTGCAACTGCCATCAAATGATTTGCTATTGAAAATCCACACCAATTTCCAAGTTCATGATTTTTCATTACATGTAATTTTCCGCAAATATGTTATTGTCTTTAGGTTAGAAACACGAAAATGTTAAAAACACGTTAAGTCAGTTTTATGCAACACTGATAGTTTTCCTCTTCACACCGTTTTCTTTAAACATTTCACAGAAACAACATCAACACCACTCAACGAATTAAAATAAACCGAATAATACAACAATTGTCGTCGATATCTGATTCGTTTAAATTTGCCAAATAAATAATAACTTGCATCAACAAATTGCGACGACAGTAATAAGACCATCCGCTATATTTCCTTTAAATTCCTTTGGAAGCACAAAAGAATAACGACCGACCAGCACTCGCGACTCTTTTATATTTCAAAACTTTGCTTTAATGCATTCATATTTTTCGCTCATTTTATAGATTCGGGCACAAACGCGGACAGAGTAACGTTTAAACAAATCTAATTTGATTTCTTAAAAGTTTTCATACAACATTTTAAACTTCGCATTTCCACCGATCCATTTGTGTACCGCCATTAACCGATTTACGCCACGAACTATTCTTATTGTGAATTAACAAATTACGAATTAGCAAGATAAAGTAAAAACGATAAATTACATTATGGCGTACTTTCGATTGAAACTACGAATACGTTGAGGATGGTGTATTCCGTACAACACTTGATGATTTCCTTCCTTTTCCTCTTTCGTTAAACTCTTCACAGCAACAACACTGAACACTTCTTTACACCTTCTTCTGTTTTTTTATTGCAAACACCCACAACGGGCTGGTAATGAATAAGCGAATAACAGAATAAGGCATAACAGAAATCCAACCGGCAGCCTCTAACTTTCATTGTATTACGATTTTTACGTGGAATTTTATTTGGTCCGTTTCGTAAATCACCGATTTGTAACTTTCCATGGATAGAATAAAGTTTAATTACAATTTAATTTGATTTCCAGCAAATTTGCATACGAAATATACGAATTACACTTCCACTGATCATTTTGCCGACCGTCGTTAACGAGCTTACACTGCGAACTGTGATAGGGAGAGCAATAGAGTTGCCAGTTAAGATTTTTAGTCAATAAAATTTTATTTAACGCAATGTCTAAGAGAGAAAATGCTAAATGATGACAAATGTTTTTTTTTGCATTTTTCGTACATTTAACAATAGTTATTTAGATATATCCAAAAGTAAGCGGAAAAAAGTGTAATTGAGGGGAAAGCTGCTAAATGGTGCCGGAAATACTTAAAGTAATTAAAAATCAAAAACCGATTCATCGTTATTTTAGGAAGCTAGAAGTGGGCAGCCTTTTCAAAATTATTAATTTTGAACAACCCGTGTTTTGCGCAGCACTTCTACTGGTTATTTGTTTTAAATACATCAAAAATATATTCCGTTTCAAAATCCTACCAACTTCTAGGAGTAATTAAATACCAAATCTTGCAAAATTATAGCTAATTTTGAAAAGTTTATTAAAAAATTCTAAAAAATTAGAAGTGTTATATGTTTTATTCATCCCCGCTATCTTAATTGCGCATTGGAAATTGGGCGGTTTTCCAGCTAATCTTTTGTCTTATTAGAATAATGTAACCCAACTTAACCATTTAACAAATTTGCTACCTTTTGCATTATCGCAAGGTTTTTGTAACCAAAGGTAAGCAATCGATATGAATGAAATGAACAAGAAGAAAAATAGTACAAAAAGACGACCAAAACGAAAACAACAAGGACCAAAGCGAAAACTTCCAAATATGAATTAATTTATCGAAAGCAATGTGCCAAATCTTATCATTATTTCATGATGACTTTCCTTTTGTTTCCCGGAATAAATTGCTCTTGTTACTACACTCACACGTTCTTCCGGTATTCTATGGAGAAAGTTTCAATGCGTTTTAAAAAAAAAACTTAAATGGCCAGAGAAAGCTGTTTTATTTGGTAGACAGTTAGCTATGAAGACTTTATTATACATAAAGCATCACTATTGCATTACTTCGGTACAAAATTACAAAAATACGGAGATAATTTAGATTTTACTATGCCATAACTCTGTAGCGAATTTCGTTTGATCTTAGTATACACTCAAAAGCTTAATTTTCTTTTATTTGCTCTCCTTCTTAATGTGGGTCTTCGATAGCTTAGAAGTTTTTAAAGTCTTTGAAGATGGTTTTCATTCATTGTTGACTAAATTTCTAGAATCTGCGGACAAATAGTAACCAAATAATGCAATGTTATAGAAATATTCTGCAAAGTAGCAGCAAAGAGGGCTGTATCATCCATAACTAATTTCATATTATTTCATTATAGCAGAAAAAGAGGCATTTTATTTCAATTATAATAAACAAAGACTGTTTGATAAGAGCAAACACCTCACATGCTGCTCACATCGTCTTACCTTTAATTTAATTACATTTAATTTAAATTCGGTGAAAACAAATCGTTCCACAATTATAGACATGAAAAAAGTGATAAACGCATTTAGCATTTTCTTCTATGGGCTAACTCTACCTAAAGTTATGCTGAAAGTGTACCATAAGATATCAATTGGCAGCTCTGTTTCTTCTCTGTTGCTTACCAGTTCGTGGTGTGATTTCGTTATAGGCGGTTGACAAAGTGATCAGTGGTAGTGGAAAATTATACATTTTGCAGACATTCTGTGCAAACAAAACTAAATTTAAAGAAAACTCCATCCGACCTGTGAATATTCACAAATCGGCAAATAAAAAGGCGGAAAAAGTAAAATTCTACGGACAAATTGCGAAACAATAAACTTTGGTGAACGCCGGTCGGTGTTTTGTTATGTCTCGGTATTCGCTGTTTCGTTACTTTGTTGTTGTGGGACTTTTGAATGTAAAATCAATCGGTGCATTTTGATTCGTCAAAATATAAATTTGTTGTTGCTATGCATTGTTTACAAAGACAACAGGAAAGAAAAGCCAATTAGCAGTGCTTGAAATGGACGTAGCGACATCTTTCTCTTCATTCGGAATGTAAAATCAGATGCTACATATTCACCATTGATTTTCGTGAAAGGCGATAAAGAGAATCACAAGCTTGGGCGTTTATTAGTTATAGTTTTGGCGGTTATAGAAGAGAATAACAAATAGACAGTTGTTGAATTATGTGATTATGTCGTTGCTGAGTGAAATGTTTAAGAAAGACGATCTTGCCATATTCGAGATGTAAGGCAAATGTTCTTGGCATTTTGCTGTAAGAACAGTTATCTTTAGTGGATGTGATAAATTAAAACATTTCCTTTGAAAATATTCACATATGTAACAAATTAAATTTAAAGAAAATTTCATTCTGTGACCACTTGTAAGGCTATAAAATGCCAAGTACAAAAGTTAAACATTATCGTAAAACTTGCGAAATGCAAGTGTCGTGGATGCTAACCGGTCTTTATTATTTGGCATGTTATTTCCTTGTTTTATTTTTGTGAAACTACTCAAAGAAATAAACAAAAATTAATAATTTAGCGAATAATCAAACTAAAGGATAAATTTAAGTGAAATTCGTTAAGCGTTTTATAACCTTTCTGCGAATTGAGCCGAATCATAAAACACATTTGTTGCATTCTGTTGTTCTTTATCGTCCGTTAACAGAAGCTGATATTGTTTTTGTGGTGTATAAAAAACGGCATTAAAAGAAAGAGAAAACCACCGGTGTTGCATTAAACTTACTTAACGATTTCAACATGTCCGTGGTGTAAAATGGTGTGCAAAAATTTTTAAAATCTGAAATCAATACCCATATTTTAAAAAAGCAAAAAAAAAACTTTAAAATACATCTAGTATTTCAATAGCAGAGACATTATGGATTGAGAAATTCGAGTGGACAGTGAAACAATACATCGCCGAACTATTCAATGGTAAGTCAGAACATATAAATTTTAATTGCAAAACCAAACGAAATTTTGGCAAAAATTCACTTTATGTAATTTTTAGTTTATTGTAATGGTTTTGGTTTCATTTTGTAGCTTTTTGAAGGTATTGTGGTGTAATCGAATTGACTGAACTATGCTAAAAAAACGCATAACTTTTTTATGATAGTACCATTACTTTAAATTCTGCAAATTGTTTAAATCGCATTGCCTTCAGAAAATAGTCTAGAGTGACACATTAAAGTGCCACTTTTAGTTATAGAAATGTGTGTTTCCAATATGTTTGCAATGCGCTTGACAGAACATTTGAATAACTTACCATTCTAACATACAAATTCTCCGTTAGCCTTCCTGTATTTGTTATCCGGTTATCCCTGGCATTTTGCACTGGCAACTCTTACTTTCCTTACTGTTAATTTAAAGGTTTGTGCAAAGGCTAAGTTATGTTGAGGTGAGTTTACAATCACCGGTATATCAGCATTGTTTTTGTATTGGCTGCATTTGCAACGCATATAAGGCCGTATTCATTAATATTTATTTGTGGTTGAACAATCAAATTTCAAATACGTTCTTCAAATGTTCAATAAATTGTTGTGAATATGTAATATTTATAATTGACCTTTTATCTTCTAAATACTTTTTTCTAATTTGAAATCGTCAGTGAAATTAAATTGTTGCTTTATTATAAATATTAATTTTTGATATTTGCTTGATTTTCTATTTCGTATATAGTATATACCTACTCAAGTCCTGAAGTTTTGAGATTTTTGCTTAAGAAATCGCAATTTGAATATTCAAGTAATAAAAATGAACAAAACTACTGTAAACAAACATGAGCCGGAAGAAAAAAATTATTCAAAGTAAAAGTATTTTTTAAGTTGGGGTACAATATTTCGAATATTTGCCGTGAATTTTGACAATAGTTAAGTCAAATAGAGGCATCTGTTTGCGTCAAGCCGAATTGAATTCCGGTAGAAAAACAGCATTATATATATTTTTCCGAAAAAATGTTCTTCTTTGCAACCGTTTTTATACTAGAGATGTGCGCGTGAGTATGTTTTCAGTTACAATCACGCGTGCTCACGATAGGAAATGTTGTCAAGCACGAAAAATATTTTCCCTCTCACTGGCACGCACACTCACGTCAAAATGAATTCACGTCACGCACCCTCATGAGGAAAAAAATAACAAATTATGTATTTTTCGGTTTTCGTTATAAAGGGTTATCCTTTTTCGGTTCCAAAAAGTAAAGCTAAATAAAACCCACATAAAGCTATGATTTCGATGAAATTTAATTTCATTATAATGCATGGATATTGCCATTATGCATGAAAGAGAACATGATTTAGATGACCGCCTCTGGATTTGTTACTTTTGAGGTTCCTCCTGCATCATTTTCGACAAAGACTACCCAATGTCTCCTCCAGACCATAATGCGCACCAAACGATCACTCTTTCCGGATGCAATGGCCTTTCAGTAATCACTTCTGGGTTTCCCGAACCCCATATGGGACAATTTTGCTTGTTGACGTAACCACCAAGTGAGAAATGAGCTTCATCGCTGAAGAACATTTTGTTCGAAAAATCAATTGGGAATGGTCAGCCGTTTTTAATTGTAGCGTGAGTTAGATTCCATATGGATGGAGGTGCCAAACCAAAAACAAAATACGTCATATTGAGCCGTAAGATAGTCTCAATTACTGAGAACGCCGTGGAATCGACGAATTTGAATTATCCGCCACAATTTCCCTAACAGAAGCAATATTTTCGGCAATGCGTATATTGCGATTATGTACAGGTCTGACCACATCTGTAATGCTTCCAGTCTCTTCAAATTTGTTTATAATCTTGCCAATTCCATGCAAAGTAGGTCGATTATGACGATCACGAAAAGTGCCCTCATTTGAATCATTACTTTTATAGTAAGTTTTAACTATTCTTCGTGTTCACTAAATAAATAACACTTCAGATGACAGGTATTCAACAGCTGATAGCCTTGCCAGGCCGGCGGTTTTGAAACCACTTAATTAATCCATCATATATATGTATACATATATATTATGTAAAATGCTAAGAAATATGCTATAATTTTTGAAAAACATATTAGGCACTTTTATAACCCATTTTATAAAATATTGTTTAGAAATTAGAAAAATATGCATTAAAAAATAGTACAAAATAAACGAGCGCAGTTGTACAAACGACAGAAATTTTGGTACATCAATTCGTGCATCGTAAATTTTTTCACAAATTATGACATCAATATATATATAAATAATCAGTTTCCTCATTAAATAATATGAATCGTTATTTTTATTTGAATTTTTGCTTTATTGTTGAATTTATGTATAAATTGCATGTCAATTTCATTCGAATTTATGTACATTTTGTACCTCTGATCTGTACGTTTCGGGACTGTAAATAATACCAAATCACCAAAATAAATTTCTCGCCTACTAGAAGAGAAAAAAGAAAGCGAACAATTTGCTGCATAACTACATTTTAACGGCTAGTTTTTGTAAAGGGTGGCGCACAAGTAACGTTAACGGCGACTATATTGAATGCGTTCTTGTCATCATTTGGTTTTAACTCGTGAACCAATTGCATCTTATATGGCAAAAGATGTAACACATGTAAAATTCTTTGCAAAAACCGCCTAGACATCTCTAACTGCTGAGAACGCCGCCTGGCGGAAGTTTCGGGGTTTTCACTGCACTCGTGCAGTGGTCACTTCATTTCGAACTGCACGAGGTCTTCCAGCACACGGAAGATCACAGACAGCCCCTTGTTGCCCAAAACGCCGAACCAATCCGTAAATTGTTGGAGCGCCAGGAGTATTTCGAACATGAAAGAAATTTCGATATGATCTAAATAATCGAATGCTGACTTTCAAAGTAAAATTGAACAACTTTGGATCATTGTTCTGTGCTGAGCCTGAGCCTGCGCTGAGTTAATTCTGTAAAGAGACGAAAAAAAAAGATTTAAACAAAAAATGTATTCACTGTATCCACCCTATAGTATGGAGGTACATATGTATATGAGCGGCTGGGAATAGAAATATGTATAATAGAAATTTTCTCTATTCGTGATTACACATGGGTTTACAGTTTTGAAGGTGCACTCACGTTCACGTGATTGGATTTTATTTAATCACGATCACGTGTAAATCACGAGTACATCACGCGTGACTCGAAAAAATCGTGACTCACGCACATCTCTGGTCTGTATCTCAAACAAAGACGGTATAAACGTATAGACGAATCATTTTCCTCTAAAGCTAAAATTGGAATTATTGGATGATTTCGCTTCTTTCGTTAATCTCTTTGCACAACAACTTTATAACTTTACATATTTTGATTACTATTTTTGAAGATTATTGTAAGAGATCATCTTATCTTACGGGATCATCTTAATCTCTTGGCTCTCTGAACGTCTCAATTTTGCTTCCAGAGCAAAATAAGTTATCACATAGCCGTCAATTTTGTCCAAATTTGTTAAAACTTAGCTAAAGAATATGGTGTTGCTCCTACGATTTTGAGGCTATTAAAAGCGAAAAAAGCAGGTAGTGCCCCAAACGTGAAATCGAGGCAAACACCAGTGTAAACTATCTAAGTTTTCTATTGGATTTCGGGTCGAAATTAAATCTACTTGGACAACCATAAACGGCCTATAATTCAAAAAATATGTAAATTAGGAGGCAAATATAAAATAATATTGTGTTTGTATCACCCAAAATAGCCGAGTACAGAATATATACCTACTGACTAAAAATTAAATTATTTTTTGTATTCTTGTAATCAGAATTTAACACATACACTTTATTTAGACCGAACTTTACTGAAAATGGCCCATATCGGCCCAAGATTTAACATAGCCGTCATACAAATGGAACGACCAAATTTGGTTTTATCGCTTTCAGAAGTCATAACTTTCGCCAGAATTCGAACATATTTAGTACACAAAGTTTATTAATTTGGCCTTCATAAATAGATTTATCTTTCCGAATTGCATATTTTTCACAAATTAAATCGATTTTTCCAATATCCGGTAATAGTCGTAATTATGTAACTGACGTACATTATTTTCCAATAATTAGTGGATGCTTTTCCGTTTGCTTGCGAGGAAATCAAATTCGAGATGAAATCTACTTTACAATTTAAGATCTATTTCACGAACAGAAGCTAATAAGAAGACAATTTTTAATCTATTTAAAAAAAGATCGTTGAATTCAAAAATGACAAATAAATGTTGATAGGTTAAGAATAGAGTTGCCTTCGTGTTGATATATGTATGTATGTGGGGAAGATATGATACAAATTTATTTCGATCTATTGACAACACATTCGAATGGCTCGATAAAGGGCGTGATTCTGGCATGCTTTTTAAATTAGCTTTTATCATGCATAAAAAGAAGCAACCTTTTTTAACTTTGTTTCTGAGAGGTAACAATTCGTATTATAGGCAGCGGATACTCATGTCGTTTTCACGATTTCGTGACAGTTTTTCTGTAATGTTTTCGAAATACTTAACGTCCAACAGTGGTTGGTTTTGAAAAAAAGGAAATAAACTTGTAAGGAAATTTTGCATTTATGGGAAAATTTAGATGCTAAACTGAAAGAAAAAGTGGAGATTTGTTACTAAAAATCCCATAATTCCTAAAAAACTTTCAAAAATTCCTAAAAATGGGACTTTTTCTTTTTTTTCTTTCTCTTTTTTTTTTTGCTGCTTTTGCCGTATTATAAGGAGGGCGAAGAAATCCCTTTGTATAATTATTTACAACACGTAAGGCCTTAAAAACCAAGTTTCCCGTCTCGGGAATCTGTGGCTGAATATTGTTATTTACATTTAAAATAAGTCCTATTCGGTGGGTTCTGGTGCTCGTAAAAACTCAAATTTTTAAAAATTTGTGCTTTACAATATTAGTTATGACGTTGCTTAGAATTTTGTTATTAATACAAAAAAAGTTAACAAAAATTGGGAAAAGCTTGTTTACGCTGCTTGCAAAAAAGTGAAATAAAGTAAGTTATAAAAAAACAAAAATTTTACTTCAAAAAATTTCAGCTAGAGGATAAAATTTGTATAAATTGGATACAAATTTAAAAAGTTGTATTGTCTTCAAATTTTCAAATTGCCGAGGTGTCCTACTTTGAGGCATTGTGGTGTAGCCCCCTTTAGAAGTATAAGGTCCAAATTTAAAACTTAAATTCGACTATACCTTTGCTATAGCCATATGGAAACAAAATCGGACCACTTGCTCTTAAGTCCGTTCCTTATAAAACTGAAACATTTTACTTGATTCACTCTGTTAATAAATTTGAGATAAAGATAGAGGTACCACTTTCTTGCCGGAGCCTTAATGTAATTTTTGTTTGTTCTCATAGTGACGCTGACCTGCTATCCTCGATCCCTTTCGCAAATCAACTATACAATTAAAGTAAGATTTTTGCCTGATTTCCAGTTGCAGTCATTTAATTCGCAGAATACAAAAATAGCATTCAAAGACTTAAAAAAAAAACCCACACGCTTGATTCGAAAGTAGTGAGAATTTGAATAATCAGCTATTAATTTAACATTGACTTGTCGCAGGAGGGATACAGTTGTTTTGGGCTCCATTTCAGTGCACTTTTACGAGATCTCATAAACCAGTAAACAAAACCAGTAAAAAAAAAGATTTCTATGCAAAAGTAGATGACAGCAAAAAAAAATGTCAAAAACATCCACAAATCATGATGTAAAAGTAGTGAACATTTGGACAATTATCGTAGATATTAACATGAACTTGTCATAAAATTAATGCTATTGTTTTTGACTTCATTTCAGTATATTTTCAGTAGATCTCATAAAGCAGTGAAAACCCTATGATTTTAACTCAATTTTATATGGGCACAAAAAAGTTATCTTTGTAAACACTTACGAAGTAATACTTGATTGCTTCTTCTAAAAAAAATGAAGATCTTTATCACGGAAATCAATTTAATGTTGTATCTCGGAATCGCATTAGAATTTTATAAAAGCACTTCAACAAAATATATATGATATTTACCAATTTTTTTGTTCTTGTTTGTCATTTACTAGTGAATTTTGGTGGGGAATAAATTTCAATCTCATCTTTAAATTATTCTTATTGAATGTTGTCAAAAAGTGCTCCCTAAGAGGTGAAAAATATGCTCATATCTCCTCCGATCTGAATAATGAAGCAATTGCACTTACATTTATTTTCACAACTTCACATCATTTTCACAATTTAAAACCAAAACAATTTAGTAATATAAAATTTCTCAAAACATTTGTGATAATAATTTTATTTGTAAATACCAACAGCATACAAACGGACGCGTTACTAAATTACAACATAAAACTAATATATAAAGCACAAATGTGAACAAATATGTATAATATTGGTTGATTGCATATTTACAATTGACGAATACTTAAAACTATATATAATAAAATGGTAACATTGGTTTTTGTAAAGATATATATAAAGAATTATTTAAAAAAAATACGCAAACATTTAATTAATCAAATCCTATCCAGGTGTATTCCTTTGAATCCAACAGCATTCTTGCTTTGTGCGATTCCAAAATCCATTCAATATTAAAAACCTGCAATTGCGACAAAGTTGATGAAAAACGTTCGCCCAACCAACCGATAAAATCCGTCCTATTTAATTGTTTTGGGTTTATAAAAATATACGTTATTTTACGTAATTTGTCATCATCATTATTGTCAATGTCGCTCTGTAAATCACGATCGTTTATTACACTTCCACCATGCCATTGGAAATTTAGCTGGGCTCGAATGGAATCCGGATCAAGAGTATAAAAGTAGGCTGCTTTATTGCGAAAATAATTTAGATTTTTCTCTGGATATATTAAATTTTCCAGCTCAGCTAGCTGCTTATCATCTAAATCAGGTACTTGTTCTATGGGCATAGCATCACAAATGCGTTGAAGTTCTCGTGATGAAACGAATTCAGTATAATGATCGCCATATTGATCATAGAATTCTGAAAATCGTTCTTTCAGCGATGCTGTCATGGTAATCATATCAAGTGGTTTTAGTTTAATTACTTGTTTCTTGCAGATACGCATAAGCCACTCCATGCGTACAATATCATATTTTTGTGATTTGGAAAGAGTCTTTACACGGAAATTGATGTCGCCCGCCACAACGATACAGTTTGGATTATTAGGCAAAGGGTTCTCAACAATTCTACCACCATTTTGCACCACCAACGATTTAAGGTACTCAATTGTATATCCACGAGACAGAGAGGCACTTAGAATGCAAACGCTAAAATCTTCAAGTAGTTGAGATGTTTTCTCCACCTAAAGAAAAGGAATAAAAAGGATGTTTGCTAAAATTACTCATATATCATATGATGTTATATAAATTGTGGGATCTAAATCGCAAAACCTATCACATATGGAACAAAAGCATAACTGCTATTAGCGATAATATTACCAATCTGTTGAGAATATAAATAAGTCTGCATTTGTCAAAAATGTACCATTTATTGTAAATATACCATTTATTTTATTCAAAATATTGCTCACCGCTAGCCACACCTTTTCCCACCTTTCAGGCAACGTATAAATACTGTTTCATTTTTTGAAAGCTTTCTTTCTTAAGCAATCCAGGAATTTTTGGTTTCTTCATATGATGTGAAGTAGGACAAGTGATAATTGGAAGGCGTGATAGGATTTTCCAAATGAGTTTTCTAAATAGGGTTTCATATGACCGGAACATATAGGCGAACATTATCATGAAATATAGGGTTACTTTTTAATCGTAGTTTTTTTTTTTTTTTTAATCGAATAAAACACTCACTTACTTTGCATCATATATGAGCCTCATCGCTGAACACAATTTTTCGATAAAACAGCGGATTTTCATTGAGCTTTTGTAAGGCCCATTCAGCAAAAATTAGACGTTGTGGTAGGTCATTCGTCATTCCATGATGAAATGGCAGAGTATACTGTACACTTTTCACTTTGGCAGATGACGTTTGGACGCCATTACCAACCAGAGCTACCAAAATGAAAAACTTAAATCTTAAAAAATCACCCATAGAATAATCTTGTTGTATCTTAAATAGTGGGCGCGTTTTTCTTTCAATGCTTGGCCCAATCTTATCAATTATATTCGTTGGAAATTCGCATTAATAGTTTCGATCGGTTTGAGGGAACACCAAATTGGCCTCACCAAATGATTGAGTTATTTTTCATGAATATTTGCCTTGGCTGTCGAAGTTGAAGTGGTCCCCAAGATTTCCTCTTTTTTGTGTTATTGTAATAGATCCACTTCAATGCGATAAATAGCTTTCTTTAGCATAGTTGGAATGATTCAGTTTAGATCGATTATGCAGTGTTTTGTTCGATAGCTTGTTGCTATTTAGAAGGTTTTTCCATTATGCCTCTCTTATAGAAACCCTCGTCTCTATTGGCAAAATAGAGGCAAATTTTTCACCAACAAAATTATTAGACATAGGCAGGAACAGATGGTAATTAATTTTTGCTAGGTCCAGGCTATAATATGGATGCATTAGAATCTCCAAAAACGCACCAAGAACTTCTTCACTATCGATGTGTGGAGCCTGGCGTTGCCTGATGCAACACAATTCTTCTCCTATTGGCCAAAGTTAGACGTCCCTGGAGAATTGCTTCCTCTAAATGGTCACATTGTTGACGGTACATGTCCGAATTAAGAGTTTGGCCGCAGCGGAGCAGTTCCATAGTAAATGGCTCCCAGCCATCGCAACAAACACACAGCGAAACTTTTCTGACCGCATTCAGGCTTGGCCATCTTCTGCGCGATCGCCGTGAGTTGACCACTGTCGTTTTCACTTGACGTTATAAGTGACACACTTTTCATCATCCTCTTCTGGCAAAATTTTTTACATTTCGGCACTGATTCACAGATTGAAATAAAGATGTTTAGCGTTAATTCGTGTGCCACCCATAAATCGTGTGCATCGTTTCGTGTCCAACCTTATTCAAGCGGTTTGAACGCTTTTCTGCAATATTAAGCTCCTGAGAGATCGAAACAGTGCATACATGAGGCACGCATTTGACGATTTCAATTATTTTGCGACATTTTTCAGAGCGTGGTGCATATTTGACATCATCAAAATTATAAAAACGGAGTCAACGAAAGAAAAATTGCTCGTGGTTGACATTCATTCACATTTGCAGCCGTCTGTCTTCCGTTTTCTCCTTTGTCGAAGAAAAACTGTGAAATATATCATATTTTCTGTTTGCTGGCGTCCATCTTTGAGGCTCGCTCAAACAGTTTTTTTCTCAGCAGTTTTTTTCTTTCTAACGCCATCTAGTCTAAACCGATCGCACTTACTGAGTGCAAAAGATATAGTATTAGAACCATTTATTAGAAAGATATTGGATTTCTAGACCTTATGCGATACAAAGAACCTTTTCGTTTATGTCTAGCCTTTGTCGCTCTTTCACATGTGACAAATTGAATTGCTTCCTTTTGAATCGACCTCCGTTCGATTTTAAATAGTGTGAAGTTTCTTATTGAGCCACTTTTAATGTAATTGCAAGTTCTTATTTCATTTGGCACGAATCATTCTTCAATAGAGGTTTCAATTCCGAATGTTCATACACTTTTAGCCTTCCGCTGAGTTTCTTGTCTTCAACTTCAAACTCACCGGCTTTAAATTCACCTCAACTTTTCCTATTAAAATCAGACTTGTCGCGGGCTTCAACAAGCAATTGATGCGCTCCAACTGCAGATTCCTTTAAATTTAAGAAGTAAACCAAAAATTTCCACAAAAAAATGTGTGATGCTGATACAAAATCGATAATTTTTCTTCGTGGCACCAGTTTTTGTGAAGCGGCTGAAACTTATTTTTACTCTTAACATTAAATTGTAATATGAAGCGTCCGCGCGTTTTTTCACGGTTTCTACTGCTATGAATTAAATAGCACCAATGTTTTAGAATATATCACAGCAAGACTATAAATTTTACAGTTTCCACCGATTGTTAAGGGATTCTAAACTCTGCATCCCTCTATTTTTAAAATCTAATATATTTTCGCTTTAGTTTGTTGTGTAAATCCTAATTTAGGCAAATTTGAATTCGAAAGCCTTTTCAGTTTTCCGTTTTAGCTCGTTATTTTAAAATTTCAATATTTAGCACTCTTATCCCACACTTACATTTTCTGGTTTAAATTTGTTAGCATACGATTGCAAACCCAAATTTCGCTTTTCTGCTGGTGTTAGTTTCCTCCTTTTTGTACGATCTCCAGTAAAGTCCTCGAGACTAACATTCCGCTTAACGATTTTCTTTATCCCACTTCCCGTCGCATTCTGTCTTAGTTGATTGTATTCCTCCAAGGACAGACATTCATGCCAGGACTTATCGTTGCGCCACAGTTGAATACGGGGAAAATGTAACGACATAGGCAAGGCAAAAGCACCCGAGGGATTCAAATCGGTAGCTTTTATTTGTAATATTATCGAGTGTCGCGGTTCTATCCAAACATCCGGACAACCTTCAGCACTTTTTTGCCTATAATGATACCACAGCGGCGGCTGTTCCTCGTCCAGGCGATGCCAATGCTTCTTTAGTGTATTATTAAGGACAACCCTTTGCTGGATACAATTGCTGACTTTACCAATAGAGAACACTTCAAACTGTTGATGGGATATGTATTTGAGTACACCAACCAAGAAAGATTCCACAAATGTACGTGCGCGATTGTAGAAACCGCCGATAACCAAAAGGTCAAATTCAGTGGTAAGACCGTCAATGTACTGCAAAAGAAACCAAGAAAACATTAGAGGATGTTGCCAAATGTCGACAATTTGGAATTTGAAAATACTAACAAAACTCTTCCCTTTAGTCTATTGATTTTTCTAATTGCATTCACAACTTCAAGAAGCTGTGCTAGCTCAAACTACTACCATTTAATATTATCATATTAATGTTAGTATGTTGAGCTATTTCAGTAAACTATTTTTTAGCCTTATCACCGTAATGTAACTTACATCCGCTTTCACTTTGTACCATCCTCCACCATTACGGCGACCGGGGCGGTAAACTGAACTCTGTTGCTTTAGGACCACACCCTCCTGATGCTCGTCCAGTGCCAGCTGGAACATTCGTTTAAACTCTTCCACAGACTGGACTTTCTCACTTTTCATAATTTGTAAAACACCCTCCTGCTCTTTCAATAAGTTTTTTACTTTATGTATCCTTTGTATGTAAGGAAGTTGCAATAAACTCTGGCCATTCCAATACAATAGATCATAGACGACAAAGCATGGCTGCCAACTGCGATCATTGCTCAAATGCTTGACATCGGTATTCTCGCCTTTCTCGCGATATTTCTGATTAACGCCATCCCAAACCATCATTTCGCCATCCAAAATCATGGACTCCATACCAATCGGCAGCAGATGTCTCAACTTGAATGTCAATTTGTCTTCTTGATCGTATGAGGCCCCAAAACTGTCGGTATAATCGATGCCATTGCGTGAAATATACTTAAAGCAATTATCCTTATAGTGCACCTGGAATCGTTCGCCATCCATTTTAGTTTCCATGTACAAGACATCGGTAGCCATTAGCGTTTCTATATTGCCAGGGAATACTTCACACAGTTGGGGTCTTATGAACTCAAATGGCGTTAGGGTTATTTGTAGATCTGCGGGTAATCCTGTAGCAGACGTTGTTGAGTCAGTGACATTAGTGGTGAATTTATTGTCAGCTAAATGACAACATAGTTTTGATAGATTTGGGCTGGCTTGGAAGAAAGTTTTTGCTTGGGGATGTAAGATTCCAAATATGCGTTGATCGGCTATGGCCAAGTGCATAGATTTCAGCAGTAGACGAACAAACCACATTTGTTCTTCTGCCGAAGCAATTTGGGAGAGGTTAATCAACACTTTTTCCGTATCTGCAATAAAGGAATTGTAGCGAAAATTAAATAATATCGTTTAAAGAAAGATATTTGTGTAAATTCGGTTTGTTTTAAATAATGTTATATATTTATGTGCTAGCAAAGATTTAATTGTAAGATTTAAAGTAAAAAAACTTTTAAAATATCAGTTTGGCTTTGAATTTTTGTTATCATATGTAGATTCTTTCCTTTAACCGACTGTTTACTTTTTAATTTCCCCTACTTTTGTAAAAATATCTTCTTAGATTTAAGTTTTCATCAATTTGTGTGCAGAAATCTTCTTTAGCAGTCTCCAAACAAGAAAAAATTGCAATTTCTCATTAATTCACAAGCCAAAAATTAAATTTTAAATTTGAAACTTTACCTGTAATGAATATTGTTACACCAATTTGGAGCAAGAAACTGATTTTTCAAATTCCAATCGATTAGACAGGGCAACGCCATATCAACTGCCCACAGCTGCAATTGATTTTGATATGTAAATTTCAAACCTGTTTCCAGAAACTTATAATCATGAGATGTTCACCATAAAAAGCTCGAAAGTTTGGCTGATTTTTTTTATATTTGAAATTAAATATTTTACTGAACCCAACGATGACAGCAGAAATTTGTACAAGCATAAGATCTTCATATTTTGGTTTCTCTAATGATGATAGTTATCGAAATATCAAGTAAAGAAATGTCGAATTTTGGAAAATTTTGCTATATTTGTAATTTATAAAGGCTTCTAGTCTGAAATTGCCAATGATGAAAAAATATAGAGAATACTGATAGTGGTAATGGTCAGCTTGCCAATGATAGCGTAAAAAGTTTGGCTACTTCTGATAAAAGTAGGAAGAAACACCGAGATATCACTGATTTTAAACCTTTGCCAATATTTCCACGAGGTTCTTTAACAATGATTTATAATAGATTAAACACAAAGTGTTTATTTATGATAAAAGTCGCCAAAGTTCACATAATACAATACCGCTGTTTACAAAGCTTGCTTCATTGTAGTTCAATGGAATTTTGGATTGCGACAATAGATTTATAATCAAAATTAGTTGGAAAACGTATTTATGTACCATTTACCTTACCTATTATCCCGGGTATACCGATATTTCCCGGGTATACCGCTTATTTTTTACTCCAGCAATTTCAAGAAATTTATGTGGAAATTCCAGTCGATTTCAGTTTACACTGAGCTATGTTTGCTTATATCTGTGCTTATAAGGAAAGACGACTTAAGTCAAATTTGTTTGTTTTGAGATATTTAATGTTTTACAACAAAAAATCGCTGTTATGGAAATTTGATATAACTTTTGAAATATATGGAATTTTTAAGTAATGTAATGTAAACTATCATAAAAAAAACATATTCTCGCTGACATCACATTAAGAGATATTATATAATTTTTCAAAAACCGCTGCTTTGAAAAATCGCTAAAACTGCACGTGAATTTGTGTCTAAATAAGGCCAACAATAATCAGGAATAACCCCGATTTTGTCCTAACTCCACTTAAGTCATTTCCTTGTAAGCACAGCTATATTTTGCCACAGATGTTAATAAAAATATTATAGTAGACGCTCTAGCGGAATCAGACCTCAAATTAGGAGCCATCGAAAACTGTTATTTTGCAAATGATTTGACAATGAAATTTAAATAAACCAGTGACTTCGAACGGGAAAGTTTTTCCCAGCTGGTCCAATTTTTCAAAATTTTTCGACGCAAATATTCAGTAAAAACTATCATTTTATCTAAATCAACTTTGATTTTAGACCGCAAAACAATCAGCGAACATCCAACTTACTTAGACGATTTTCTCTCGCAATTGTATCCAGCATATCATGCACTTCCTTCAACGTCAAATTACTGTTTTGATTCGAACATCGCGGCTTCAATATCCTATAGACTTTGTCGGCATAATCTCCTCGTATGCCGGAAAAGTTACGAGCTTCCAAAATTTCAGCCTCCTTAGCTGGAAATTCATATCGCAATTAATCACACTAAACTTTCCTAACAATTTGATTGTGCTACTCACACTCCGGACCCAGTTGTAAGACCTTTATAAAAACCTTTCCCAGAGTGGGTATTTGAAGACCATATGGGGGACGTGCCATATCCACGTTAGGTATGAGACATCTTAGAACACAATAAAAACTGCTGCGACCATCCTGGAGTACAAGATAACATTATTGGATTGTTATATTTCATTATCGAGGAAGAGGCAAACCTCCACCATATCAGGCTTTAGTTTTTGCTCCTCACGAAATCTTTCCCGATGCTTGCAGAACGACTCGTAGTATTGCTTAACTATTTTAGCCTTTTTATCTTTGTTGTCGGTACTCTTAATTTTATTTAACATAAAACATATATCACGAAATTTTATAGTTTCCGAAATATCCATTTCTGGAGCAGTATTGCAGACGGGACAAAAAAACCAACAAGTGATGAAATTCTGAAAGAAATTCAGCCGGCCTTCCACCAACAGCTGAGTTTTGCTTATGTTTTTACAATACTCCGATTATGACGTCATTTGTTGTGTCATCTGCTATTGTTGCTAAATACTAGTCGTTTGAATAGGTTTCATAGATGGCTCTTACGTTCAATGCGTTTATATTGCGCTTACAAGGAAAAACGATTTAAATCGGAATTTGTCGTTTCGAGATATTAGGCAATTTTTAGAAAATCGGCATTATGAAAAATTGTTATTGCTATCAAAATACACAGAAATTTCAAAGCGTGATTAGACGATAGCATGAGCTTTAAGAACATAAACAATATTAACTGAAGAGAAATTCTTAATTACATCAACCTCCAGAGATATTACGTAATTCGTAAAAAATCGCTGTTTTAAAAGTTTACTGTAATTTGTGAACTATAACGAATTTTGGAGATTGATGATTGGATGCAAATATGCGTTAAAATAAGCACAACAATAATAAACTTCACTTTTGTTTTAATTCTACTTGAGTCGTTTGTCCTTTGTAGACAAAGCTTTTGAAAATCGTGGGTTTCAAGAAACATATTTCTGGTAGACATAATTACAAAAATTAGTATTAAAACTAACTTACTTAAAAAGCCAGTAAAGAAATTTCTGTCAAATGAACGAACATACATGTACCTTCACCGAAAGTATTTTTGCCTTGGTACAAAAGTGTGTGGAATGCCAGGTAAATTGGAGGGTTCTTATCAGCAAATGAATATGCACAATACTGCATTTGGTACAAATGATACAAAAACATGAATCCTAATATAACCCACTTAAAATTAGGTAAATTGTATGGGAGATAAACTTCTGGATTATCCGTCCGATTTTTTTTTTCTTTACCAGGTATTACGTTAAATGCTATTGGCAAAAACATAAATTACTGCAGTCTGCACATTGACTTGTATGAAAGTTGCCCGCTTGGGCGTGACATTGCATCATTCTCAAAGCTAAACCTATCAAATGCATGATGTGTGCCAAATTTGATTGAACTCAATGCAATTACCTGAAAAATATGAAGCTAAGAATGTATGAATTAAATCAAAAAGTTTAAATAATAGTAAAGAGTACCCATGTCGGTAATATATCAACGAAAGTTGCCGCTAGGCGAGCATTAGCAACGAGTTAGCTGTTTTGTGAAAAGCTGGAAGGAAAGAAAGGAAGTGTTCAGCACTGATTGAAACTCAATTAAAATGTATATAGCGAAGTTTTGAATATTAAACGAAAAGTCTTGGTATGAAGAGCATTGACCAAAAAACAAAACGAAATTGTTGCTATCATTGCGAACTGAACATTGTACTTAGTTCAATTCAATGTAAAATTGAAACAGTTCACCTTCGGGAATTGGTCATTTAGTTCAGCTTCAATCAGAATTGACTATAGTTTGGATGCCATTTTTCCTTTGAAATGCTTACATTTTTCATTTGGTTGGAATTTGGTTGATAGAGAAAAAATAACAATAATTCTTCCTTCGTTTCATTTATTCGATTTTTTAGCGCAGTGATGTAAAATTGCATTATTTATCAACTCCTTTCTTTTTATTATTGATTTCTGTTTCATGTTGCCAACACAAATTTTTTAATGCTTTTAAATGATATCTGACATTATTCGTTATTGTACTTGTTTTGAACCTTGTTTACGTCCAATCCCTATTCAGAAATTCAATGTAGTTCGTAGGTTATGAGAATTTTTCAAAGTAGAGGGTTTTGAAGCACTACTCAGTATCTCTAGATATTGATGTAAATTAGAACCTGTTTTGTGTTCTTATTATTATCGTCCTTAAAACACATTTTGTTCAGTACGTTTCGGAAGTTATAAAAATTTTCATAATAGAGATTTCTTAAAAGCGCTTAATATCGCAAAACGATAAATACCAAAGAGGTGGAAACGTACGGACCAATTGTTTTTCTCTGGAGTGAAATTCACCTTCTTCCAATGTTCACTCAGGAGAGTAATTTCTCCTCTCTCGCTCTCTTCTTCAACGTTGATTAAAGTTCCATCGTTTCATACGTCATTCATACATTACTAATTTACTTACTATGACCTGCAAAAATAGTACAAATATATAATTATGGAGTTATTGTGTAAATAGAGTAACAACGAGAACGCGGTTATCTTACTCTCTTTGCTCTTTAATCATCTCAACTTTGTTTGGTCTGTACGTTTCCATTGTCTTTTTTTTTTTTGTAAGATATATATTCGATTTTTTAACTTACCGTGAATCCATTTTACAACCGTTAAGGACGAAAAATGGATATTGTTTGCACCGGAACGTATACCACTTTTATTTTTGTTTACGTTACGTTCTTTTCACGAGGAACAATTGTACGAGACATTGTTTGCTGGTGAAAAATGTGAAAGCATTGCCAGCTTTTCTTGTATTGATTTTCAACACAGAAATCTGTTCGGTAATATATTTGTAGAATTGTTAAGATACTCATTTCTTTATTATTATTTCATTTTCAAAATTACAAATATATTATCGAATACATTGCAACGTAAAAATTTATATTATTTTGACTTCAGTCTTGGAAATCAACAAAAAAAACGAAAATTTTTTAGTGCCACAATTCGGATGTATGTGAAATTGTACACATTTAGCTCAATTTCGTCCAAAATTTGCAACTAGCCGCATTTTGCAGAAGCGCGATTATAGCACATTGCTCATAGCGCTGCTCTTAATCTTTGTTACAAAAGTCCGCAGAATTTTTGCGCGTTTCATTGTTTTCGTGTGTCAATTTCTCTCAGTGTGTCAGGGATGCACTGCATTATCTTCACCAACAGCTGATGGAGAAACTTAAAACTATGCTCAAAATAGCTGCAAACGTCAATGTAAAATGAAGGCATTGAAAATGTGAAGCATTAGTGAAAAAATAAGAGGAAAACATTGCGTTATTGTGAAAAAACATTTCTACAATTAGAAACGACTATAACATCGAAGACAATTTTGCGAAATAATGGCTGATGACAACGACCGAAAAGATGAAATGGCGTCCAGCTCTGAGGCAGACCCCCTTAATCCCGAGGAGACGGAACGCCAAGAACAGGAGGAACTAAATGCTTTCCTGGCGGAATTAAAAGCCAAGATTACAGCCAAAGCACATTTGCGTTATGAAAACACGAATTTTGATTTGCCCGAGGAATCCTATTTCTTCAAATTGGATTCCAGTCTTAAACGCAACACGGCCTTTGTCAAAAAACTGAAACAGTTCACTGCCGCCCAGCTGGATGCGCTGATGAAGGATATGAAAGGTTTGAATCTCAGCAAATATATCTCCGAAATATGTTCCGCATTGTCGGAGGCGAAAATAAAAATGACTGATGTGCCAGCGGTGGTGATGCTGTGTTCTAAACTGCATCAGACGTACGCGGATTTCGATAACGAGTTCTTTGATGCTTGGCAGAAGACCCTACAGCTCAAGCCGGGCGAGAAGATCGCAAATGCCAGTAAACTGCGTGTAGATCTACGACTATTCGCTGAGCTGGTTAGCTCGGGTGTGATCAATACGAAACAAGGATTGGGTCTTTTGGGCAATGTGTTGACCAACGTAATATCACAAGATAAAGAGGATCACAGTAATTTCTCTATAATTTTATCATTTTGCCGTCACTGTGGCGAAGAGTACGCTGGACTCGTACCGAGGAAAATGATAGATTATGCTGAAAAATATGGGGGACTAGTAATACCGAAATCGGAATTCCTGGCACCGGATAAGCAGCAAAACTTAAGGAATTTGTTGAAGGACTATTTTAAGAATCTGTGCAAGCATTTATTGTCGGAACAGGCGGAACTCATGAATATGACGAATAATCTGAAAAAGGCAATGGCGTCGAAAGGTAAGAATTTAGCTACGGAAAGATAAAAAGCAAAAGATTAAGATTTGAGTGGCAAAATTGACGAATATCGTTTGTGAATTGAACATAAGTTCTAAAAGTACTTGCTTTTAAACCTAATTTACACAGCTGTGAAACCTTTTTTACAGGGGAATGTGAACAAATGTTTTCAAAAATTCGGTCATATTTCCTAAACTAGTAGATTTATAACATCTTCAGCGCATCTATTACAACACTATCTTCAGCGTCCTCAGTTATTTGAGCCTTTTCGCGCATCAACATGATATTAAGCACCTATAATTTTACTATGTTTTCTTCAATCTTCAACGAGAGAGCGAGAGAGAGTGTATATTCACTCCAGAACGAAATAAATTATCAAAGCGTATACATTGGCTTTGACAATACTGAGTCAAGTATTCACAAAACTGTTTGAATACGAAATCTTATCTTTCCAACGCCATCTAGAATAGCTCAACCGCACAACGCGAGATACAGGTTATTAAAGTCACCTATTGGAAAAGATAATGAATTTATTTTTACTAATAAAACCGTCTTTGCAATTAGAAACTGTTCACATTCGAGGAGTTATTTTAAAAATAAAAATACTTTGAAGTAATGAAAAAGTGATCCGTAGAGAAACACCTCCATTCTTTTTGGATTTTGACTTTAATTTTTTTGTAACTGATTATTGATCATTTAAATGTCATATCATTTTTAGATATTTTCAATAGTTGAAGTTACTATGGTAGTAAAAATGGTTTTAGTGTCGCTCCAATGTCAATTTATTCATCTTTTTATAGCAAATACCATTTATATTTTAATAGCTCACTTTAGTGACCATTTTATTATCTTATTATTAACCCGGTTGCCACGCTTCCATAATAAGGTAGTAACATACGTATTCTTCGCATTCCAAACGACATTCGTCACTTCCATGCCTAAATTATAAACCTTATGTTAGTTTTAAAAATATGCTTCCTCTACCTCTGCCTATTTCTCCACAAGGTGAAATATCGACAAAGACCAAGGAGAAATGTGAACTTATGCAAGCGAATTTCGACAAGTTGCTCTCGTCCGCCCAAACTCTTTCGGATTTGTTAGATGAACCTCTACCCGAAATGGCTAAAGAAATTGAGGTATGCAATCCAGGCACTGTCATCGAAAATTTGATGGATGAGGCTGCACTCGGTGAACTTGATCCTTGGGGTGATGAAGAAACAAAAAGTTTCTATACCGATCTACCGGATTTGCGACAATTTTTGCCAAACTTTTCAGCACCTAAAGTCGATCCGGAACAAATTGAAGATACTTCTGTAATGACGGAAGAAGCTTTAGATGCTGAAATAGATAACGATCTAGATTTAGATGATCCACCCTCATCTGCCTCGGATCCCCCAAATGATAAAGATGACAAAGATATTGATGAACCATTGGCCAATGCTTTGCCCGATAAAATAGGCAATGCCCTAATGGAGGCTGGTCGCATGAGCAACCAATCGATTGGTTCGATTAAACAGCAATTTGCCCAGTTTCTGAAAAATTTAAACAATTGTGTTAACAAAGAACTCATCGATTCAGCGGCCATAGAATTTTTATTGAATTACAACACGAAAAATAATCGCAAAAAATTAACCAAATCCATTTTCGCCGTACATAGGTGAGTACAAATACTCTTTTCATTCGAATAATGTCACTGAAAGTCTCCTCTCTTCGTTTTCTAGAAATCGTTTGGATTTACTGCCCTTCCTCTCAAGATTTGTGGCCATCATTAACCTCTGCAACACTGATGTTGCTCTCGATCTGTCGGAACTTTTGCGCAAAGAGTTCAAGTGGCATATACGCATGAAGAACCAACTGAACATTGAATCGAAAATTAAAATTGTTCGCTTTATGGGTGAAATGGTTAAATTTGGTCTGCTTAAGAAATTCGATGCCTTAAGTTGTTTGAAAATACTATTGCGTGACTTCCAGCATCATCAGATTGAAATGGCTTGCGCTTTCATAGAAGTTGCGGGTGTTTACCTCTACAATTGCAAGGATACCCGCTGGTTAATGAATACCTTCCTCGATCAAATGTTGCGATTGAAAACGGCAACAGCTTTAGATTCACGACATGCGGCTCAAGTGGAAAATGTGTATTATTTGGTGAAACCTCCTGAGACTGTTAAGCAAGACATTGTCCTACGTCCACCGATACATGAGTATATAAGGCATCTTATTTTCGAGGAATTGAATAAGCAAAACGTTGAACGTTGCCTCAAACTATTGAGACGCATTAATTGGAACGATCCCACGATTAGCAGTTATGTTATTAAGTGCCTGTCGAAGGCTTATCTTTTGCGCTTCCCCTTAATACGTTGCCTGGCCGATTTGCTCTCTGGTCTAAGTTCTTATCAAGAACGGGCTGTTACCATGGTCATTGACAACGTCTTTGAGGATATACGGGCCGGTCTGGAAATACATTCACCGAAATTGGCTCAACGTCGTATTGCCATGGCTAAGTATTTGGGCGAACTTTACAACTATAAGTTGGTGGAATCGACAAATATTTTAAATACTTTGTATTCGATAATCTCATTGGGTGTCTCGACAGAAGAGGGTGTTTATTCCCCCTTGGATCCACCAGATAGTTTGTTTCGTTTGAAATTGGCATGTGTATTGCTGGACACTTGCGGGCCGTACTTTACTAGTTCAGCAGCTAAAGAAAAGTAAGTATTGATAGCAAAGATGTTGGAAAAAAGAAATGGGAGAAATAACTTTTGTTCGTACTGCAAAAAACTAAAATATCTTTTGTATGCATGGAGAATTTTTCATCACAAATGTGGTAGTTTCATTATGCAAAGAAACCACGGTATGTTAAGTAAACTGTTTTAATGTGTGAAAAGAACCCAAATGTGCCTTTTAAGCTAAATAATAACGCACTTTGGTATCTTCGCTCATTGGATACATTAAAAGCAAAAGATACATTAAGTGTTTTTGGGCACATGTCTCGAATGTGCTTTTCTTTACCCAAAATTGTCATCAAAAGTACCAACGTATATTTTCATATAAAAATCCAAGTTATATTTTTGTATCGAAATATGTTTTATATAAAAAGTAACCAGGTGCGTCTTTATTAAAAGCCCCAAAGTAGATTTTAATAATGTATAAAAGCCCCAAGTGCCTTGGTGCTATATGTTCCAAGTATGTTCCAATGTATATTTCCATAAAAATATAAAATCACAGAATAACTAACCCACGCACCTCATTGTAGGAAATGAGAAACGATCGCTTACACGTCCTCCATGAGAAATACGAAAAGGCATGTATATCTTATATACGTATGATAGCGGGTAATTGCCCACTAGTCCAATTTAATATTCATCAGCTACCGTGGGTAGCTACTATCGTCGGTAGCCACACATGACACATAAGTAATGTGCAACTTTACACATCGCTCACAGACGTGGGTACTCATGACTAACTCATGCGTAGCACGTGTAGATTTTTATTTCAAATATGAAATAGCCAGAAAAATAGTCATACCTAAAACACGGAGCATCTAATCGCGAAAATAACATAATTTTTGTTAAACTCCTAGGAATTGGGATAAAATCTAATCTAATAATTTTTGAAAAAGTCGCGGAAATTAAAAATGTCTTAAAATACATTTAAATAAGCTAGTAATTGGCGAACGAGGCGTCCAGTCATGAAAATAACACGATTTTTTAACTCCTTCACGTAATATCAAAAAATTACCAAAAATCGGTAAAATAAGAAAATCTGCTGAAACTTAAACATAAATCCTAATTAAATCCCGTACTAGTGGGCCATGCAAATACACGGATGACATAATTTCTCAAGTTTATACGAAATTTTTCATATATTGGTAAATATCATCATCATTTTCAAGAATCGCTATAATGCAAATGCGATTATAACCTGTAAAATCGTGAATCAGTGACTTTTTTTCAATAAAATTTGAATGTCGTCGTTTCTTAAAGACTCTTCTGTAAGTTAAATATTGTAATGTTCCCCTGATTATGGCAACAATTCTGAGTAATTTTCTTATTTTCATGATTGAATACATGGTATCCGATTTACGGGCATATTTATAGTTTAGCGTGTTTTTAATCGATTTTTTCAACATTTTTCAGCATTTAGTAAAGGTTTGCATTTTGTCCAAGCATCTAATAATTCAGTAAAAGTAAGCCTACTTGCTCGACTGGACGTTCCATTTTCAAATTATACTAGTTTTTTTTTTAAATTTTTTTGATATTTCGAAACAAAACAAAGCGCTGTCCATATAAAACAAAAACTTTAACGAAAAATATCTATGTTGTTATATACAAACGTGTTTTTCTACCCTTTTACACATTTTAGTGGTTTCATAGCTGGAGATGAGATGAGAGAAGTCGCCTGTCCTTTACTCATAAAAAGTGAGTGATGATTTTTACCCATAACCCACGAACTAGGAAATTGAAAAAGTATGTGAAAAGGCAAACATACTTTTTCAATTTTCGAGTTCGTGGGTTATGGGTAAAAATCATCACTCATTTCTTATGAGTAACGGATAGGCGACTTCTCTCATCTCATCTCCAGCTGTGAAACCATACATTACTCATTACTCATCAGTTACGGTTCATGGGTAAAGGGTATTACGACTCATGAGCAGTAAGTAACAGAGCTGGCTCGTTTCTCACTTCTGGGATCTATGAGCAAGGGCTTTTACTCATTAGCCCAGAGTAATCCGCTCTACTCATAAGCCGCTTGCGACAATTATGAGATGCTCATTTCGTGTGTGAGTTACTTATTAGTCATCAAATAGCAAATTCTGTTTTCTACACAATAAATAGCAAGGTGCTTTTATACGAAGGAAGTATAGGATTTCTAAATAAAAAATACAAAGTTAGTTTTTTAAACAAAAAAATATAGAGATATCTTTGATAAACAAAAAGTTTTGTAATATTTTTTTCAAAATGTAATTATATAATTTTACAACAAAAACATACTAAAACTATTTGTGGGCTTGAGTAGTTTTCTGCTGAATTAGTACCAGGATATTTTTTCCACAGAAAAAGTACCACATTACTTCCCTACGCAAAAGTGATCAAAGTTATTTTCTGTACAAATACTTTTCTATCCAGAGGTTGCAGGGATATTTTCTGTTCAAATGTAATATTACTAAAGCACTTTTTTCGTACAAGACACAATGCAATGTACGTCTCTATATCGATTCTCTGTACGTCTAATTGGGCTTTTATAGGAAAATGCATCTTTTGATATAAAAATATTTTACAGGTACTTCTCATGTAACGCACCGCAATTCACAATTTTGGAATTCTATTCAGTGTAAGAAAAGTTCTGCACATATTTTTCTAAACAAAAGGCCTCGAAACTTTCCTCTTAGTTGCGGAAAAAGGCCACGAAATATATTAAATACAACTTAACATATTTTTTCGGAAGTTATGCATATAACTTTTTTGTTTACGGTATATCCCAAAATACTTCCTAGTAGAAAAAGGTATTGAACTTTAATATAACTCCCTAGAAATATTTGTTTTTCAAAAAAGCATTTACATTCCTATCTTCTTATTGCCGTACAGTAATTTACCCCAGGAGATAATTTATTTTTTTCACCGCCTTTTTAGGTTGGACTTCTTTTTAGTGTTCTTCCAACATTACTATTGGTACAAGAAATCCAATCCGATCTTCAGCCGCGTGCAAGACACTCATGATTTATTTCCCATTCTTGTCGATCACATGTATCGCGATTGTCTGGCCAACACAAGGCCCAAATTGAAACCATACAAGAATTTGGAGCAAGCTAAGGAGGGCATAGAGAAACTTAAGGAGAGACTGTATCCCCAACTAAAAGAACTGACCCAACAGCGTTTAGATAACGATGGAACGTCGGAATTACATCCGATTCCCGAGGATAGTGAAATCGATGAGGGAGTAAGTGCCAAATAAATTAGCCAAAAACCTGTCCATTTTACAATATATATTTAAATTGTATAGGTCAGCGATGATTCCTCTTCTGAAATGGATCGTCGACCCCGCGATGAGCGTCATGAAGACGAAGACGGTGGTAATCAAGCGAATACTACAGATTGGACTGAAAACGAGTGCATGGCTGAGGATGATTGTGGCAGCGGAAGTGGTAGTAAAGTTCCTGAAAAAACTAAAGAAGACTTAGAATTCGAACAAATGTTCGAAAGAATGGCCCAGGATTCGTATCAAGAACGTCTTAAGGAAACGGTTAAACCCAATACTAAAGATATACCCGTCCCCATGATGGTGCGGAACAGCAAGAAATCCTATGATCAAATTTCAACAACGGTGACAGCTGCTGAACAGCCGCCCCAAACTTCAGCAAACGAACCGACAAAAATCGCCAGCAATGCTGGGCCCATTAATTTTGTTTTAATGGTTCGTGGCGGCAAAGGGGGTAAACAACAATTTAAGCAATTTGTTGCCCCCTCCGATTCCCAACTGGCCATAAATCTGAAGTTGCAAGAGGAAAAGATACGTGAAGAAAAGGAAAAAGTTAAACGCTTGACGTTGAACATCACCGAACGCATCGAAGAGGAGGATTATCAAGAGTCCTTAATGCAATCGCAACGCAGCAGTCAAACTAATTTGTATGCACGTCCCAGTAAACCGAAGTTCAAACATCAAAAAGGAGCACCCGATGTGGACTTAATCTTCCATTGACTTGGAACCGCCCCCAGCGAAATTCGAATGGCCTAATTAATGTTGTTTTCGACAAACGGGGAAGGAGTATTTCCCAATACGGCTTTTACAATGTTAAATGTACTTCAAAGCGAAGACCACATGCAAGTCAAATTTATCCCTTCCAGTATATTGTTGACTTTGCAATCTTAGAGGACCCTTGACTATCAATCACTGCAATCAATACACATCATCATTGTGGAATGATAAAAAATTTGAATTTATTATGTTTCATTCTCTCTCCATGTTTTCCTCTAGAACGTTAGAGATTTTTGTTACGATTCTTCTAAACGATTTTGAAAGAAATAAATACTTCATATATTATTGAAATAATTGTATTATTTTTTATTTTACGGTTAGCAAAAAGTGGTTTTGTTGGGAAGAAATAAATTAGAAACAATATGTTTTTAAACGTTTTTGTTTTGTTAGCTGAAATTTATATCGGTTATATAAAGTCAGTTAATGGTTCATAATTTTTGAAAATATCGATTATCAGTCTGTTCACTGAAGTAAATTTCGGTATGTTTATATTTTTATGTTACTACAGTATTTTTTTTTTTTAATTTTGGAATTTAGATTTCAAGAAAACAATCAAGGAAATTAAAGAGGAAAGACAAAATTTCTGAAATTCAGTCAATTTAGGGGAAGGTACCAGAAAAGATGGATCAAAATAAACTATTTTCAATGTTAAGTTGTGTTGCCGTATTAATCAATATTTAAATTATTGAATTTAGGTGAGGATATAAAGATTTAGTTAAAAATAACTAAATTGCAAATTCTAACCTCTTTGCCAACACATATCCACATCCATTTATCCATTTTGTGGTTTCAAAACCGCCGGTCTGGCAAGGCCGTCAGTTGTTAAATACCTGTCATCTGAAGTGTTATTTATTTAGTGAAAGGTTTGCCATTTACGAATATGGATCGTTTAACAACCGAAGAAAGCGTATGCGAGTAAATAGTTAAAACTTACTACAAAAGTGGCGATTCAAGAGTGGGCACTTTTCGTGCATTGCGGATGATTATGGTCATTATAATCGACCTGCTGTCTAAGGGATTAGCAATGATTCTAAAGAAATTTGATGTACGTACGTATCGCTTTTGTTAGTCAAAGTACGGGGGATTATCTGAATTTCAATTCAGAGCGCTATGCCCGTATGATAATCGACTGCAATTGAAGATTATGAACTGCACGATATTTGGTTTCAACATGACGGTGCAACGAGTCACATAACACGACAGATTTTGGATTTATTGCATGAGAAGTCTCCAGAAAGCGTAATTTCACATTTTGACGACGTTAATTGGTCACAAAGATCATGCGATTTAACACCATTAGACTTTTTTTTTGTTGGGCTACGTCAAAGACCGTGTTTTGATTGATTTCCACCGAAGTCTTAGCTTTATGTGGGTTTTATTTAACTTTACTTTTGGTACCGAAAAATAGATAACTCGATATTTATGATCCACATATTGTTCAACTGCAAATCAAAAAGCTTAATCTAATCCATTTATCTCTTGGCAGATCATAAAAAATGAATATTATTATGTTTCGAAAGCCTCCAAAGGATATTTTCCCCGTCGTTACTATCTCAGCTCATTCTGATAGATTGTTTTCTGGTACTGGGATAATAACAAACCAGTCAGAGAAGCTGACTTTCAACACAACATTTAAATGATTTGCGAATTCTCGATTCAAAAATACTATTTGTAAATTTTCAAGATTCCATTTTAAACAACTATTTTTTCGAAGTCGAAAGTACCGAGAATTGAGCGCGATTGGTTATTTACATTATTTATAGTGCTCAATTTTGTCGGTTTATCTCAAGTGCGTGTAGCGATTTTTAAAATGAACATTGAACAAATTTTGTATTGTAAATGGAATTTTGTATGCCGAGCCGTTGATAATGTTACAGAGAACATACGGTGAATCGAATATTTATCGAAAACTCTTCCACATGAAATTTGCCCCTCTCTGGTCGGCCTTCAAGTGAAGTTAACCTCGATAAAGTGAGGGATAAAGTGACTAAAAATCGTCATTTAAGTTTGAGAGAGATGGTCGTTGAATTTTCTATGTCTCACGAATCAATTCCTACCAGTTTACACGATTGTTTGGGTACGAAACTCATTGATGCTCGGCTAGTTCCGAAAGATCTAAATTTTCTTCAAAAACTCTGTGGCGTAAAATTCGCTGAAAACGCGCTAGAACGAGTCAGTTCTGACCTGATATTCATAAAACGCGTAGTAACAAATGATGAGATATGGACCTATGATTTTGACTTGCAGACCAGTCAACAAGCTTCGAAATGACCTTCCAACTGAACCGAAATTGAAAAAAGTCACGTCAGTCAAGGTAATATTGATTGTTTTCTTCGATTTTCGCGATGCTGTGCATTTGTAATTCTCGCCAGAAGTTCAGATAGTAAATAAAGAACATTTTCTGGTCGTTAGGCAATGTTTGAGAGGGCAAATTCGTTGGAAAACATCCAATTTGTGGAAAGAAAATTCCTCGATTTTGTACCAACGCACCATTCTACCAAGTTATCACTACGGAGGAATTTTTGGCTAAAAATTCGATTAAAATCGTCAAAATATCATCATATTCACCTGACATGACTCCGGCTCATCAATCGTTAAAAGATATAAATGAGAATTAGCAGCAAGAACTGAAGTCTTACATTTAAAAAATGATTTGATGATTGGATTATTCGGTGGCATAGGAGAGCGGTCCCAAAAACTATCCGAGCTGACAAAAAAGAAACAAAAAAGTTGGAAAAAATGTTCTTTATTTTTCAACATAACCTCCTTTTAGCTCGATACACTTTTTCCAGCGATATTCAATAGCTTCTACACCTGGTTCATAATAAGAACTATCAAACTTCTTAAAATTGCCATCAACCGTTGACTCCACCTCTTCATTGCTGGCAAATCTTTTACGACCGAGCCATGTTTCAAGTTTAGAAATAGAAAATAGTCCGAGGGAGCTAAATCTGGCGAATAAGATGCGTGATGAAGCAATTCGAAATTTTGATTCATTAATTTTGGCCATCGCAATAGTGGATGTGTGAACTGAAACAACACATTTTTTTCCACCAAATGCGTCCTTTTTCCATAATTTCATCACCTAAACGCTGCAATAGATTATCATAATATTCGTCGTTCCTTTCTGAAGATATTCAATAAAAATAGTCCCATGCGCATCCCGAAAAAACAGGCGCCAGAACCTTGTCTGCAGATGAAACCATCTTCGCCTTCTTTGGGTACGATTCTCCCATTCCAGTCCATTGCTTTGAGTGTTCTTTTGTCTCAGGTGTAAACCTATGTCTCATCCATGGTTATAAATGGATGCAAAAATTCGGCTTTATTGCGGTGAAATATCGCCAACATCGCCACTCTACTGAAACCTCTTACGACGCTATTGAAAGCAAGCGCGAAAGCACCCATCGTACAGATTTTTCATCTTCAAATTTTCGGTCAAAATACGATGTATAGCACTTTTTGAAATGCGTAGCATTTCAGCTAGCTCTCGCACCTTCAGCCAACGATCATTCAATACCATTTTATGGATATTCTTAACTGTGTCTAGCGTGGACATCTCAATTGGTCAATAACTATGGAGTTCATCTCGGCAACTCGTACGGTCTTGTTAAAACTCTGCTACCCAATGTCTGACAATCGTAAGCGAAGTAGCAGGCTTCCCCAGAGTAGAATCTAGCTCGTCTTTAATATTGGTTGGACTGAGACCTTTCAAATGGAAATATTGAATTACGATACTTAAAGGTGACCAATTTTTTCCATTTATACAAATTCACTGAAATCGTTTACTCTTGATTGATCAAATAAAAATACTAAACAACTTGACGTCTTGAAACTTAAAACATATGATTTATAAGATTGCCACTTTTCACTAGAATATTTTTTTCGAACTACTGGTACTATCTATACGTTTTGCGACCGCCCTCGTAGGTCTATCATTTCTAAAAGGGCCTACTTTGAAGGCGATGCAATAAATTCGAACGAGAAATAAATATTTGGATCATTTCGCGTTATTATCATTTTTTTTGACGGAAAATAAACATGTTGAGTGTGGAAAGGTCTTAACTCATAATTCTGAAAATCTGCGCCAACAGATGGTTTCTTCTGACAAGACTCAAATGTGCAAAAATTGTTGTTATAACTTTTTGCGATTTTTTTTTTGTTTCTTGCTTACACTTTTGCATTCTATATTTACGGAAATATTCTACAATAGTCGATCAAAAATCAAATTTTGAAAAATTATGAGTTAGGACATTTTTCCATTAAGGTAAAGATATACTTTTGGCATGTGCAAACTTATGTAGTCACCGCCGTATTCGTGACGTAAAATTCATAAGTAAAACATATAAGTAGAAAACATGGTTATTTCTCTAATTGTTGACAGCAGATATCTCACGGCATTTACGCAATTTTAAATTTCAATATCAAAACTTTCGGAAAATAAATAAATAGCTTATATTTTATAGCGCTGTGCAAGCAACGTGATTGTTATGGTCTATGAATTTGTTATTCGGAATGGGTCGGAATCAAATTTTTATTAGTCTTTTTCTTGGTTTTTTAAATTATAATTTGTTCAACACAAAGTTATTTTTAGGGTACTTCTGTAGTTTTTTAAAAACCGATTTAAGCGAAACAAAAGAACTGGTTATTCGAAATTGAATTTTTGAAAAAATCTGTTCTTGTTTTAAGACAAAAAAAAAAAAATCAGTTTTCCATTTTCGGTTTCCTACGTTAAACATCCTCTATGTAGACGTCCTGTATCAGGGCCGAGGAGGCAGAGGTATATAGGAGAGAGTTTCGGTTAAGGTTTGTGATTATAAATGAAAGATTTTAATAGGATGGGTTTTGTATATGTGATCTTATAGCGGTCCCCTTTTCACTACTGTCTTAGGGAGTTCATTATTCATTCTCCTTCTTCACTTCTTTGCTTACATTACCTTTCTTTTCTCTTTGACAACCAATCTGGATCAAGAGCTCTCCAAATGTAGTCGGGAATATGTTCATCTCATATGTTTTCCATAAATAATCAAGGATTGATATCGAATATCTATAAATTACAATTGCAAATGCAAACACTTCAATAAGTATTTTCCTTTATTCAAAAATGTTTAATACATCAAATTTTACGTTTTCGTCTTTTATTATTATCTTAATTATAAAAAGATGCAATAAATAAATAAAATAAATTAAGAAATAAATTAAGAAATAAATTAATAAATAAGAAAGCATAAACTTAAAAAACAGAAAATCAAATTTTATTTTTCTCAAAAAAAAAAAAACAACTCAGTCGCTACAAAAAAAAAAAAAAAAAAAAATTGAAATAAATAAATAAATAAAAAAAGAACAGAAACTGCTGTAAACAACAACTGCAACATTTTTTCAAAGTTATATTATTTTTCTTTTCAAACATAACAATTACGAGAAAAAGAAAACATTTCCATTTAAGTTAACTTAAAATATTTAATGACTATATGAAAAAATTAAACAAGTAAATAATAATAATTATTATTATAGCAAAAAAAAGTCTTAAAAACTCTTAGAGCTTTGTTTCCAGGACAGAAACAATCGCTACGTTCGTAGGGGGGGAGGGACAAAAAAAAGATTTGAACTTTTAAAATATGGCTTAGCACCAGATTATGTATAAATTGTGGTTGTTTGTGTGTGTGTTTGAATGTGTATGTGTTTGAATGTGTATGTTTGTATTTGTTAAATAAATTAAATTAAAAAATAAATAATTTCAATTTATAAAAAAGCAAAGACTTATTATAATACTTTCTGAGAGATAAATATAATAGATATATAGCTGAGACAATGTCAGAGAGATTGAGAAGGAAAGCTAAGAGAAGCGTGAAAATGCTAAGAAAATAGACTTAATAAGACAGAGAACTACCACCGTTTGCAAGAAGCGTTTCTAGAATACCCATTTTATTTTATTATATTGTTTATAAGAAAAGCCAAAAGTTTCGTTAAGATGAATTTTGCATTAACATTACGTTCTTAATGTTTCTGTTTGTTTGTTTGTTTTGTTTTATTTTCGTTTTTGTTTTACTGTTAAGTTTAAAGCTTTTGTTAAATGAACAACAAATTATACGATGAAATATAAATTAAACGAAAACTTAGGCTTAGTCTTGAAGATACGTTAAAAGCTATAAAAAAGAGGAGTTTAGGTTCGAGCACAAGCCGTGGCTACTTTACAATTCAAGTGAGGAGGATGATGATGATGCTACACTTTTAATTTTCATTTGATTTTGAAACATCTTGAAAGAGAAGGGATAATAGTTTTCTAAAGAAATGCTTAAAGTAGTAAAAAAGAGTGTGACAGGCATTGGAAAGTATTGATATTCTGGAGACTTTTTAGACAATGGTTATTGCGTTTTGTTTATTTTCGATTTCATTTTACCTGTTATAATCAGCGGTGACTATCTGGAAATATGTTTTTAACACAAATTTTGAAAAATTTCCACAGAATTTATAATTTTTCATATAAATTCATTCTTTCTTTTCTAGGCAAAACCGATTCGTAATAATTGATATATTTGGAAAATTTGTAAAATCAATTCTTATTAAAAAGAAAAATTCTCAACAAGAAAATTACTTCACAATAGTTTTTTTTTTAACTAATACGCTGTATACTCTGTGTTCTTTTCACGGGGGAATAGTTCCACGAGACATTGTTTGCTCAAGAAAAAATTTAGTGACATTACCAGCTTTTCTTGTATGGATTTTCAACTCTGAGATCGAAACGACTTATATTTTATATATTCTTAAAATTGTAAAATTCTGTGTTTTTACATTATAATTCCATTATATAGGGTGGCGCATAAGTAACGTTAAGATTGGATCAGTGAATACATTTTTTGTTTAAGTCTTTTTTTCGTCTCTTTGCAGAGTTAACTAAATAATACTTGGGAAATTTATGATGGAAAGGCTCAGCACAGAACAAAGGACCAAAGTTGTTCAATTTAATTTGAAAGTCAGCATTCGATTATTCAGATCATATCGAAATTTCTTTCATGTTCGAAATGCTCCTAGCGCTCCAACAATTTACCGATTGGTTCAGCGTTTTGGGCATCAAGAGGCTGTCTGAGATCTTCCGCTTGCTGGAAGACCTCGTGCAGTTCGAAATGAAGTGACCATTGCTCGAGTGCAAGCAAGTATTAAGGAAAACCCCGAAACTTGCACCAAGCGACGTTCTCAGCGGTTAGAGATGTCTAGGCGGTTTTTGCAAAGAATTTTACATATGTTACATCTTTTGCCATATAAGATGCAATTGGTTCACGAGTTAAAACCAAATGATGCACAAGAACCCTTTAAATATAGTCGCCGTTAACGTCAGTTATGTGCCACCCTTTACAAGCTAGCAAGCGTTTTATCAAAAATATTATGATGTAAAAACATATGTAAGTTATTATGATTTCAGTGTTGAGAACTGGTAACAAAAAATGGTCGGCAATGCCGTTTAAGGCATTTTCCCCCGAGAACAACATATTACTGTGGCGATGGCGGTTCCTTGGCCAAGTTATCCGTTTGTTGGATAGTAACTCTAAGACCGAAAAAACATAGTAGTAAAACATAATTCAGTGGATAAATTTAGCTTTAAACTTCTTGACCATTTTTATTCCATATGGAATTTTACTGCAAAAGTCAGCATAGTACCAGTCTATAGACATTAAGAATTTGCTCACTAGAAATTTTATTAGGAATTTAGGTGAGATTATACAAGAACTTCCTTTATATCTTACACAAGTTATCTATTGGAAAAATAATCCACTGAATGCCACTGGCAGTAAAGGAAAAGTGATTTATATTTATGGAATTACTATGACACTAATTTCTCTGTGTACAAAATCCAAGCTGTTGTCAAAGTGAAAAAGTGATAATCTATAACAGATGTAGTTTCCATGATAGATTCTCCTTTTATAACTTATGATAGTCTTGGAGGCTTATTTTCTTGATAAATTATGATTGCGTATGATTTTTTTTTTTTAATTAAATGATGTACAAAACATCGATTGTAACATTCTTATAGGGCAAACATTTGATGATTGGTACAGCAGCTATTAACGATTACCTATTTCCATGAAAAAACATCGAATGATTATCACAGATATATTTTCTAACGAAAGTAGCGCAGTATTGACATATCTTTGAGACATAACTATGAGGCTTATTTCTATTTCTTTACCCAAACCGATATTTAACAGAATCTGTGATAACCTGTACGAAAAAAAAGTTAATGATGACTACTTAGTAATTTGTGATAATCTTCGTGGCTTGTTTTCTTAAAATGCTGTGACCAGCCCAGATTCTTTTGTATTAAATGCTTTTCGAAACAATTTCTATGTAGAAAACACAGCAACCATTAATGAATACTCTACAAAAAATATTAGTGGTTGTTAATTAAAACTGTTTTCTAAAGAAAAAAACATCTAACGATTATCACAGATAAGTTTTCCAACAAAAGTAACGGAATAATGATATATCCCTGAGACATTGCTATGATACATGTCTCTATATGAACAGCATTTCTTCACCCAGAATTATATAAACAGGATAATTGATATGCTGTAAGAAATAGATATTTATGTAATGACTACACTTTAATAACCTGTGATAATCTCCGAGGGTCATTTTCTTGATGGACTATGACCACTTAGGTTTCTTTGTATTTAACACTGTACGAAACATCACCGATAACGTACCTATGAAGAAAAGATTTGGAGCCCACTAGGGTGGCCATTAATGATTACCTCAATAATATATTTGAACGATTATTATGATTATCATATATGTGGTTCTCAAAGGGAGAAACGGAGTCGTGATGTATCTCCAGAACATTAACATGACGTATGTTTTTCCATTAACAAAATTATTTTGCCCAAATTGTTTTGAAAAGGATGCTGGAATAATCTTAGTCCAAGGCAACTTCCATGATAATGTCTTCTCCATGACCAATAATAATTTCTGACTCTGGTTTTCTGTATAAACGATGATCAAAGAGGGTATTTTTTTGGTAAATACTGTACGAAACACTATTGATGACTTTCTTGTGGCGAATACATTTGGACATTATTACAGTTTTCATTAATAACTATCTCAGTGGTTATTACTTAGGAAATTTTTCTATGAAAAAATATGCAACGGCTACCCCTGGTATGTTTTCTCAAGAGAGTAGCAAAATACTGACATACCTCTAAGATATTTATATATGATTTCTTCCAACTGCTGTGAAATGGAATCAATGATATACTATAGGAAAAGTGATGTCTTTGATGATACCTTCTTAATAAATTGTGATAATCTCTGAGGCTTCAGTCCTTAATAAGATGTTTATATATGATTTCTCCCAACTGCTGTGAAATGGAATCAAAGATATACTATAGGAAAGGCGATGTCATTGATGGTACCTTCTTAATAAACTGTGATAATCTCTGAGGCTTCAGTTCTCAATAAATTATGATTAATATTATCAGGGCTTTTTGTATTTAACATCTGTGCAAAACATCTTTAATAATCTTCCAAATGGAGAAACGTTTGGAGACTACTAGACGGATTATTAATGGATACTGCATAACATATATCAATAATTACGTTATACCCTAAACATTGTTCTATAGTAAACACTATCTCCGATACCATAGATATATTTCCTAAAGAAACGCATGGAATGGTGACATATCTCTGGGTCATTCCAAGATAAAATTATTCCTTCCGAACTGTTTTGAAACAGAAACTGTGGTAATCTCCGTGAAAGGTAACTTCCATGAGATTAATTCGGGCTTTCTTGTTTAATTGTAATTACACTGGATTTTTAGGTAAATGCCGTACGAAAAATCTTCGAAACATTGGTAAACTTTCTATGGAGAAAATATACGGATTTTGTTAGAAATATTATTAATGTTTACTTCATAATATGTATCAGTGATTGTTAGCAAGACATTTTTCCTATGGAAACAAATACCCAATAGCTATCACAGGTATGTTTCCTCATAAAAGCAACGGAACAATGATATGTCTCTGGAAAATTAATTTGTCGATAACATTTTTCAACGATTAAACAACTGATGTTGTTAAGATCTCTAAGAAAAGTAATTTCCA
>JAHXMU010000673.1:1283203-1303999 GCA_019455685.1 Philornis downsi
AAAAAAAAAATGATTTATTACTAATCTCTACGTAAATTTAGCTATAATTTTGAAAACTATTGATAATTTTTCTACACATTTCTTCATAAAAGTAACTCTGAGCGTTAATTTTCTATAGAAATATAAGTCGTTATTTATCTCTTACTGAATTCTGCTACAAATTTAAAAACTCCCGATACCAGATTATACTAAAAGCAATCCTCCTTACTTGAAAAGGCCATGTGCCACGCCCACCAACTATTGTTAAGACTATCAAAAAAGAGGCATTAACAACACAGTTGTCTTACACCTCTTTTCCGACTGACAAACACTCGTTTTGTTTCTTATATTGTTTTGTTTTTTCTTTAAATTTTGTACTAGAAATCTATGAATGCGTCCGAGTTTTCGACAAAGTACCGCGATGACTTGTTGGTGGTGGTGGTGGAATCTGAATGACCGGCAATGTTCCTGTCAACTGAGGATTGGTAAAGGCTACGGCCCGTTCTTTCTTGGTAATTGTTGAGAACGGTCTCAAGCGTATATAGAGCACGGCAGAAATCAAACATGAGGTTATCAGAATGCCCAGAAGCACGATGAGAGTTATCGCAAAACCTGGTGTGGTCATGCATATCAGGCCTTCTTCCCTGGCGGGGAATACCATGGTTTGGGCAGCTGCCGCCGCGGTACTGTTGGCATTTTCATCGATGGCAAACGTTAGGTCGCCGGAGGAGACTACCTTGATAATGCGATTTAACCCAACTTGAGGTTCGTTGGGATCAACGGCACGTGCACGACGTTGAACGCGTCGTTCATCTCGCCTCTTGCCAATGGAGCTGCCCACATGATAGGTATCCACATGCAATTGAGGCGGTGGCGGACCGTATTGTGACTCGGGACCCACTTGCAGATGATGGACTTCTTGCAGATTGGGATCAGAGCACTGGTCGGGACATTGATAACGACAGATTTGTATGGTACACTGGAAGTGAACTTCCATGGAGTCGGGGAATTTGAAGGCCTGGAAATGTGCATAGGACAAAACGGAAGCCGAGGCTCCGAAATTCTTGATTTTCGTAAAACGAGACATTAGTTTGGGTCTTGTGACGCAGCCACGTTGATCCACCAGTTGAATGGGTGCCCGCTTGCCGTCGTGAGCCACACAGTTACGCACCAGCATGTCAAATTTGGAATCATCGTCTTTGATGGCCAAAACCATGGTCATTGTTTGTCCAATTTTCACCAAGCCAGAAACTTCAGAAGCCCATGGGCCTTTGCCTACTTGGATTTGCATCCAGCAACCTACATTGTCGCCAGCAAAATCAGCCCTAACAACATCTAGCATATCCACCGGGAAGGGACGGAATGTCACACTCTTTTCATACTGGTCGTGCCAAGTGCAGCGCAGTTTTCTGGCCTGATCCCACACCTCCTGAACCTGGGGATCGTATTGAATCACAATGATATTCTCAAAATAGGTGCCCGATCCAGACTCGTGACCGTAACCATAAAGACCATTCTCCGTGTTGCCCGAGGTGCCGCATTCATGCAGTCCAATATCGAACGTGGCCGAAGCACGACCCAGGCCCGACGGCAAGTGGACACAATTCATGTTGCTGTAGTGGCCCTTGGAGAAAACGATGCCATAGAAAGGTTTATCGAATTGCACAAACACTTTCATGCCATTCTTTTCGCACTTCACATCGAGGGAAATGATCTTGGCCATGTCCTGCACGGGCGAAGACCAAATCTCGTTGGTACTGGAAGCGCCTACACTCAAATCGGGCAGCGCTTGTGGCACATGCACGGGTGGTGGAGGACGTTGAGGTGGCAGAGGGGGTGGAGGTCCTTGATACGCCAACTGCGAGGGTGGTGGCGGTGGACCAAAGGGTTGGCCCAACGCCAAGGGTATACCTTTGTTGTTGCCTGTAATGACATAGAAAGTTGCTATTATTTTCGTATTAGAGAGTTCCATAACATCAAGTTAAATTCCATGCGTACTTCTTGCTGGCCCTGGACCCTGAGGTGGCTGCTGTGGCATATTGTGTTGATAGAGGACCTTTTGTGCCTGCTGGGGTTCGGGATCCGATTCTAAAGCAACTTGATCGACTTCATTGTCATGATCGGATATTTCCTCATTGGCTTTAACAACTTCCACATCATCGGCTAAAGCAATCTGGAAAGAAAAGATAAAAGTCATCGGATGAGATGATGATTTTGGGCGTTATTTAAATGTTTTAGCTTTATCATAGCTCAGTGCCAGTTAATACTGATGCACACACAGGTATTTTGAGTGACATTCTGACCAAAAGCCGAAAATTAAAGTGAGGATTATCGAATGCGCTCTTTATTCCATGTTGTAGCTTAAATAATTTCCAAACTTGTTTGGAATTTAAAATTGCTGTTTGATTTAACGCGATTCACAATGAGATATGGGTTTAACAAATTCAATGGTTTATTAATTGTTTATTATCCAGCTCTAAAGTGAGAAACCCTCGGATATTTCATTAAAGCAAAGGGAATTTGCTACGTAATGGAGCGTAATATTTCACTGCTATATTTCTTGTAATGTGATCGGTCGTGGCGCGATGGTTAGTACACGTGACTATCGTTCACATGATCCCGGGTTCAATCCTGCATGCAGCCATCTATCATTATTTGAGTGGCAGTGTCTGCCGAACAATTTGCGAAATCGAGTAATCGACAAGTCTTATAAATGCTAATCAAACGGTAACGTTCGGAATCGTCATTAAATTGTAAGTCCCGTTGAGTGAGTCCAAATGATAGAATGCGTTTAAGATCACTGAATGTGAGACGCAAAGGAATTTGTTTTTTTTTTTTTTATATTTCTTATAAATAATGTTTATTTTGGTACAGATTTTAGCCCAGTCACGTGCGAACATTCGGCCCTTAAGTTCTTCTGTATTATCACATTCAAATGAAATAATAGATCAACTGCATTTTCCATTTGGAAAATCACTTTTTTGCTAAGTTTGTGGAATCATTCTGTTTCATTGAACGTACCCTGCCTCTGATTGTAGGAGCTATGCAATTTTCTACTAAAACAAACGAGTTAACTTTTCGCTTAACTACCTTTGTTACTATTTTCTATGTAGGCATATCGGTTTTATGACCAAATTATGGGTTATCCATTTAGTGGTTGCAAAACCGCCGGTCTAGCAAGGCTGTCAGCTGTTAAATACCTGCCATCTGAAGTGTTACTTATTTAATGGAAGGTTTCGCATTTACGAATATGAATCGTTTAACAACCGAAGAACGTGTAAAAATAGTTAAAACTTACTACGAAAGTGGTAATTCAAACGTGGGCAATTTTCGTACATTACGAGATGATTGTGGTCGTCGCAATCGACTACTGTGCCAGGAATTGTCAAGATTATACAGAAATTTGAAGAGACTGAAAGCGTTACAGATGTGGTCAGCTCTGTACATTATCGCACTGCTGAAAATATGGCTTCTGTTAGTAAAAGTATAGCGGATAATTCAAATTTATCGATTCCACGGCGTTCTCAGCAATTGGGCCTAGCTTAGGACTTATGATCGCTTATTTTGCATTTGGTTTTGCACTTCCATCCATATAGAGTCCCACTCACTCAATTATTAAAGCCGCCTAACCATTCACAACGCCATAGATATGTTGCTTGGGTGTTACAGCAACAGGCTTTCAATGCCGGTTTTTCGAACAAAATTTTCTTCAGTGATGAAGCTCATTTCTCACTCGGTGGTTACGTCAATAAGCAAAATTGTCCCATATGGGGCTCAGAGAACCCAGAAGTGACTGTAGAAAAGCCATTGCATCCGGAAAAAGTAACTGTTCAGTGCGCATTATGATCTGTAGGTGTCATTAAGCCATATTTTTTTCGAAAATGACGCTGAAGGAACCGTTACCGTCAATTCGGAGCGACTTTTTTTGGTCTAAAATTGAAGATTATGAACTGGACGATATGTGGTTTCAACAAGACGATGCCACGAGCCACGCAACACGATCGATGTTGGCTTTATTGTGTGAGAAGTTTCTGGAAAGCGTAATTGCACCAAGATTATGCTATTTGACGCCGTTAGACTTTTGTTTGTGGGTCTATGCCAAAGACCATATTTACGTGGATAATCACCAAACGTTGGAGCATTTGAGAACCAATATTTGTCAAGTTATTGCTGAGATATCGCCCGAAATGTGCGAAAAAGAGGTCGAAAACTACCTTGAAAGGATCCACTGCTGCAATCAATCCACAGGCGGTCATTTTAACGATACTGTATTTTGTACATAATAACTAGATCCAGTCATTATAATCATCGAAATCATAGCTTTATGTGTGTTTTATTGAACTTTACTTTTGAAACCGAAATATGAATTATCTGTTATTATTAATCGATGTAAAAAGGAGAAAAATATAACAAATATAAAGCGAATAACTTTCACAATGGTTTATCTTTGAGTTCTTAAAATAACTGACTACTGTTGCGGGGTCTATACTTTTTCATAACAATTTACAGAAAAGATTTCATTTGTTTTCCATTTTCATACAAAAAGGGTCGTGAGTAAATCTTTGGTTCTCTGATAGTGTACAGAAGAATTAGCTGTGAGGTCAAGTAGACATTTCCATAGTGAAAATGTTTTTAAGTAAATGTTTGGAGCAACACTCAATTTAGTAAGGGTCTAATCACCCAAAGGGCAACGCCTTTCAAACTCGGTGACAAGTCCATCTACGGATTTCTTTGTGACTTAATCGATGCTGCTCCTCTAGCGTCATTTTCGAACAAAATACGGCTTAATAACACCTCCAGACCATAAGGTTCACTAAATAGTTACTTTTTCCGGATGCAATGGCTTTTCCAAAATAACTTCTGGGTTCTCCAAACTCCATATGTGAGGTACATCATCAGTTGTATATCTGTTTATAAGCAGATTATACAATGCGAAGCAGATATCACCCGACCAAGTGACCAGCTTTTGACTCATTGCAGTTTTTCCAATACACCAATCAATAACCAAACAAAAATTGAATTAATGGGAAAGGTTTCTATTTTCTAAAAAATTGGTAGATAATTTTTATTTTTTTCTGAGAGTTTAAAATGATAAAATAAAATGACACTTTGGAAAATGTTTAAAAGGTAATTTGAGTGTGACTACGCTTGAATGTTTGTAAAATATTCATTCTCTCTAAGACTCCAAAGCACTCTACACTAATGTGTCTAACTTAGTCCTGAATTTCTGAAATTCGCTTTAGAAAAGATTGAGCTAAAGCGAATAATTTATTTCTTGCCAGGTACCCTTGAGGCTGAATCGCAACTTTAGATGTGGATTGCGATGTTTCAGGATTAAGATTAAGAGAATGACATTCTTTTTTATTTTGGATATCCGCTCTGTGTGATGCAATCAGTATTGCCAATTTAGCTTTTTCTCCGCTAAAATGTAGCTTTAATTTTTAAGCTAAAGCTCTGGCATTTTTCAAAAATTTTTTAGATTTTCTTCTTAGTTTTTTCTTTTTTGCCTAATTATGTTATTGAAATTTACTTAGACGTAAAGAAAGGCTGAAATAATTCTACTAAAAATTACTATAGTAACATTCAACTTAAAGAAAAACGAAGTGGCTACGAAAAAATCTTGCGGCGTTGAAAAAATTGTTTTGCGGAGGAATTAAAGCATCTCTGATTCACAACCCCAGTTATCGAGACATTGCACGGGAAAGTAGGTTGTATTCCCCTTTATTTTGCTGTAAAATAGTAAATAGAATAAAAATGGAATTCTCTAAAAATGCTTTACGAAGTTGGAAAGTATAAGTTATCCAAAGAGACATTTTATATAAAAAAGTTTTTCCTATTCAGTAAAAATAAATGAAAAATTTATGTATTAAAATATAGGGTGATTTTTTAAGATTTAAGTTTTTCAGGTTGGCAGCACTGGTTGGTAATGGCGTCCAAACGTCATCTGTCAAAGTGAAAAGTGTACAGTATACTCTGCCATTTCATCATGGAAAGATTAACAAACGAGCAACGATTGCAAATCGTTGAAATCTGTTATCAAAATTCGTGCTCTGTGGCGAATGTGCATCGTTTGATACGTCCATTTTGCGGTCGTCATAATCGACCTGCTGAATCAACAATTCGTGCTGTTATTTCCAAGTTTCGCACCAAATTTACTTTGTTGGACATAAAACCATCGACTCCCATGCGTAGAGTACGTAGCGAAGAAAATATTGCAGCCGTAGCGACCAGTGTTAATGACGATCGTGAAATGTCAATTCGTCGCCGTTCTCAGCGATTGGGCATGTGTTACTCAACCACATGGAATTCTTTTTTTGTCCCAATTGACTGAGTTTCACTGCTCGTGAAACAATGGATATGTTGAAGGATGAATTTGGTGAGCAGCCTATCTCTCGATTTGGCCCTGTGAGTTGGTCCCCAAGATCTTGCGATTTAACGCCTCTTGATTATCTCTTGTGGGTTTATGTCAAGTCGTTAGTCTATGTGGACAATCCGAGCACTATTAAAGCCTTACGGGATAACATAACACGCGTTATTCGTGGAATACAGGCCGAAATGCTTGAAAAAGTGACGAAAAATTGGACCTTCCGAATGGACATTTTTAGACGGAGCCGCGAACAACATTTACATCAAATTATCTTTAAAAAGTAAATGGCAAAGACCAATTTATCGATTCCAATAAAAAAATTTTAATGCATGATGCAAATTTGAGTGTTTTTATTTAATACTGTAATAAAAATCACTCTTTATTTCACAGTTTATGCTTTGCACATTCGTTCCTTATTTTTGTTTTCGCTAAATTTCTAATAACAAATAATATGCAAGGGAATGAGCAAAAAATTTTGATGCGTCTTATCATTTTGTGAAGGACTGTAGCTTTAAAATGTATATTTATTGTAGATTTTTGTAATCATTTACAGAAGTTCCGTTCAGTTAATAATATTTAAATAATTATGCAGTTTTCATACATCGCAATATTACTATTTGTTCTGATGGTTAGAACATATTCGGTATAAGTATGCATTTTACGAGGGTGGTTTCAAAACTAGCCGACCTACCAAAGAAGACACAACAAAGTTGGGAAAATTTCCTCCCTCTCCTTTGTTTTACAGCGATATTCAGTCGCTTCCCTATATTAATTGGAATGCAGATTTGACTGCATGATCGATTCGATTTCACAAATATCTGCAGTTTACGAAATGAAACGTGAGGATAATTCTTTGGACAGATTTTATATTTTCATTTCGTAACAAATCGTAAGTTCCCGCAGATCCGGAAAATTACCAAAAACTAAGTCGTATTTTTTATAATTACAGAATATCTTTATGTTCAAAATACAGGGTGTTCGTCGGCAAGGTATACCACTTTGTTTTGCCGCCATTTTGGTATACGTTAGTCTTGACAGTTCATATTCGGCAGTCGTGACGTAGAGACGTGGCAAATTTATTATGGAAAAATATTCGATAGACCAAAGTGTTTTAATCGTTAAAACATTTTATGAAAATCAATCATCGATTACTGTGACGATGAGAAAGTTACGTGCAATTTTTGGGAGAAACAACGTGCCAACAAGACGCACTATTTATCGCGTAGTGAATGATTTCGAAGAAAGAGGGTCTGTCAAGCATGGACCATAACGTACTGCAAAATCGGCTGAAAACATTACTGCTGCTCAAGAAAGTGTTCAAAACAATCCATCAACCTCAATTAAAAGCCGTGGTCAGGAGCTTGGTCTTCAAAGAACAACTTTGGTCACAATTTTAAACAAGGATTGCATTTGTTTCCATTTAAGATTCGTTGACACAAGAGCTTTTTCCGAAAGACCATTTACGGCGCCCCACATATGCCAATAGGATGTTACAACTCGTCCATGACAACCCCGATTTTCATGAAAAAATTATAATGAGTGACGAGGCACATTTTCATTTGAATGGGTATGTGAATAAACAGAATAGTCGGTTCTGGGCAATAGAAAACCCTCAAATTATTCATCAGTCACCTTTGCATCCATTAAAAGTGACAGTCTGGTGTGCCATTTGGTCATAAGGATTCATTGGACCTTACTTTTTTGAAACTGAAAACGGCATAACGGTAACTGTCAATGGGGAGTGATATCGTAATATGATTGAAAACTTTTTAACGCCACAACTGCATGCTTTGAGCTTGATTAACATGTGGTATCAACAAGACGGTGCCACATCGCATACAGCCAGGATTACAACGGAATTACTGCGAGACCTCTTTCCACAACAAGTTATTTCAAGAAGTGGTGATATTGATTGGCCTCCACGGTCGCCTGATTTGACTGCTCTGGATTTTTTTTTTGTGGAGATATCTGAAAAGCAAGGCTTATGCAAATGAAAACAAAAACGCTTGAGCAACTCAAACAAAATATTCGTGATGAAGTTGGTGAAATACGGTGTGAAATGTGTGAGAATGTAATGAAAAATGTGCACAAAAAGGATCGCATTTGTGATGCTAACAGAGGCGGACATTTATTTGACATTGTATTCCATACATAATTGCCGACATTAAATAAAACATTTATCAATATAAGATCCATTCTCTTTCATTAATTCGAAAATTATAAACAAACAAAGTAGTATACCTTCCCGACGGACACCCTGTATTTTAAAATGACATTTTTTAGATCAAAAAGAACTTTGCTATTATTCTTTGTTCAATTTTCTCCATTTACTTGCTTTCTTAGAGGGGAATGTTTTGACTTGAATAAAAATATGGTGACTTACTACGTTATAAAAATATGGTGACTTAATTTAGGGCGTGGTAACTTCAAAAACAATACTAGACTTTTCTTCCACGTTTAGCGTCATTTTCCAACAGACAGATCTTAAAATCTTGACCAAACTGCGTTGTACTGAAAATTGTCTTTTGTGGGCAGAAACAGATTTGGCTCCAGCGTAGTTGTAGATAGTAGGAATGCCCATTTCGAGGACCTCGGAAAAATCTATATGCGCAAGTACTCAAATAATTGGGAAAACATTTAAACATTTAAAAATTATATGTTTAAAAAGTACAATTTCAATTCATTCTCACAGAGAAAAAAACCCTCAGAAATATTCTACAATTATGCGACCTGTAAGGGACAACAATGCTCGAAGCAAGTGCCCTATATATAGCCTATATTGACCATAAAGGCTATTGAGTGAAAGGTTATTTCAACACATCGACTCTTCGATATGCCCACAACACTAACAACAACATTTAAATATTTTATTTTTGTTTGTTTGTTTCAAAACCAACTATTTTTACTTTCTCAGGATTCCCACGCGTTGGCTGTCATTTTCGAAGAATGTGTTGAAACCGAAAAAAATGCTGAAGACAACAAAATCAAACTTGTAACTTTCATTTAATTTTCTTCCTTTGATGTCCAACCTGTTTACCCACATATGAATTCGAGTGGAAACCAATGTCCTAAATTACTTTCTTGGTATCATCAAATAAATCAAAGAAGAACTTTGTGACTGTAGGCTGGTGGATCAAAAAAGATCTTTCATATTTCCAGAATACGCGTCGTGTTTTTTTTTTTATTGTATGTTTGTTCGCACATTCAAATATTTTTGTGGTGTGCCAGTTGTAATGTAATTTTCAATTCCGGTTCCCACAAAAGGTGTAAAAGCTACAAAGTGTATTTCAAGAAATGCAGTTATTGAAAGTTTAAAGCTTTAATTTTTGTAATATTATATAAAAGATAATCAACGATACATTGGAGTTATAATTAACCAGTTGGTTGAATGGATATTTATCAAACTTTAATTCAAATTTAATTCAATTTAAAATCATTTTTTTTGTTTGTTTTAGCGAAATAAATGTGAATGTTTTCTGAAGCAAATCCATTCGAACGAAGCTTTCTCATTTTACCTCTGAACTATATACAATTTGACTCGTTTCAAAAATAAGATATTTTTTTATTGTTGTCGGAGTCAAACATTTGCAGCAAGACTATGATGTTTAGAAAGGGCGATTAAACTGTCTTTTTCCATTCTGAGAAATTGTAATTTGTCTTGGTGCATTTATGAGTAAACAGTTCTAAAGACTGATCGTTTAATACCAAACTTGAACACTGTTAAATTTCCATGCAATATTTAGACCTTCATTATACAAAATTATATTCCAATACTCAAAATTATATTCTATATGCTAATTCCATTTTTATATTTTCCATCAAAAATCATTTGAGATCACATAATGTAACGGGTTATCCTTTTTTCGCTTTCAAAAGTAAAGTTAAATAAAATACACATAAAGCTATGATTTTGATACAACTTTTATTTTATTGTAATGCTTGAAACTTGCCGATATGTACGAAACACAATGTCATTTAAATGACCGCCTCTGGATTGGTTGCAGCAGTGCATCCTTTTTATGGTAGTTTTCGACCATTCTTTTGCGCATTTCGGGCGATATCTCAGCGATAACTTGATGAGTGTTCATTTTTCAAATGCTCCAACGTTTGGGGCTTATCCGCGTAAACACGTTGAAATCCTGTTGCTGTAGTACCCAATCATTATATCTACGGCGTTATAAATGGTCAGCCGTTGGACTCCATATGGATGAAGGTGCGAAACCAAGTGCAAAATACGCCATAATGAGCCATAAGCTAGGCCCAATTGCTGAGAACACCGTGGAATCGACAAATTCGGATTATCCGCCATACTTTCACTAACAGAAGCGATTTTTTCGGCAGTGCGGACAGTGCGATGATGCACAGGCCTGACCACATCTTTATCGCTTCCAGTCTCTTTAAATTTCTTTATAATCCTGCCAATTTCTTGCAGAGTAGGTTAATTATGGCGACCATAACCACTAAGTTTGAAACACCACTTTTGTAGTAACGATCCATATTCTTCTAAATAAATAACCCTCACCATTTCTGGTTCCGAAATTCAATTTTTTCTATGCGATTTCTCAGTTGAGAAAAATCAAAAAAGTAGTCTTTCTTGACTGAACTGCTGCAGTCAACTTTGGAACACATCAGGCGTTTTGTGAACTAAGTTGTGAGAATGAAAATGGGGGCCACTTCCTTAGCCATATTTTGCAACTTGAGAAAAATTCCAATTTTTCAAGTATTGAAAAATTCCAATTTTTCAAGTTGTGGATTCAATCCTTATATCTTCTTCTTATTATGTGGCTTTTTCTGATGAAATAATTTTTACGATTCGGCAATATCGTGTATGATGAGAATCCAAATTAAAAACGATTTGGAACAGAGAATTACTTTGCGAAAGTAAGCGCCTGGGCCGTACTAACTGTCACAGACGCTTTGTTACCTGGGTCATGCAAACAGTTCGTTAGAAACCATAGTTACCAGCTTCATTTATTCGCAGCAACGGTCACCATATATTCCGAGCTTAGACTTAATGCATTTTTCCATATGGCCTATTGTGGAGGCTAAAGTATGATATGGTTGTCTGACACAACGCCATCCCCCCATATACATTTTGGTGCTTCGAGCGGGATATGAACCAGCGACCTATGGATATACAACAGTCTACAACACGATATCGAAAAAATATACATCTTGCTCGACAAAAAAACGTTTGTTATCATCGTTTGCTTTCCGATACCTACACACAATCCACAACGTTTTTTTTGTCTATCAAAATGTATATTGGGGGGATGGTGTTGTGTCAGATATTCTCCCAATTTTTTTTCTTTTTTCAGTATCGAGTTTCCAGGACGAAATTGTATATGGGGAGATGGTGGTGCGACAGATATTCTCCATATTTCTGATGGAACTAAACAATTCGGAGTTTTTAATATGGGTTTTCTTGAGGTGCTCTTCGGGATGAGAAAGACAACTTTATTTGACTGAGGTTGGATAAGAATCAAGTTAAGAATAAATTGTAATAGGCTTTGTAAGCCAGAGTTGTGGTAGCAATTCTCACTGCTAGAGAAAGCTTTTGTCAAGAGATATTATAAGATAGTTACAAGAGACGTTACAAGACAGTGATAAGAGATATTTCATATAAGGGATTGACAAGAGATATTACAAGTCGACGGGTGTCGAATAAAAATTCCGGTTAAACTTTGACTTCTTTAGTTCGGGCTTAAACAACGGTCAATGCTTTAGAAGTTGTTTTCCGTCGAAAATGATACAAAATACCATATCAGGCCATATTCGTGCAGCGTGAGAAACTTTTCCGGCCAGACTGCGTGCTATTATTTGCACTAAATGTAGCTATATCGAACAATATTTTTCTTAAAATTTAAATTTTTTTTGCGCATACGAGATGTATTCCGAAAATAAGATGAATTTTCAAATTTCGCGGGCTACGTACATTCGACTATCGATTATAATTTTCTTTTTATGTTGGTACATTCGTCTCCAAGATAAGTTGAGGGTTTTATCCATATAGCATGTTTAGTTTGTTTGTGAGACGCATAAGTGTTTTGCGTGTTCGGCGATTTTCTGCTATCGAAAAAAATGGATCAAAGACGTTGCATCAAATTTTGTGTAAGAAATGGGATTAAGTGCTCAAAAACAATTGAAATGTTGACGGTGACATACGATGAGAGTACTCTGAGTCAAAAAAAATGTTTAGAAGTGTTACACGCTTTTCACAGAAGGTCGAGAAGATGTGAATGACGACGCTCGCTCTGGACGCCCCAGCACATCAACAACCGATGAAAATGTTGAGAAAGTGAAGAAAATTGTTATGGAGAATCGTCGAATAGATAGATTAGATAAGTTGTTGAGGATATCGGCATATCGGTTGGCTCATGCCATGCAATCTTTTCGGAAATTTTGGGCATGAAGCGTGTGGCAGCGAAATTCGTTCCAAAATTGCTGAGTTTTGACCAAAAATAACGTCGCACGAGCATTGCTCAGGAATTGTCAATCAACGATGATCTAGATTTACTTAAAAGGGTCATAACTGATGACGAATCATGAATATATGGTTATGACATCGAAACCAAAGCCCAATCGTCCCAAGGGAAGAGTCTAGGTGAGACAAGACCAAAACAAGCACGCCAATTTTGATCAAATGTCAAGGTTTTGCTCACTGTTTTCTTCGATTACCATGGCGTAGTGCATCAGGAGTTCTTACCACAAGGACGTACGGTAAATAAAGAGTATTACCTTAAAGTTATGCCCCGCTTGCGTGAAGCAATACGAAAAAAACGCCCGCAATTGTGGAAAAGAATTTATAGCTTTGGCATCATGATAATGCACCTGCTCACTCAGCTTTGCTTGTGAGAGATTATTAGGGCAAAATCAACACCGTTATCCTGCCTCAGCCACCGTATTCACCAGATTTGATAAAAGGACGGCGTTTTGTGACCATTGAGGAGATAAAAGCCGAATCGCTGAGAGAGCTTAATAACATACCAAAAAGTGCATATCAGAACTGCTTCGAGGATTGGAAAAAAACGCTGCCATAAGTTTATTATATCTAAGGGGGACTACTTTGAAGAAGATAAAATAAAGATTGGTGGATAAATAAATATTTTTTGCGAAAAATGAAAATTCACTTTTTTTTGTGAACACACCTCGTAACTTAATTTGTAAATAAAAAATGTAATCACAATTGTAAAAATTACAGCATTTTTAATTGATAACATTTTGAAGGGCGATCTAATACTCGGAAAAGTCATTGACTACTGTCGAAATGAGGGCGGACCAATGAATGATACTTGATCATCCGAAATTCTAATTTCAATTTCAAGTCAGTATCATAAACCCATATAGCAGCTATTGCTTCAAATACGAGTATAGAATACTATGATTTAAAAAAAAAAAAAAAAACTAGGATACCAAAGTACTTCTAATGTTAGGCATATCTTACATCTAATGAACCCAGTGGGACAACATGAAATGTAAGCAACAACAGATAAATTGTCTCGAGTAGAAACCAGTGGCGGCAAACTCAATCGAACCTGATGGCAGAAATAAACAAAATGTGAACAAAAGTGATCGTAAATTAAAAAGCGACAATACACGCATTATACTTGTATATGCGACGCTTTGTATAACGCGTTTTTTGTTTTATGGCAAATGCGTGCCCGCCAATGGAAGACATGTGCCGGCAATGCCAACGACAACTCCGACTAACAACTTGGTGCTCATTTCGATATGGAGTTGGTCGGTTGGTCGGCCAAATAAGCAAACTGGCCAGCTATTCGACTTGAATGTTGGGGCTCAATATAGGGCAACCACTTTTTATGCAGGTCCGTGTTTACGTTCAGTTTTTGTTGTCGCTCTCAACAAGCGACACAATCAATGAATGGACGCCTGTGAGTCCGTCCATTCAGTCTGTAGAAGAAACCGACAGTTTTAAAATATTATGCATTGGTGTCGCATTGTTGACCATCTTTTGGAGAGTAGTCTGATGGTGTGGCATCACGGGCTTGGTCTTGGCGTTGTACTCTCGTACTTGATCTGTAATTGTATCAATGTTTCAATTTCAACATTGAATTATGGCACTTGATTATGCGGATTTATTTCACAAAATAAAAGACGACAACATGAGAAGAAAAAAATAAAACGACGACAACATTTTGCGTCGCATGGAGAGCAGTGAGTAACTTTTACTGTCGCCTGTTTTTTTTTTCTTTTTTGGTTGTTTTTGGCAGAACACAAACTTGTTTACGGAAACGAAATTTATATGCGAAATGTGTCCAAAAGACCACAAACGACAAAAACTACTAAGGATCGTTTGGATTTTGGGTAAGATCATGAACGTTTTCACTTTTTTCAGGTATTCGACGGTCATTTGTGTGACAGGGAGAAATTTCTTGCAGTTTGATCTTTTTTATTCAGGACTAATTTAAGCGATAAGCGATGTTTTAATTACCCACCATATCTTCTGCTGTACGCATAGGCAGCTCACGTTCTTTCCCACGGTTCAAGTTTAAGGAAAGAGAAATGTCTCAGTTGGCTTTGGGACAGGGGAAATGACTTGTATATGAAACGAATATGAAGAACGGGCAGTGAAGGTACAATGTTGTAAAAGTTATATACATAGAAATAAATTGGGCAGTTTAGGCGAAATTCTGAATCTGAAGAAAAACACTGAAAAAACTGTCTGAATCAAATGCTGACTACAGAGCCGTATTTGCTTCAGAATTTTTGTCTAAAAGACAATGTCCATATCCAGATTAAGCGCACATTATTTTGCTAAGTTATATTTTATAATGAACAGTCTTTAATGTAATTGATAATACTGTTTCCGCACAGTAAATGCTTTCATCTGTTTCATATGACTCATCAAGATTAATATGAAAGAATTTAGATAGGTTTAGGTTCCGGATACGAATCAAAATATTGGGTGTAAAAATATTGGTGTGGGGAATCCAAAACCTTGGAAATTGTACAAGTTCTAAATAATATTGTACTCAGAAATAATTATAATAGTGATTAAGCTAATACATCAATGACCGTTAAAATGATACCGGTAGCATTAAAATTCGTCATAAAGTTGGATGTCCGAAAAGGCCACATTGACAGAGATAGTTCGAAAGGTGAAGACTGGAATTGAATGTAACGCATGAGAAAATTTTCAATGTGTCTGCTCGTAGCATGAGGCCCATATTAAAAAATTAGCTACGATTGGAAGCCTCCTAAATACAAAAAAGAGCTTACCAAGAGCAAAGGTGTTAAAACACTTGCACATCGGTGACGATCTTGAAAATTTGGCTTTTTCTGATGATATAATTTTTACGATACGGCAATATCGTATATGTTGAGAGTGCAAATCAAAGACGATTTAGAACAGAGAATTACAGGAATCCAGATTAAGCGCACATTATTTTGCTAAATTATATGTTATGGTGACCAGTCTCTAATGGAATTTACATAGGGAGATTTTTTAAGATTTAAGTTTTTCAGGTTGGCAGCAATAGTTGGCAATGGCGTCCAAACGTCATCTGTTAAAGTGAAAATTATATACAGTATACTCTGCCATTTCATCATGGAAAGACTAACAAACAAGCAAAGATTGCAAATCGTTGAAATTTATTATCAAAATTCGTGCTCTGTGACAAAAGTGCATCGTTTGATACGACCATTTTGTGGTCGTCATAATCGACCTGCTGAATCAACAAATCGTGCTGTTATCTCCAAATTTCGTACCAAATTTGCTTTGTTGGATATAAAACCGTCGTGCCGCATGCGTAGAGTGCGTATCGAAGAAAATATTGCAGCCGTAGCGGCCAGTGTTAATGACGATCGTGAAATGTCAATTCGTCGCCGTTCTCAGCGATTGGACATGTGTTACTCAACCACAAGCAATTTTTTTTTTGCCCCAATTGGCTGAGTTGAACTTGGCTGACATGTGGTTTCATCAGGACGGTGTAACATGCCACACTGCTCGTGAAACAAAGGATATGTTGAGGGTTGAATTTGATGAGCAGCTTATCTCTCGATTTGGCCCTGTGAGTTGGCCCCCAAGATCTTGCGATTTAACGCCTCTTGTGGGGTTATGTCAAGTCGTTGGTCCGTGTGGACAAGCCGAATGGTATTGAAGCCTTAGAGGATAACATAATACGCGTTATTCGTGGAATACAGGCCGAAATGCTCGAAAAAGTGACGAAAAATTTGACCTTCCGAACGGACATTTTGAGACGGAGCCGCGGATAACATTAACATGAAATTATCTTTAAAAATTAAATTTCAAAGACCAATTTATCGATTCAAATAAAAAATTTTAATATATGATGCAAATTTGAGTGATTTATTCGATTTAAAAAAAAAAAAACTGTGATTAAAAAATCATCCTATATTACTGTTTCCGCACAATAGGCGCTTTCATCCGTTTCATATGAATATAAAAGGATTTAGATTATTTTAGGTTCCGGATGCAGATAAAAATGTTGGGCGTAAAAATATTGGTGTGGGGAATCTAAAACTTTTAAAATTGTATATGTAAGTGTTAAGTAATAGTGCGCCCGGCAACAATTATAATAGTGATTAAGCTGATTCATCAATTAATTCATTAATTAATTAATTGCTTAATTAATATATTATTCACTAATTAAACTAATTTCATGAATTAATACAAATTAACTAATTAAATTAGGTAATCGCATGAGTTAAAAGTTAATGAACGTATTTTAAACGAATTGCTATCTAGTTATTCCATCTTTTTCTTTAAATTTGTTGAAATAAAGTATAATTATTTAATTAAATCAATTAATTATTTAATTATTATTTAATTTTATTTAATTAATTATTATTTAATTAATTCAATTTAATTAATTCAATTAACCAATTATTAAAATCAACAAACAAACATACTATTAACAGGATATGAGAGAACTTCTCACATTCAGTAAGCTTACATGCTCTCTATTTTTAGAATCACACAATGGGACAATTAATGATAATTTTAAAAGTCATAGTTTGAGAAGCATTTACTAGATATGTCGATTACTCGACTATTTGAAGTCTTCGACAGACCCATCGAAAAAAAAATAAAAAAGTTTATTTTTTTAAGAAATGTTTTTTTTATCAGGCAACTGTTAAGGCCTGTTAATTTTCTAAAACAACCTTTCTTTAAGAAACACTCCTTTAAATAATTTTTTTTGTAAAGTAAATAAATAACGATATCTTACTTTTCACAAACATAAATTTTATTCAATGATATGTTATTGAAGAATATTTCTCATAAAAGAAAAATTGTTAAGGAAAAATTAATGAAGAAAATTCGGTTAAATAAAATGTTCTTTAATAAATAAACTCTTCCCTAAGGAAACTACAATTTTTTTAGGAATAGTTCCAAAAAAAACTTTTTGAAGAAAAATCAGCTAAAGTATTATTTCTACAGGGTGTCCGTCGGGAAGGTATATTAATTTGTTTGTTTATAAGTTTTGGTTAAATGAAAGATAAATGTTTTATTTAAAGTCGGCAATTATGTATGGAATAAAATATGAGATAAATGTCCGCCTCTGTGAGCCTCACAAATGCGAGCCCTTTTGAGCACATTTTTCATTACACTCTCACATATTTCACGCGGTATTTCATTAATTTCATCACGAATATTTTGTTTGAGTTGCTCAAATGTTTCTGGTTTGTTGGCATAAACCTTGCTTTTCAGATATCTCCACAAATGGAAGTCCGAAGCGGTCAAATCAGGCGACCGTGGAGGCCAATCAACATCACCATTTCTTGAAATAACTTGTTGTGGAAAGAGGTCTTGTGGCGTTAAAAAGTTGCCAATCATATCACGAAATCGCTCCTCATTGACAGTTAACGTTACGACTTTTTCTATTTCAAAGAAGCAAGGCCCAATGATTCCTCCTGACCAAATTGCACACTAGACTGTCAGTTGTAATGGATGCAAAGGTGACTGATGAATAATGTGAGGGGTTTCCATTGCCCAGAACCGACTATTCTGTTTATTCACATATCCATTCAAATAAAAATGTGCCTCGTCATTGATTATGTCTTTTTCATGAAAATCGGGGTTGTCATGGACGAGCTGTAAATGGACTTGTGGAAGAAACTCTTGTGTCAACTGAATCTTAAATGGAAACAAATGCAAATCCTTGTGCAAAATTTCGGCCAAAGTTGTTATTTGAAGACCAATCTTCTGAGCACGGCGTCGAATTAAGGTTGATGGATTGTTTTGAGCACTTTCTTGAACAGCAGTAATGTTTTCAGCCGATCTTGCAGTACGTTGTTGTCCATGCTTGGCCCTATCAGCTACAGACCTCCCTTGTTCGAAATCATTCACTACACGATAAATAGTGTAAATTTTACGTAACTTTCTCATCGCCACGGTAATCGATGATTGATTTTGATAAAATGGTTTAACAATTATCACGCCCCTTATTCATTAGATTTACCTTCTTCGGACTATTTTCTATTTTCAAACTTAAAAAAATGTCACGGTGGTGAAAGATTTGCCAACAATAAAGTGATGGAGTCAGCGGGTAATGGCTATTTTTAAGAGTTTGACAATCCTTATTATAAACAGGTTATATAGAATATCGCCGGAAATAGTGTAACTAACCAAAAGGAGATTAGTTTGAAAAATAAAAAAAATAAAAAATTCCCCTACTTTTTTATGTCTTCTTTGTTAGGTCGGCTAGTTTTGAAATCGCCCTCGTATTTGTCTGATTATGAGAATTTAATGCATCGTAGTTTTTTCATTGTCTTTCACTCGTTTGCTTGTGTTATATAATATTTAGTATATTTCTTATTCAAATCGTTGTAAATTTCTAGATCACTTCAAAGACGATGTCGTTGCAAAAACGATTGGGAATCTTTGGGATACAATATAGTTTTGACATTATATAAAGGAAATTGTTTGTAATATTTTGGCAGCAACCAATGAATCCCACACAGAATGCATTTTCAGTTCATCAAGAACAAAACATGTTTTCTTACATATAAATTATACATTTGATTAAGATGAAACTTTGACTGGCTCTTCCTTACCTATCTGGTGTTTTTTTTCCAGATATGATTGATTACTGGGAGAGGGTTGAAAATCCATCCATTGCAATAAATGTGATTTCCGTGCAACCATAATTTTCACTATTAAAACATATGCAAAAAATTTAAAAAAGAGCGGTTCACACGGTTTTTTGTTGGATTTTCGAAAAAAATTGGTTCTTCAAATAACTCGAAATCCGGATTTCTGAAAAAGTCGAGTAATTAAACATTATAGGAATTACATATGGGTTTGTGTGAAAATAATGTAAATTTCGCTTTAACTTTAAGTATTCAAAATCGAAGTGAAATCACTGCTTCTGACGTTGTCCATATGAGGTTGCATTTATGTTACCATATCTTGGTTGCGGCCGTATTTTGTTACAATGAAATATGATTTATAATATTAAATCCCTTTGAAGGGGGAGGTTATTAACAGTGATCTCGTTTTATCAAAAAGTAATTTTCCATTAAAACAATATATGGAAGAATCAACGTAAAGTCCAGATGGCGAAATTTCGTGAACGAATTTACAAATTCCTCAAAGTCCACGTCTTGAAATAAGTTCATATCTTAAGAATCTCTTTTCATTTAGAAGGGATCAACCAATTAGGGGATCCTGTGATGAATTGATGTAAAAGGAGCCTACATTGAAAATTGAAATGTTTTTGTTTTGACGAAAATTTGAAAATAGTTTCGTTTGTGCGACCACCCAGGTGGTTTAAAATGAATTTGATGCTAACGTAAAAAATTTATTATGTGTTAGCTTTTTAGTAGCGGAATTTATCCTCTGAAAAGCCTTCTACCTGATAAGTAACTGAAGGCCGCACGCATACCAGAGGTCTCGTGTCCACCTTTCCGAATTACACTGGTTGACATCGGAAAGTAAGTTCTATTCCTCTCGTTCCTCTATTCCTCTATTCCACGCCTAAAAAAAGCTTTGTGATGTATTAAATTTGAATTTATCTCTTCCTGGCATGTTTACATTTGACATTTATTCAATGTCATTTGATCGACTGTGGCATGATCGTTAGCACACGTAACTACAGTGCATATGTTCTAAGACCGATATAAATATCCTTTTTTTTCTTAAAGTTTATCTAGATATACCGACGAATACTTTGAGTAGTCGTGTGATTGACAAATCTAGTAAAAACTTTTCAAACTGACATTTTCAGTCAGCCTCTTTTTAGTGAATCTAACAGAAGATGATGCTTGCATGTTCTCTGTGAAGCGTGTTATGTGAAAGACTAAGACCAATTTTCTGTGACTTTATAATGAGAAGAAGGAGCAGAAGAGGATGCAATTCGGTACGGCAAAAACTATATTTCTTCTTCTAGGCGGAAGCATGAAACTTATATGGTTGAAACTGACATATACAGGGTTGCCCATATTCGACGGACCCATGTTTTTAAAAA
>JAHXMU010000673.1:1304399-1337804 GCA_019455685.1 Philornis downsi
GGCGTTGCCAGATGGGTCCGTCGAATATGGGCAACCCTGTACAAAGACTTCAGTAAAGATAAGTACAACTTTTCGTGGGCCATTTTATATCCAATGAGTAACAAAATGCATATGCTGACAATATAGACGACATTGGCAGAGGACAACTAAGTGTTACTGCAGCCTTCCCAAGCATTCAAAAGGAGTCCACAAATACGAGTCTGGTGGTAAACGAAGAGTCCAGTAGTGTGTGTGAACGCTGTCAGCTCTAAATTTGGAGTAGTGAATGATTTTGCCTTCCTAGGTTTAGTAATCTGTAAAACTAAAACTAGCCTGGAGAATAGGAGTTGAATACGAGGGCTGTTAAAAAAATTAGGAGAATTTTCAAATTTCGTGGGCTACGTACTCGTACATTCGACTTTCGATTGTTATTTTTTTTTTATGTTGGTACACTCGTCTCGATGATATGCTAACGGTTTGTTTAATTTGTTTGTGAGAGGCATAAAGAAGACAATTGTTTTGCGTGTTCGGCGGTATTCTGCTATCGAAAAAAATGGATCAAAGAAGTTGCATCAAATTTTGCGCAAAAAATGGAATTAAGTACTCAAAAAGACTTGAAATGTTGACAGTGGGATACGGTGAGAGTACTCTGAGTTACAAGTGGTACAAGCTTTTCACTAAAGATCGAGAAGACGCTCGCTCTGGACGCCCCAGCTGATCGACAGCCGACGAAAATGTTGAGAAAGTGAAAAAAAATTGTTATGGAGAATCGTCGAATCACAATTGAAGAAGCCGTTGAGGATGTCGGCATATCGATTGGCTCATGCGTGTGGCAGCGAAGTTCGTTCCAAAATTGCTGAATTTCGACCAAAAACAACGTCCCATGAGCTTCGCTCCGGGATTGTTGAATGACGTCAACGCCAATCCAGATTTGCTTAAAAGGGTCATCCTGGTGGCAAATCATGGGTATATGGTTATGACATCGAAACCAAAGCCCAATTTTCCCAAGGGAAGAGAGAAAGGAGAGCCAATCGCTAAGTTCGATCAAGGTTTGTCAAGGTTTTGCTCTCTGTTTTCTTCGGTTACCTTGGCGTAGTGCATTAGGAGTTCTTACCACGAGGTCGTATGGTAAATAAAGAGTATTACTTTGAAGTTTGCGCTGTTTGCGTGAAGCAATATGCAGAAAAGTCCGGAATTGTGAAAAAAATTCATGGCTTTTACATCATGATAATGCACCTGCTCACCTATCTTTGCTTGTGAGAGATTATTTGGTCAAAAACATCGCCGTTATCATGCTTCAGCCACTGAATTCACCAGATTCGCCCCCCTGCGACTGTTTTCCATGAAAGGACGGCGTTTTGCGACGATTGAGGAGATAAAAACCTAATCGCCGAACACGCAAAACACTTGTCTTATTTATACCTCTCACAAACAAACTAAACATGCTATATGGAAAAAAACCGTCAACATATCTTCGAGACGAGTGTACCATCATAAAAAAAAAAAATAATAATCGAAAGTCGAATGTACGTAGCCCGCGAAATTTGAAAATTCGCCTTATTTAATGACAAAACCCTCTCTCGACATACAAAAATCCAGTTGTACCAGACATTGATTTTGCCTGTCTTGCTGCATGGCTTAGAATTCTGTGTTATGAGACAAATAGGCAAATCAGTACTGAGAGTTTTCGACACGAAAATACCATCATCGTTAACGGAAATTATCGGAGATTATATAATGACATCAACGTGGTCAAGCGTACCAAAATAAAACGATTGCGTTGCCAGGGTCGTGTAGTGCGAATGAATCCAAATGCTTCAACCATGTAAAGTCTTCCAAAACTAACTCAATAAGCTGCGTACAAATAGCGTTTAAAACACCGTAGGAAAGACCAAGCTTTTGAAACACTGTTTTAAATTTGATGTGACAAATTTGAGGAGGAGCGCAGAAGCGCTTGGAATTATCTTTTACATGCAGTGTATAAAATATACGCATATCTATTCTAATCTATTCTAGTCCTTCTATGAAGAAATGTTTTTTCCATGGATGTTAAAATAATCCGTAGGAATGCATATCAGAAAACAAAAGAACACATGCATTCGTGTGTTAGCCATGTTAGCGAGTTTTAAAAGTTATTAAAGTGTGATTTATGCAAAAGGCCTGGGTGATTTCGTTACTGGTCTCATATAGTATAATACGAGTACATATCATGCTATCATAGACTTTTGCAAATGTAGCTTTCTTCCGCAGCTCTTTGTCAATTTCATTTGATTAGTTTTTGTTTTCCACAATTTTACTTTTCCAATAACCATATTTGGTTTAAATTAACCCATCAATAATTGCTTCATTAATGGAAATGGAATCCGTTTCAGCATTTTATCAATGAAAATCCATCATCTTAATCGTCATCATCATCATCATCATCATTATGTTGATCTCTAAAAAAGGTCATAGAAGCAAAGTCCAACAACGCCAACGAACAGTTTCTAAACAACCTGCCCGATTTAGTTATATAAGTAGAGGACAGCTCTCTGTGACATTCGCACAAAAGCTACAACATCAATGGAGGACAAAAAGAAAGTAAACTGTAAAGTAATCCGGTTTAGATACGGTTCCGTTTCAAATTAAGTTCAAGGCTAGAAGAAACACAGCTATACAAACAGTTTCACAACAACAACTACAAATATATATATATATATATATATATATATATATATATATACATATATATATATAAAATTAAAACGGTTTTCCAACTCAACTAATGTCACTAAGAATGCCAGAGAGTGGGAAATGCAATAAAAACAGCAAATTAAAAAGATGAAAAATAACACTGGTGACATATATTTTCACAACAACATCAAACAGTGAGGAAAATTTATCTGAAATATAACAACAGCAGAGTATATATAAATGCCACAATAATTAACATTGTTTGCATTATTATATATGGGAACACATGGAGATGTGTAGCTCTAGTTAGCTGGAGAAGCAGACTACACACTCGAGAAGAATGCCAAGTTAAATAGCTAAAATATCATTCTATTGATGTTTGATTTTTCAGTGTCGCTGTCAACTTTTATTCTAAAGTTCCGAAACCGCACTCCAAGATTTGAAAAGATTTGAAGAGGACAGTCCCAAACCTGCCGATTTGACGTATAGGTGGTGCCATTAGTTGGAAAGAAATTATTTTGGTGAAAAGTAGCAACCTTGTAAAACATAAGTTTTAAGTTTCAAGGCACCACATTGTTTAGTATTTTCATTTGAGCCATCAAATGTAAACGATATCAGCGAATCTGTAAACCTGAAAAAAATTGGTCACCGTTATGTACATATAATTTAATATTTTCATTTGTAAGATCTCAGTCCAGGCAATATTTAAACCGAGCTGGATTCTACTCTGCGGAAGTTTGCTACTTCGTTTACGACTTTAAAATATTGGGTAGCATAGTTTAGACAAGGCCGTACGAACTGCCAAGATAAACATCTTAATGGTCGACAAATTGGAGTGTCTACGCCAGACAGGACTTTAAAATATTGGGTAGCATAGTTTAAACAAGGTCGTACGTGATGCCAAGATGAACCCCGTAGTGGTCGACAAATTGGAGTGTCCACGACAGATAGGACTTTAAAATATTGGGTAGCATAGTTTAAACAAGGCCGTACGAGCTGCCAAGATGAACACCCTAGTGGTCGACAAATTGGAGTGTCCACGCCAGACAGAACTTTAAAATATTGGGTAGCATAGTTTAAACAAGGTCGTACGTGATGCCAAGATGAACCCCGTAGTGGTCGACAAATTGGAGTGTCCACGCCAGATAGGACTTTAAAATATTGGGTAGCATAGTTTAAACAAGGCCGTACGTGATGCCAAGATGAACACCGTAGTGGACAGGACTTTAAAATATTGGGTAGCATAGTTTAAACAAGGCCGTACTTGATGCCAAGATGAACACCGTAGTGGCCAACAAATTGGAGTGTCCACGCCAGACAGGACTTTAAAATATTAGGTATCATAGTTTAAACAAGGCCGTACGAGCTGTCTAGATGAACACCGTAGTGGTCGACAAATTGGACAGGACTTTAAAATATTAGGTAGCATAGTTTAAACAAGGCCGTACGTGATGCCAAGATGAACACCGTAGTGGCCGACAAATTGAAGTGTCCACGCCAGACACGGTTAAGAAAATCCACAAAATAGTATTGGATAATCGTCGGCTGAAGATGCGTGAGATAGCTGAAATGATATGCATTTCAAAAGTGTTATAAATCGTATATTGACCACAAGTTTGAGGATGAGAAAGCTGTGCGCAAGATAGTCTTTTGAAGAGAGATATGGTAAATAGACTAGAAGAGCATGACATTTATTGTTGTGTCGATATTTCTCTTCGGACTTTGAAAATTTATGGCGTACATGATGGACAACCAGTTCCATGCGAGGTAGGATATAGCAAAACTGGAGCGGCTTTTGTTTGCGAAACCCAGACCAGAGTATTTTTCTCTTCTGGTAGCACGGGAGACCAGGGGCCCCAGAAACATTTTGTTCTTGCCTGGTCGTGGCGTTCGACCCCCTGTGGGAGCATCGTGCTGGCAGTGGCTGCCCGAACATGTGCGTTCCTTCAGGGTCTCCTGAAGGTAAGGCGGGAACTTGGAAAACACTGTTCATTGTCTATCTAAGGTGTCCTAGATAGGCCTCACTCCTAACCGCGACGAAGCTCACTTCATACCAAGTGACTTCAACGATACTTTGGCTGAGAGAGGAAGCGGGCCCTGAGGAAATTTTCCAAGGGGACCTGCTTTTTATCTTAAAGGTACTTCGACTAATCCTTTCGGGATTAGTTTCAGTACCCCAAAGGGGCACTGGCAGTCCCAAAAAAGAAAAGAAATATACAAAGGAATAGAAAAATAGAAAACAGTCTCATGTGTGATGGCACACCATGAGTAAGGCCTTACGGCGAGACTCATGTAAATAACCGCAATTGATTGATTGCGCGCAAGATGGGTGCCGCGAATGCCTTCAATAGAGCAAAAACAGCGTCGTAAAGATGTTTCAGTAGAGTGCTTGACGATGTTTCACCGCAATAAGGCTGAATTTTTGCGTCGATTTATAACCATGGGTGGAACATGGGTCCACCGCTTCACACCTAAGGCAAAGGAAACAGTCAAAGCAGTGTGCCTGAATGGGAGAATCGTGTCCGAAGCAGACGAAGACAGTTCCACATGCAGGCAAGGTCATAGCGTCTGTTTTTTTTTTGGGATGTGTATGGGATTATTTTTATTGATTATCTGCAGAAAGGAAATCCATCAACGGCGAATGTTACGCTATGTTATTGCAGTGTTTAGGTGACGAAATTATGGAAAAATGGTCGCATTAGGCAATAAAGAAAGCGTTGTTTCATCAGGACTATGCTCCAGTTCACACATCCACTATTGCGATAGCAAAAATAAATGAATTAAAGTTTGAACTGCTTCATGAAGCATCTTATTCGCCAGATTTACCTCCTTCGGACTACTTTCTACCTCCAAACTTAAAAAATTTCTCGGTGGTAAATGATTTGCCAACAATACAGAGGTGGGGTCTGCGGTTGATGGTTATTTTAAGGAGCTTGATAGTTCTTACTACTACAGACAGTATTTAGAAGATATCGAATATCACTGCAAATTATGTTGGAAAATAAAGAAAATTTTCCTCAACTTTTTTGTGTCTTCTTTGTAACGTCAGCTAATTTTGGGGCTGCCCTTGCGCCCACCAAAGTTCAGAATTTTTAGCATCTTGATGTAAGTCGTTGGGATGTTTTGGAGGCGTTTTTGTGTGTATTATGAAAGGCGTGACGGGAATGACGCAGCCTGACACGAAGCGAGGCCTTAGTCTGGACGGCAGTCTTTAGAGTAACTAAACAAATTCTAAATTCTAAACAAGACTTATAAAAAATAGTGTCATTATCCGTCGACATTCCGAAACGGTAAAAACCATTTTAATTTATGGCTGAGTTTCATATCCCTGCATAGCTGATACGCTTTTGCGGAATGATACGACACAAAGACTTAAACGGGACGGTAGTCTATCTTATGGCCTCCTGAACATTGTTATAGAGATGGTGAAGGAAAGGAAAGCCGAGTAAACACCACCGGAGCCATCTTTAACAAATTTCTCTTACTACTATTTGCAACCAAATAATACGCAAAATTTTTACGTATTTATTTGTTTGTACTTTCCAAAAATTTGTTACATTTTTCTCTCCTGCAGAAAATAGATATAAATGTAATCAATTATAAATAGCAACCATAAATAACTAGGCACAAATTTTTTAAAAATTTACGTGTTTTAATTTGTTTCTTTAACGAAATTTGCTAAACTTATTCATTATTCATTAATGTTGTCTTAAAATAAACAATTCTTTCGTATGTAAAATACCTCATCAGGATAGATTTCTTCAAATCTTCACCACGCAATAAAAACAAAGGCAGGACATGGGAAACATTATTATGAAAATGATATGCATTTCAAAAGTGTTATAAATCGTATATTGACCGCAAGTTTGAAGATGAGAAAGCTGTGCGCAAGATGGGTGCCGCGATTGCTTTCGCGTCGTAAAGATGTTTGAGTAGAGTGTTTGGCTATGTTTCACCACAATAAGGCCGAATTTTTGCCTCGATTTATAAGTATGGGTGGAACATGGTTCCACCGCTTCACACCTAAGACAAAGGAACAGTCAAAGTAGTGGACTTGAATGAGAGAATCGAAGACGGTACATTATTAGTGCTTGAAGGTTGACGACATGATATTCTGGGTAACCTATAGTATAGGAAGATGTGTTAATATTGAATTTCCATGCCCAGATATCGACCAGGACCCATACTTGCCAAATTTTACGTAAGGAATAAATGATTCCCGCAATATGGTCTATAGTATGTTTTATCATCCTTTTGAATTTACATGTCATCCATATCCATATCTGTATTGAAATTAGGGATAGAACCTAGATTACTAATTTTGAAGAACAGAATCTTATTGGTGAATACAATTTGGTTCGAAAAATCAGCGTCCACTTGTTGTCCCATTATCCATTCGACAAACCTTCCATTTTTAATTAAGTGTTAAGTGCAGAACTTAATACTCAAGAAACAAAAGATTTAGGACACAAACGTGAACGTATACTGAAACTGACTTAACTGTTAAGAACAATATAGCCAGTAAAGAACACTATAAGTTTCCGTTTCCAACCTTTTTATAGAGAACTAGTAATTTCAGAACTAACCAATAGTTACAAATTTAAATAAAGGACACAAATAAGCAAAATAGGTATGACGTTATTTTGCTTTCACATTTTATTACAATACCGCAAAAAAAATATGAATTGGTGATCTAATATATAAGTATTGTGGAAAGCAGAAAAAGTGTTAAGGATGAACCCTAACTCGTAGGCAAGAATTATTAATAATAATTGCAAAATTTCGCAAAATTAAAGCTAAATATTGTCGTATACATTTTGCATATTTGCACCCTTTATTCAAAATTTTAACTATATGTAAGCAGTAACAAGGCAACAGTTCTGAAAATAATTGGAACAGAAGCTAGAAACTAATGGTGTTGTTTACTAGCTAAATTGTTCAACTTTTAAGTCAGCTTCAGTACGCGTTCACGTTCGTGTCCTAAGTCTTTTGTTTCTTGAGTATTAATTTCAACACTTGGTTGGCCTATAAAGGATAACAAAATTTTTTTGATTTTTAACTACTAAGTTTTACCATTTTTACAGAACAAATGATGACAGCACAATAATTATTACATTTGTTAATATTATGAATATGATCGTGGGTGCCAGCCTTGATAACCATCTCCTCTTCAAAATGAGTTTGAAAATCGTCTTTAAACTATGAGTTGTTTTTATAGAGCTTGTAAATAGAAGGTGTGTAAGCTTACTGATTGTGAAAAGCTTTCTTGCATTCGATTCGTGACGTGTCAGAATTCGTTTTTTGTTTGTGTCCCTGTGGAAATATCCTTGTGAAACATTTTTAAAGTAATCATGGCGAAAACGTATTCGTGGAAAGCTGGGCGCTGCCTGTGATACTCACTATATCAAGAAAGCATGGTGCAGCATCCATTCAGCAGCATTTGTATTCCTGAGAAGGTCTCATAGGTGTCTTTCACTAGGTGACATTAAGTGTAAGTTGCCGCTTTTAAAGAATAATTTTAGTTGCCGTCAGATTATACTGTGTGGGTCGTCAGTGATTAGCATGTGCGTTTGTAAATTGAAAAATTCTACACTGCATAAACTAAAATTAAAAAAGAATTGCAAATGTACGAAATCCTACATAATATTGAGATTTAATAAGATTTTTAAGGAATTCTTCTGATATAATGTCTGCTACCGTAAATTAAAATAAAGACGAAAGTCATGTGAAATATAGTCTCTTATCCAAATATATGCTTTGTTTTTTATTGTATGATTGCTTAACATAAATCGTTCAGTTGAGATGGCCACAGTGCTCACAAATATTGTCATGATGATTTTCCACTTGTAATGTTTTATTTCTTTTTTAATTAATTTTAGAAATCTGCTCTTATTTTATTATTTGTTGTCTAAGGCCAACGTAATTCATATCCATATCCAAATAAAGAATTGTGCGTAATTAATATGTCAGGAGTATACTTCTTAATTGAAATTTTGATGTTACGAGGGGATCCCAAAATTAGTCGATCTAACAATGAAGACACAAAAAAATTTGGAAAAATTTTCTATATTTTTCAACGTAATCTTCTTTTAGCTTGATACACTTTTTCCCAGCGATATTTAGTAGCTTCTATACTCTGTTTGTAGTAAGAACTGTCAAACTCCTTAAAACTGACTCCTTAAACAGACTCCACCTCTTCATTAGTGCCAAATCTTTTACCACCAAACCATTTTTTTAAGTTTGGAAATAGCAAATAGTTCGAGGGAGCTAAATCTGATAAATAAGTTGGGTGATGATGCAATCCGAAATTTAATTTTAGCCATTGCAATAATGGATTTGTGAACTGGAGCATTGTCTTGATGAAACAACACTTTTTTTCGCCAAGTGCTACCTTTTTTCCCTAATTTCATGATCTAAGCGCTGTTATAAATTAGCATAACATTCGCCATTGATGGTTTTTCCTTTCTGAAGATAATCAAAAAAAAAAAAAAATAATAATCAATAAAAATAATAACCTTGCCTGCAAATGGAACCGTCTCCGCCTTCTTTGAACACGACTCTCCCATTCCAGTCCACTGCTTTGACTGTTCCTGTTCCTTTGTCTCAGGTGTGAAGTGGTGGACCCATGTCTCATCAAAACTTCGGCTTTCTTGCGATGAAACATCGCCAAACACTCTACTGAAACATCTTCACGACTCTGCTTTTGCTCTATTGAAAGCAAGCGCGGCACCTATGTTGCGCACAGCTTTCTCATCTTCAAATCTTCAGTCAATACACGATGTATATCACTTTTTGAAATGCCTACTATTCCAGCTAGCTCGTGCATCTTCAGCTAACTATCATCCAATATCATTTTGTGGAGTTTCTTAACCGTGTCTGGCATGGACATCTCAATTGGTCGGCCACTAAGGCATTCGTCTTGGTAGCTCGTACGGCCTCGTTTAAACTCTACTACCCAATATTTTAAAGTCATAAGCGAAGTAGCAGTCTCCCCCAGAGTAGAATCTAGCTCGGTTTGATATTGGTTGGACTGAGACCTTTCAAATGGAAATATTGAATTACATAGTGGTGACCAATTTTGTCCATGTTTACAAATTCATTGAAATCGTTTAGTTTTTGATGGTTCAAATAAAAATACTAAACAACGTAGCGGTTTGAAATGTGAAGCATATGTTTTATAAGGGTGCCACTTTTCATCAAAATAATATTTTTTTAAAACTGCTGGCACCATACGTCAGGTGGGCTTGTTTCGAGACCGCACTCGTACATCTGCCGTTTTCCAAATACATTCGATTAAATTTTATATTTATAAAAATCTCAAACTTTATTTCTTTGAGTCCATTTAACAGTTCTATCAGATTTGCTCATATACGAGTATAGTATAATGCCATGGGTAATTCATGCTGCTATTGCCAATACTTTATTATATTTATTATTCGAGTCACTGTGATTTGCACCTCACCTCAAGATCATAAACAATCTAAATAATATCATTATCTTTCTCTACATTTCCTTCTTCGTTGATTTCCACCACTTTACTCTTGTCATAACAGTCCATCCATCCATCCATCCAGGCAGCCAGTAGGCCATCCATCTAGTGATCTGCATGGAACTATATCGCAATGCGGATTGGAGACAATTTATCTTTTAACTCAAGATGACAACTCTCTTTGGAGTTCTTTTTTTCTTATAAAAACAGATTATGACCCATAATCTATCATAAAATCAGTGCAATGCTTGGTCGCTGTGCTGTAGCGTTTGCTCATACAAATGGCCTCCACTGAGTAGTCAGTATTTTTTGGAATTAAATCCACGACATCCACGGCCAATGTCGACAGCAGCAAGGCAGAATGGAAAACTTTCGAAAGATGATGAAAAGTATAACCACTGATGAATGTTAATGGCTACTCTGTCAATCAACAGAATGTTTAAGATGCACGATAAGATTGCCAATCATGATAAGTAATTGAAATGATGTTTAATTTTATTTTATTTGTGTAGTAAAAATTTGAAAAGCAATTGCATGAAGCACGAATGTGTTTAGTTGTATATGATTGGTATTTATTTTCTGCAGGACTGAAAGAAGAAAGAAAGATATTTTTGGAAAGTACTCGTACATATAAATAAACAAATTCCCTTTCGTCGAATGAATGGGATATGACAGGGCTTTTCACATTCAATGGGTTTACGCGCATCTGTTTTTAAAAGTACTGAAAGGGACCTGCTGCTTAACGATGCCTCCGAACATTAATTCGAGAAGCTTTTACTAGACTTGCTTAATATTTATTAAACAGTAAATTTTTGAAAATTAGAACTTGAAAATTTGTGTTTTGAAATTTGTTCCCATATATGGACAATTAAATAGCTTCGTCTATATTCTTTCCCCATTCTAATGAAATCTAAATCCAGTCACGAGCCACCTATCCCAAGACAGTCGTAATATTTTAGGTTTAGGTTCTAATCAAATCTAAATCCAGTCACGAGCCAACTATCCCAAGTCAGTCGTAATAAAGGGTGTCCCAACAAGAACGCAAGATTTAAATTTGTCGCCATTCAAAGTGTCATTGTTTGACATTTGAACAATTGTTATTGTTTGCTAGTAGAAGTTACGAGGTTAGTAAAAAATGGAGCGCCACACGAATGAACAACGCATTCTCATTGTGAAATTGTTTTACCAAAATGGTGAAAGTTTTGCGGCTACAGTTCGCATATTGCGATCAATTTGGGGTAACAATAATGCTCCAAAAGAGTCAACTGTAAAGAGATTAATGGATAAATGTGCCAAAACTGAGTCTGTTAGTGATGTGATGTAAAGACAACAACGCCTTCGACCGGGTCGATCGACCGAAAATGTCGCAGCTGTACATAATGATGTCGCTCAAACTCCATCCACTTCAATTTCCATTCCCATTTCCATCTTGATGGCTTCGTCAATAGACAGAATTGTCGCATTTAGACTGAGGAAAATTCTTGAGGGATTCACGAGAAGCAAATGCATCCTCAACGTGCCACTGTGTAGTGTGGATTGTGGGCTGGAGAAATCATTTGACCTTTTTTTTATGAAAAAGAGGCATATCAAGCACAAACAGTCAATGGTGTTCGGTATCGTGAAATGATAACCAGTTTTTTCGTGCCCAGAATTGAAGAAATGAATGTGGAGGGCATATGGTTTCAACATGACGGCGCCACCTGTCATACAGCCAGAGAAACAATTCAATTGCTGCATCAGTCATTTCCCGGTCGTGTTATTTTGCGTTTTGGACACCACAATTGGCCGCCTAGATCGTGCGATTTAACACCATTAGACTTTTTTCTTTGAGGTTTTTTGAAGTCGATGGTTTACGCGAAGAAGCCGATGACGACTCAAGTCTTAAAAGAGGAAATTGAACAGTGCATTAATGAAATACCGCAGCATTTATGCAAAACGGTCATTGAAAATTTCATTAAAAGTTCGTGTGTGTTTCAGCAAAGCCGCGGTGGCCATCTGCCAGATGTGTTGTTCCATACTTAACCTCATTCTGTCTACTTTGCGATATAAAAAAGTTTCACGATTTTTGTTTAAATATCTGTGTTTTAATTAAAATTTAAATCTTGCGTTCTTGTTGGGACACCCTTTATTTTAGGTATAGGTTCTAATCAAATATTATTTCAGTCACAGGCCACCTATCCTACCGCTAAAGTGCAATTAACAAATTGACAAATTTCCATCGATCTCAGCTGAACAGAATATTTTTATCTACATACCAGAGGAAACATGGAATTTGATTCCAAGCCAGATTCTAAGCAGGCCATTCTTCTTAGGTAAATACTCGTATATTTAAATTTGTCTTTAGAAAACTCTGATAAAATAAGAACTGAAAATCTATATAAATGGTATAGAAGAGATAGAGAGAGCTTCATACACCTACCCGATAAACATGCATTTCTGCTTTTAAGCGCACTGAACTGTTTTCTGGACGGTGTCATTGAGAGTGTTTATGTAAGAATTTTCCTCCTGTTATTATAATTTTAATTATACCTATAAATGAACTTAATGCTGTAGACTATACTGTATGTCAAAGCTTTTCGTAAACAGCTGACAATGATTATAGCAGTCAGTTTCGAACTTGGCAGATCTTTCAGATCGGTGAGGAGTTCTATTAAAACCACCCGAGAGACTACTTGTGTGCTGCCAATTTAAAAGAGACACCATTTTGTACAAAATTATATACCCGAAACTGAAGGTGAAAAATAAAATTAAATTTGTGAATTGTACTCTGAAACCCCCGTATATTTTTCTCTTAATTAAATAATTGCTATTCCGAACCCCCATCTCAACAGAGAGTGTACTGGAAGATAAGCGGACGTGGCAGCAACATCCTCTTCTTATGTACCATTTGTCGCTATAATCAACTTTTCCAATAAAATACTCTTTGTAGTACTTTTCAATAGCCATGCCCATATTTAGAGCCATATTTTTAAAAATGTGCTCATTGGATTTCTTTCTGTATCTGGCGAGTTATTTTTGCAATGTTTTTAAAGTTTAGCAGAAAATAACCTCTTTTTTCCAGGGTTTGTTATTTTATTTTTCCAGGATTTGTTATTTCACCCGGAAGTCATCTACTCGACATAGAGCCTCCAGGTCAAGTGGGACAGCACCCATCAAAACCTGATTGATGAGAAAACATGATTTCTGCGGGACAACAGCAGCTATGGGATGCTGTTGATACGGAGCCAATGCCAGCTATAAAGAACCTTCCTGCGTTATTTTAACACGTTATTTTTTCCCGGAAACTCCAGTTTGCCCTTTTTATAGATAAGTCCGGCGTGCCATATTGAACCGAATGATGAGATTTAATATCCAACAGTACTGTCTCTTGGAATTTCCAATTTTGGCAGTAATTGTGAGCGATGTTCCTGATTTTTACTAAAAGTTGTATGGTGTTATGTTCCTCCTTGAATCCAAATTGTTATGGTGGAATAACTCTTTGCTTTTAATCAACCAAAATCAATCAATGGTATTAGATTTGTTCTTTAATTACTATTGACAAAATTTTGCTAATTAAGGATAAGAGGCTAATCGGTTTGTTCGCTTTGATGCTACGGACTACTTTTGATGTTTGTCATATTTGAGGAACTTATGAGAATTTGAAAATAACATCTATTTCTGTTCACCACAAAAATTAAATTTTCTGAAAAAAATTAGTAACCATTGAATTTTGACGAACATTTCTTAAGAACATATACTCGAGCTTATTCAGTCATATGCATAGTTTACTGAGAAAATTAACTAGATATTCAGCTTAAATGTTTAATTGCAAAATTGGAAATTTTGAAAAAAATATTACGTCGAATTTGTCTTAAAAAAAAAAAAAAAAAATTTTTTTTGCGAAGAGAAAATTAATTCGTTTTTGAAAACACAGAAAACTATAAAATTCCTGCTTACGGAATACTCCACTAAAGCGAATTTGATTTCCCAAAGATAATATTTATAATAATTTTAGTATGGATAAATCTTTAGAAAAGATTTGGTCAACATTTCACTGCACTTTTAATTTAACTTTAAATCGAATCCTAGATGGAATCCTCTATATGAAAATGTTACAAAAATAAAATAGAAAATTCTCTCCCATTTACGGAAACTGAAAACTTGTGACGAATTAGAAAGAGTTTTCTAAACAAAAAACTCGGTTAGTATTTTGAAAACTCAGAGAACTCTACTAAATCGAATTTAATTCCACAAAGATAACACTTATAATAATTTTAGTATGGATAAATCTTTAGAAGCGATGTCGATAAAATTTCACTGTATTTTTCATTGAACTTTAAGTGCAATTGGGGTAAATTTTATCGTCTATATGAAAATTTTACAAAAATAAAATAGAAAATTCTCTTCGGTTTACGGAAACTGAAAATTTGTGGCGAATTAGAAAGAGATTTCTAAAAAAACTCTGTTTGTATTTTGAAAACTCAGAATATCAGAACATCACTTCCAAATGAATTTGCTAAGAATCTGAACACTATTTCCTACAGATATTAAGCTTAAAAGCTACATAATTTCAGTTGCAAGAACTAAAAGTTACTGTGCAATAAGAAAAATTGTCAAGCCGAGGCTTCTCCATCCCTTTTCATTCCTTGCCAATTAACTACACAATCGAAAAACAATAAGAAAAATTGCCCAATAAGAAAAATTTTCAAGCTGAGACTTCTTCATCCCTTTTCATTCCTGGCCAATTAACTACACAATCGAAAAACAATAGACAAACATTTACCTCCAAATAACCGAAAATTACACTGTCTAAAAAAGTTTTTTTAGTATTTTGAAAACTTAGAATATCAGAACATCATTTCGAAGACAATTTGCTAAGGATCTGATCACTATTTTCTATAGATATTAAGCTTAAAAGCTACATAATTTCAATTGCAAGAATCTAACCTAAAAGTTACTATGCAATAAGAAAAAATTTCAAGCCGAGACTTCTCCATCCCTTTTCATTCCTGACCAATTCACTACACAATCGAAAAACATCAAACAAAAATTTATCTCCAAATAACTGAAAATTACACTGTCTAAATGTATTTAAATGTCCATAACTCTCCATATTAAATTACCAAAATGTATGGACAAAATGCGTCTCTTACCCACAAAGTGAATGAATTGCATTCCAGACCGTGAAATTGACTGTAACCCCTAAACATTTTTGACCATCATTTTAGATTTTATTAAAGTCAATTATTTAAGCAGACAACATGACGACAAACTTAACTCTGTCAGATATTAGAAGTGAACGGAGGGGAAATGAAAGCTAAGATATCAACTTTTGCTTTCAGCCAACAAATGATGACCTGCACCTCATAAGTTAACAGGAGGAGAAGTCTGCAAACAAAGAAATGCAAAAAAAAAAAAAAAGAATTGCAAAATAATATGCATTATAGAGACTTGGCCAGCATTGGAAAACCATCAGGAAAAATTTGATGGTTATGCCAAATGCTGCAGCAATAACCATCAAAAGCACCAGCACCCGCCAAAAATACTACACCATCATCTTCTTCGTCATCGTCATTGTCTTCGTCATCAGTTGTGGCATCATCGCTACTATCGTCATCGTTATATCCTCTTCCTCCCCATCATGATGATCATTATGAGGTTGGCAAGGAAAAATACTCGCGCTTGTACCACCACCATCACTACCACTTCGAGTTGCAATAACGCCGTCACTTGTGTTGCAAGAGAAAGTAACGACATTTGAAGAACGTGATCTTTAAGTTTAAGGCGATTTTAGTGTCTGTGACTGAGACTCACTGGTGTTGCTGCCGTTTTTCTTCTGCTGCCGCAGTGGTTCACTGTGTCTGTCTGGGATGTCGTCTCATTGTCTTCAAGAGTGCGGCAAGACAACAAATACTTATGCCCCTAAGAAGCTGTTGCACGCCACAAAAATGTAAATAGCAGTGTGTCAGTAACCGAGGGATGGTCGATAAAAACTGAGGTATTACAAAACTTTTGACTATTTACCAAAAATATTTTAAACGTTTCGTTTTCACTTTTTTGTCCAAAATGAGAAAAATCCTCAGGTAGTGTGAGAAAATGATGACATAAATGATTGGGAAACAATTGACTTTGGTTAAAGTTCATATTTGAGTTGCTGGTTTAAAAATTAGAAAAAGGTAAATATTAGAATATCGATTAGAATAAATATCATTGTATTCCATACTCAAGTTAAGAGTTTCTATTATAAGAAATATAACAAAATGTATTTGTTGTGAAACGGTTCTATATTGGCAAGGCGTCATGAACTGATTCAGTTTCGTATCTTCTACACAGAATTAAATGCCTCATTTAATATTTCCATACCCTGGATGGTAGTAATTGCGACAACTATTTACTTTACTGTTGAATTGTTCCCGTGTTAATTCAAAAGTAATTCTCAAAAACTACTTTTTGATCGAACTAACAAAGGCCATTGTTCGGGTCTAGATCTAATGCATACAAGAGAAATCAAAAAGAGCAAACATAATGCGATGACGACATAAACGAATTCACTTGCATTCCTTGAATGAGATATGGGAGAGCTTCTCAAACTCAATGAAATCAAACACATCCTATTTTTAAACTCACTCAATGGGACCTACTCACATTGTGGTAGATCACAAATCTAACTGGACAAAATTAATAAATTGCGCAGGGTTCACTTCTCACTTATTTATTAAACAGAAAATGGATTTAAATTTATAAATGATTGTAAAAAATTAACTTTTTTTAAGAAGAAAGTTTTTTTTAGTAAATTAACGCAAAAAGTAAATTGTTCACACCGTCAACAAAAAATATATTTTTAAGATAAAAGATTGGTTTCTTAAATACATGCTCTGAGATTATTTGTAGTTATATATATATACTAATATTTACGTTGAATACAACTAATTCATCATATAATAAAATTATTAGGTGAGTTTTTATGTAAAGAGTCGTATGTTGTCATTTTTAGTATTAAAATAATTTTAATATTTTTAATAAATATTTAATAGTAATTGTTTTATTCACTTGTCTTTGCTTTATTATATTAACAATACAGATAAAGCAAAGAGATTTTAATTTAGTCAATTTCATATGCACCGTTAAAAAATTCTTCTTCCGCGAAAGCATCAACAGATAATAATGAAAGAACTTATTTTCTTATCAAACTTCGAACTCGAAAAGGAGTGTGACACAAAATTGCGATAAAAGGATCTGAAGAAATTAATAGCCGATTAAAAAGATCTGTATTTGTGTCTATTCTCGAAGTTTTTCTCGTAAACAACTCTCTAAATTACCTCATATCCTTATTTCTTGCTTCTTGAGCTTCTTCTGACTTTTCCACTTTTTATCCATTTTTCGGCCAGCTTAAAACAAATAATATTTATGTTTGCCTTAAGATTTCTTTTCACGTCTTCTGGTATATCTTGAAGACCATATCTAACCATCATTAATGTCAATAAGGCGTCTTTGCGATGTATTTTGGGAGTTTTATCCATTCTTGAAAAATGTCCTTTCACAAAAGAGTCATACTGGAAAAGCGAAAAAAATGTATGGCAGTCGCAAAAATGCGCAAGATGTTTTTGATTTACCTTAAAGCGAATACTTGAAAGATTAATCACAATATAGATTCACACCGGAACTATCCGGAATAAATAGATTTAACTCTACTTGAAAAAAGGAAATATTTTATTTTTTGCACTTTCTGAACTTCTCAGAAAAAAATTTTTTTTAATACTTACAATGAAAATATTTAAATGAATTGTAATATATTTTCTTGAAATAAAGCTTAATAGTAATAAAAAAAATTATGACATAAAATTACCGTAGACTTGTTAATCATAGGACAAAGTCGTTGAAATCTGAATGCATCTGTTGACAACAACTGACTTTAAAGCACAATTTTTCCTAATCAGAGCTAAAAACAAGCAAACAAAAACTGAATTACAGTTGCCTATTGTATTGAGACGCTCATTAAATGATCAGAAGGAATGTTGCCAGACATTTTTTTTTAATTTTTTCTAGCAAGATTTGTGAATTACCACAGTGCGCTACGGTTTAAAGACGACTCCAAACATCACATTTTGAGAAGCATTTACTAGGCTTGTCGATACTCGAAGTGCTCGTCAGAAATATTGAGGTGACCGCCGCTCAAATAATGAAAGTTCGCTGTATGCGGGGATTGAACCCGCGATCATGCAAACGATAGCCGTGTGTACTAACAACCATCATACCACTGTCAATTCTACGATGAGGACATAGCATGCAGTAAATTTGAAAACAGTCTTTAAAATTGGTTGCTTCTGAATTGGTTTAAAGTGACCTAAATAAATTCTGGTCTTCAAGAAATACAGAGTGTTAAAATATTTGCTTCGATATAATAACTCTCGTCGATAGAGTTGTGTTCTTCTTGAACAAAACTAGTTCCAATGAATGATTGCTTTGGTAAACGCTGAGAACCAGTTTCTATTGTGCTGTTCTTTTCATTCCTTCTGTTCTTTCAATTCCCTTCGTTCTTCTAGTATCGCTTCTTTGATTCAATCGTTAACACCAAACATTTTTTTTTGCATCCTAAAAATACTTTTTTCAGGAAAGGAATCTCTATTAGGCGAGAAGTGGCGAAATTGTGCAGATATACTTGATAATTTTAGACATATGGTGTTGTGCCTAAAAAGTACGATCAGTTTTTATTTATTTCAAAAAATTTTTATTCGTCCACAAATATTTAATCAATTTTAATGTATACACTTTTGTGAACGTGTTTTGAAATCCTCCATATGTCCTTTCTGGCATTTTGCAGTGTACTAAAGTTGTGCTTCTCAAGCTTTTTTTTATAAAATAAGTAAATTGTCCACATTTCTTAACCAGTGGACAAATTTTTGACTTTTAATCCCTGCTAAAAATGGACATTTCTGAAGCAAGCTTAGAACGGATGTGCCAACTTTCAACAAAGTCAAAAGTGATTGGATTTTCAAATTTTGCAAAATGTCTTAAAAATCAAATATTTCATCGTCCATGATATCGAAGAATGAAGGAGGCAAACATCTGAAGTATCCAGTGAATAAAGCGAACAAAAAGAACGAATTAAACGCAAGGAACGATGTGAATGAAAAGAATGTGAAAGAAAAGGAGAAGCTAGATCCTCTTGATGAACAGTACTAAAATGAATGGCTTACAGAATGGAACTAAATAGAAACTAATAGTATCTATATCCATAATCGACAGCAAGTATATGCATTCATGACGTATTTCTTTGCTCTATTGATATAAGCAGATTGATCAGAACATATTTTTTAGAAACACTTTTGAACTTGTTCCATAGCATCTAGTTTAGGGCTGGTATTGCAGTGATAATAATTACCATCGCATAAGACATTTGTATTAGTATGGCAGCAAAAGTTTATCTTTGGTATTTTCCTCATGGCCTAATACGAGTATTTCGCTATTTGGTCTAAAACTAGTTGATATAAAATTTGCAGAAAATATGACAACTCCAAGATGTTTTCTTTGCTGACAAATAGTGAACATTTTTATTACCCTTTGTGTTGAACGTAGTTAAATCCTTCCCATGAATTGAAAAATGAATTTTATAAAATAAATAAAATTATAAATTAAGAATTAAATTGATTTTTTGGAAAATTAAATTGAATTGCATTTAACTTAATTGTATTGTTTCGAATTAAAATTGCATTATATCAAATTACACTGAGTTAAATTGAATTACTTTGAATTGCTTGTATCAAACAATTTGTAAATATTATAAATTGTAAAAATTAACTATATATTTGCTGGTATAATGACCCCTTCAAACAACCATGCAACTATAAAAATTCCTTATTTTTGTTACGCCCATGTGGCAACGCAGCCGCTCTCAACATACGAATAAAACCCGAAATAATGTAAGTTAACCGTTGTCTTTTCCCCTCCTCCAGTACGAAACCCCCTCGTAAATACACACATCCCGCCAAGAACCTAAGTTCTTCCACAAAATCCCAATTTCTCTCGAAGAAGCTAAGTTCCAAATTAAATCTTCAGATCAAATCTGACAGATTACACTCTATCATTTGCATTCTACACTTTGGTAGAGTATTGTGTTTGTGTAGTTTGTTAAATTTATGTTGAATTTATGGGCTATGATAAATTACGGGAAAACCCACAGAAGTTTTTTCAATTTTTTGGTTTTGAGTTGAAATTGTTTTGAATGTTTAGATTCATGGGACCATATAATCACGGGAATGTACAATAATTTCTTAAAGGTTTGAAGAGCATTTTTAATATGAAAATTTGATCGTTAAACTTTCAATATTATACTTATGAATATAACACATTTTATTTAAACATAATATAAAAATTGAAAATCGCCTCATATTTTCCCAAATATTGAAAACCAGGTAGCATTTATGTTGATTGCTTTTTAGATAAGATTAATGTAAATTCGTCTAATTTTTCCTGGTGAGATAAATAAATAAATATTATTATTATTACATTTTCTTATTAACTCGTATGGAAATTGTGACGTAACGCCTTTCTGCGCTCTTTTTTGAACGATAAACACTGCACTTTTGGAGTATGAGAACAATATTTTGAAAGTTTTGCACCCTAAAAATACTTTTTTATTTGCAGAAAATTAATATCTATTAGGCAAGAAGTGGCAGAATTGTGCAGATATACTTGATGATTTTAGACATATGGTATTGTGCCTAAAAAGTACGATTAGTTTTTATTTATTTCAAAAATTTTTTATTCGTCCAGATCTATTTAATTAATTTCAATGTATACACTTTTGCCAACGTGTTTTGAAATCCTCCATATGTGGAATCTCATCAGAGATCTCATCAGATTGAAAACGGTATCCTCGAAGCGTTTTTTTTTATGTCCGGAAATACTCCCTGAAGTTACCGTACGAAAAATATTAACTATTGTAGTCGTTTGGATTATAGAAAGCCGAATATAAAGAGTGTCCCAACAAAAACGCAAGATTTAAATGACAGATGCAGCAATTGAATTGTTTCTCTGGCTGTATGACATGCGGCGCCGTCTTGTTGAAACCACATGCCCTCCACATGACATTAATTTCTTAAATTCTAGGCACGAAAAAACTGGTTATCATTTCACGATACCGAACACCATTGACTGCTTGCGCTTGACATGCCTCATTTTCATAAAAAAAGGTCCAATGATTCCTCCAGCCACAAACAGTGACACGTTGAGGATGCATTTACTTCTCGTGAATCACTCGAGGATTTTCCTCATCCCAAATGCAGCAATTCTGCCTATTGACGAAGCCATTAAGATGGAAATGGGCCTCGTAACTGAAGATGATTTTATCGGCAAAATCAGCATTTTCATGTTGTTTCTCTAATACCCAGTTAATGAACTCCCTTCGCTGTCCATGGTCAGCTGGCTTCAGTTCCTGAGCCAATTGAACTTTGTATGCATGAAGATGCAAATATTTCGTCAAAATTCGCTGCATAGTGGATTTGGAGACAACAATTTGCTGAACTCGGTGTCGAATTGAGGTGGATGGAATTTGAGCGACATCATCACCTACAGCTGTGACATTTTCGGTCAGTCGACCTGGTCGAAGGCGCGTTGTTGTCTTTATATCACTAACAGATCCAGTTTGTGCAAATTTATCCATTAATCTCTTAACAGTTGACTCTTTTGGAGCATTATGATGACCCCAAATTGATCGCAATTTGCGAACTGTAGCCGCAAAACTTCCACCATTTTGGTAAAACAATTTCACAATGAGGATGCGTTGTTCATTCGTGTGGCGCTCCATTTATACTAACCTCGTACCTTCAACCAGCAAACAATAACAATTGTTCAAATGTCAAACAATGACACTTCGAATGGCGCCAAATTTAAATCTTGCGTTTTTGTTGGGACACCCTTTATTTGAAAACAACAAAAAAAAAAAAAACAATTTTGATTATTCCGGGATTCGGGAAAAGGGTTTTATTTTCTGATGAAAGCAATGTTCGCATCTTTGACATAAAAGAAAAAAAAATTAGACTGGCAGAAGAATGCTAAAGCAGACGAATACGGTGGCTACGGAGTGGCATTAGTTGAACTTTTTGCGAAAAACTTACAAAGGGCCGATGTAGTATGAGAAGGCGCATTGTTTTGACGCAAAAACCAAGAATTGCCTGTCTTTAAATCCACATCCTTTTGGGGGATACGAAAATGATGCAGTTTACGACCAGTTTGGCCACGACAATCGAAGAAAACTATTAGCATAATCTTGATTTTTAGCGATATTGTTGCAATCTTTGCAAACTTACTTCACATTTGGCACGATATTCACTCGATTGGTCGGTTGTTTATGTTTCATAAGCATAGATCCAAATCTTATTTCCCGTCATATTGTTGGTAGCCAGAAACGATCTTTTCATAGATTTTAACGCGATGATTCCTTTCGAAAATGTTGCGTGTTTTTGTACCAATCGAAATTTAACTCTAAGTTGACTGAACTTTTTAATCGGCTGACTCTTTAATTGTTAGTCGATGGGTTTTTAACACAAAATCTTGAATTTGTTGGGTATGACTCCACACCGGTAGAGATGGATGATCTTCCGGAGTGTTTTTTGTCTTCAACTCATTTTTTAAGTGTTTATGCCATTTGTAAGCATTTCTTTTCGATCAAATCTGCAAATTTTGCAACATTCTAAATATTCCTATGGCAGAAATATTAATTTATAAATAAAATTTAATGCAGCTTTACACATTGTATAAATTGCTGAAATCATTATTTGCATCGTATGCACTAAGGTCATTTATGATGTGAAATGAATGTCTTTCATGCAACTTGCATAAAAAAGTAATTCTGAGATTCTGAAAACTGGAATTTTGAGCATTTCGAGTGGTTCTTGCTGAGTGACACGAGAAATTTAGTTATCAATTCCTCAATCGTAGCCCACTTATCTATGTAGATTTTGAACCTTACGTAGTCTACAGATGTGGTATTACATGATCTAGATAGTACGCATGAATTCACTAATACTTTCACAATACTTTCCCTTTTTTGTTTTTCGTTTATCTCCTCTTTGCGCTGTTTAATGAAAATCTTTAGTGCCGCCCTCTAGAAAAGATATGGAGATAAAGATATTGGAATCATTATATAGAAGCTGTAACAAATCTGGATTAAAATGACGCGAAATGTTGTTAAGATAAAATTTCAGCAACATTAGACTGTTATTGTAACCATTTTTGTATATGTGACCATCTGAGTTTCGCTGGGAATAATTTTAAAGAATCGTTTGTTCGACAAAAATACTAAAAAATGATCCAGTATAAATAATTTAGATTAACTCGATCTAATGAACAACAGTACGTTTATATATACGAGAGCGATCCCGAACGTACCGACCTGACGTATAGATGGTGCTAGTAGTTTTACAAAATTATTTTGTTGGCAATCTTATAAAACATATGTTTTAAGTTTCAAGTGGCCACGTTGTTTAGTATTTTTTTCTTTGAGCCATCAAAAATAAACAACCTCATTGAATTTGTATGCAAGGAAAAAATTGGTCACTGTTATGTAATTCCATATTTCCATTTGAAAGGTCTCAGTCCAATCAATATTAAAGTAGAACTAGATTCTACTCTGGGGAAGACTGCTCCCTCGTTTATGACTTTAAAAAATTAGGTAGCATAGTTTAAACAAGGCCGTACGAGCTGGCAAGATGAACACTGTAGTGGTCGACCAATTGAGGTGCCCACGTCAGACACGGTTAAGAAAATCCACAAAATGGTATATGGATGATCGATGGCTGAAGGTGAGTGAGCTAGCTGAAATGATAGGCATTTTAAAAAGTCCTGTACATCGTATATCGACCGAAGATTTGAAGATGAGAAAACTATGCGCAATATGGGTGCCGTGCTTGCTTTCAGTAGAGCAACAATAGCGTCGTTAAGATGTTTCACTAGAGAGTTTGGCGATATTTCGCCGCAATAAAGATGCATTTTTGCGTTGATTTATAACCATGGATGGGACATGGGTCCACCACTTCACACCTGAGACAAAGGAACAGTCAAAGCAGTAGACTGTAGTGGAGGAATTGTGTAAGTTTAAGTTTTAAGTTTAAAAATCATAAATTCCTTGTACAATTGTTTCTACTTTAAAACACTGATATAACTTTTTTGAGAAGGAGTTTCTCTCTCTCTTAATCTTTACACAGTTTTGCGACAAACAAAAGGGGGCCTGACGCCAAATTTCCACTGCAGTTTTTTAAATATGAAATATTTATTTCTAAATCAAAGTCTAAATCATAATTTCCACTGCTGTAGTCTAGAATAGTGCCAGGATATTACCTCTTTTTTTGCGTTTCTTTATTCCATCCATCATAAGAAACAATTTCTGGCATCTAACTATCATTTCACTTTACGAACATGCCTCGTACTAGGTAGGTACTTGTTTGCAGGTACTCAACATCACTTGATTCAATGCGAATCTTGTTTATTGGCGTGTATGAAAGTCATCAGTTATCATTTCTTTTTACAAATTCATGAGTACTTTTTGTTTTCTAAGCACTTTTCCACTGAAGATCCATTCATCCACACATCCACCATCATCGACATGATCGAGACACATCTCCACCAGCTACAGAAAAGTAGCTGCAATGGCAGCGTTAAAACGTGTAACCAATTTTGCTAGTAAATTTCGATATTTTTTGGCATTTGGTGGGAGACTTTACAAAAAAGAACTCTGTTTTGGAGGTCAAATGTTATGGTGAGCAAAAAGGAAAACTGAAACTTTTGTTTATCGCCTTCATCATCATCGTAGCCACAACATCACAGTCATCATCATTATCATCATTTCTCTTATCATCAACGTCATCATCATCCTAACGAAATGGAAATTGGAATTAAAAAGGAAGAGTGGTTACCAAGATGATGCCGCTAAGGCTGAGGCAGACTCTCATAAAAAGTGAAATTTTATTTTCCTTAATCAGTTATTGCAAAATGTTAAATGCAATCAACTAAGGGACTTCCACTGAATATTGGCAACTTGATTCTCCACAAAGTCGTGGGATTACAGTGAGCAGCATGTGTGGCAGACAGAGCATTGTTTGGAATTTGTGCCGAAAAGTTAATGAACTTTTGTAGTAAAATTCGTATTATTCGATTGCAAAGATTGCATTCGCAAAGGTTAACTTTGTAGTCTTTAATGTAGTTGCTTATTTAGTTTTGGTTATTTTAGGTTTGAAATTTGAATGCAAATATAACAACGTATGAGAAATGATTGAATTGTATCTTTAGCCAAATGAAATTTGGAAAATGAACTTCAATTATTATGGGATCATCTGCGGCTGGATGGTAGAAAGGCGTGACTATTGAGCTTATGATAGTGGGTTTAAAAATTCGGCTCAATCATTGTCTTTCTTTCTGATTAATATTGACAATGCTTAGTAACTAAATCTACGCAAACAGACATTTGAATTCGTCATTAAATAGTAAACGCCGTGAGATTAATATAAAATTTACATATATGGCTCATTAAAAGTGATGAGTTTTCCTCTGACCTATTCATGATATGTAATTGATCACACTTTACACTTGTTAGACAGGTGAGCTATAACTTAGAGTCTAGTTCTTGACGCTTGTAACAATTTGAAATAATGACTAAAAATGCATACTGATCGTCTCAAAACCTCTGAGTGGATTTGGTCATGTCCTTCCCTCATACTGCTATGTTCAAAAAGTAATATTAGTTTACATTTTCTTCAAAAAATCATTAAGTATCCAACCAAATCTATATCATTCCCTTTGAAGTGTCTCTTTATGCTAATATATTTTGTCAATTAGTTATCTTTCGGCATAACTTTCAAAACACGCTGCAATTTACGTTAAACCTCCTTACTCCATTCAAAATATTGTTATCAGAGCGGCCTTTAAAGTTTAGAAAATAGCCGGAAGTCAAACGATATTAAATCTGGCGAATATGGTAGTTATGCAGCGAGAGTAATGGAAATTTTGTAGAAAAATTTGCGAAGGGTAAATGCATTGTGAGATGGTCGTTAGTGTAGTGGAAAAACGTAATTCTGCTCATAAATTCAGGGTTTTTTTTTGCGAATATCTTCGCGGAAAATACGAATAACACTCAAATAATATTTCTTGTGGACAGTCTGGCACGGCAGAAGACATTCATAATTCATAATGCCACTATAGTCAAAGTAAACTGGCGGCATAACATTGATTTTTGATCGGCTTTGAAGTAATCTTGTCGATTTGTCAGATGTTTTCGGATCACATGCATAGATCCAAGTCTTATCGTTCGTAATAATGAGCTTTATTATGGGCCGGTAGTCAGTAATCATCTCTTTACAGATCTGATTGTTGCGTTTTTTTTCAAAAAATGTAATGCTTTTGATGCCAATCGAAGTTTGACGTATCTGACGTTCAAAATATCGAAATGCTAACAAGATGTCTAATTGTTAATGGACAGTTTTTTTGGGGGCGACTTTCATCAGTAGAGGCTGATGGTCGTATATCGAGCTCTTCATCTTCCATTTGTTTTTGTTTTTCTATTAATTGTTTTTTGCCACCTGTACACCTTTTGTCCCGATATAGTCTGTTTACCGAAGGCTCTATGCAATATTATAAATGTTTTCGTAGCAGGAATTCCTTTATGTAAAATTAAATCTGTAATTTCAGGTAGGTGAACCAACTTATAAAAACTCTTATGCTACTCTTTTTGCCCAAATTTTATAGATATGTTTTATAAATTGTGGCCCAGAGCGACGTAATGGTTAGAACACGCGACTATCATTCGCATTAACTGCGGGTTCAATCCCCCATACAGCAACCTGTCATTATTTGACTGCGGTCACCTAGACGTGTCTGACAAATACTTTTAATAGTCAGGTACTCGAAAAGTCTGGTAAATGCTTCTCAAACTGTCACGTTCGAAATCGTCATTAAACTGTTGGTGCTGTTGACTGAGTCTATAAAAAATAGATTGCCTAAAGCTCATTGAATGTGAGAGACTTTCCCCTATCTCATTAATGAGATGCAACGGAATTTGTTTTATGGTTTTTTATATTGTTTTATAAATCATTCATTAGGAAAACGAACTGAGACATGTTATATTTAATTAACGATCAGTTCAAATCATGGAAAAGTGTTTAAGGCTTGTGCAAACACTGAGCAGTAGGTTGTACTAAAGCATTGCTTTTTAGAATTTTAAAATAGGAGAGATCTCATACGATAAATGTTGCAAACCAAATTACGAAAGTTCTTTACTTCTAAAGGTACTTTGGCCACTCAACCGCTGATTGAAGTTTCGATTTCTAATGTACTTTGCAAAGAAAACCATTTATTTTGATGGTCAACTCAGGGTTCGAATGATTTACCAAATTCTGCCGATTTCTTTTTTCGCTAATTTGTAAACTTGATCCTTGAGGAGATTTTTTTTACTAAAAAATGCCAAATTTAGCCATTCATTCGTATGCTCATAGTATCTGCATTTTTATATCCCCAAATCCATAATGTAAATTGATTTGACTTCGTATTAACTTGATTATTAGGATATTCAAAATATAATATTTAATTATACAGGGTTGCCCATATTCGACGGACCCATGTTTAAAAAAAAAAAAACAAAGAAAAAAATAAAAATTTGGCGGTTGGCAATCTTATTCATTTAATTTGTTCCAAGTAGATTTGTTTACATCAATTTTTGAATATGATATCTCTCAAATGGCCGCCTTGTGCCCTGATGGCGTATTGTGCCCTTTTTGCAGCATTTTCCATCCAATCCAAATGCGGTATGTCATTAAGCGATCTGACATGACTGTCAAAAGTTATGGCGTTGCCAGATGGGTCCGTCGAATATGGGCAACCCTGTATGCGCTGGAATGGCTCTAACGCACTTCCATTCTCTTTTTGATTTCTAACTATAGTAAATGAAATAGTTTTTGAATTTTTATATATAATATTCATAAGTAAAGGGTGATTTTTTAATCGTAGGAATTTTTTTGTTTGCCCCAATTGGCTGAGTTGAACCTGGTTGACAAGTGGTTTCATCAGGACGGCGCAACATGTCACACTACTCATGAAACAATGGATACTCGTATGTTGAGGGATGCATTTGGTGAGCAGCTTATCTCTCTATTTGGCCTAGTGAGTTGGACCCCAAGATCTTGCGATTTAACGCCTCTTGATTATTCCTTGTGAGGTTATGTCAAGTCGTTAGTCTATGTGTACAAGCCGAACACTATTGAAGCCTTACAGGATAACATAACATGCGTTATTCGTGGAATACAGACCGAAATGCTCGAAAAAGTGACGAAAAATTGGACCTTCCGGAAAATGGAAATTTTGGGACGGAGCCGCGAACAACATTTTCATGAAATTATCTTTAAAAATTAAATGGCAAAGACCAATTTATCAATTCCAATAAAAAATTTTAATATATGATGCAACCTACGATTAAAAAATCATCCTATATATAATATTATTTTAAATATTTTATTTTAATATTTGTGTTTTATTGACCAATTCCCATCACATTTTTTGATAGAATGTAGTAGCAGAACACGAAGCACACAATTTCTTTGTTGCAGTAGTACACGAATCAGTACTTGGTCAGTACAAGAAATAGTGAAAAATGTGTACTCTTTTAGTTCAATAAATAGCATTTATCAGTACGTGTTAGAAAACATATCTGGAAATTTTTCCGCAAATTCCATTCGAAAAATGTTTTGATGATTGATTCGGAATAGATCTACTTTGAAATATTTTCCTGTTAGAATGTATTTCGTTAGTAATAAAGAAAAAACCTCTTGAAAATAGACTTATTTGACCATGTTTTGATATGGACCCCATATAAAATAGTTTGCTCTAATTGTTTTCCACAGACCATATTTTTCATCAGTACATATTATGATATGACCCCGATACAAATGGGCTGCTCAATCTTGGCATTATCGCCTCTGCATTTCATGATTATGATCAGAATTTGTTATATTTTGCACTTCTGTCTCAAATTATACTGATCTACATATTTGGAAAAAAAATTGACTGCAGAAACGAAGCATGTTTTTTAATTATCCAGGGTGCGCTGAATTTGTATTTGGCATAAAAATTAGGCCATTACGTCTTGTTCATTTTTGCTGGCAACACTGTGAAATAGTCCATACTGACACTACAATTCCACAATTATTAATTTGACAGAAGCACATATTCATTGTAAATGTTCATAATATTAGCGTTTAAGCATGTCGGGGAGATCGTGTCTTACTGATTCAAGCTATTTTTGCTTTGTGTCTTTTGAATATTTGGTTGGAAACAAAGGATATGCAATTTCAGAATCATTAAAATGTGCATATTTACGTAATTTTGGTTTTGCTGTCAGAAACTTGAACAAACCGTGAACACCGACAATGTTTTGCAATAGTTGCAAAACTGTTTTATACAAGTGATCAAATGGCAAGAAGATCTATTTCGATTTTTCAATTCCAGTACTTTGGAAAGAGCCAAGCAGCCACCAAACCGATTGCTATTTCTGTATTTTCTAACAATTGTATTTTCTAACAAGAGTTGCTGGATTCAGTATGAAAAATCGAAAAAATATTAATTACGCGAATGTCTCTTCGGATTCCAAACCAGTTCAACGTCCACCAAATAATCTATTACCAGTCATTCCCAGTGCTACGAGCAGTGAGTCCGAAACATCTTTAACCAGCAGTGGTTGGTTGTATCAGGCTGATGATAAACGCCATTTAGTGACTCAAGCTAAGCTGAATGATCTAATTCAGGATTTACATTTAACGAAGGAAGACGCAGAATTACTAGCTTCACACATTCAGCAGTGGAAACATCTTACAGTTGGGACAAAAGTATAGAGATAGAAGCTTGGAATTGGCTGCATATTTTGAAAAGAAATACTGTATTCTATACTGTATTGATGGTTTATTTAAAAAAATGAACCAGTCATATGAGAAAACTGAATGGAGATTATTTATTAATGGCTCCAAGTACAGTGTAAAGGTCCTTCTTTTACATAATGGGAAAGAAAAACCATCCATACTAATGGGCCGTACCGTTAATATAAAGGAAAATTACGAATCAATGACTGAAATTTTGACATTACTCAAATATAACGATAATAAATGGAAGATCTGGGGTGACCTTAAGGTGTGTGATTTAAATTTCTTTGCATATATAGTGTAGACCATCGTAAATACTCGTAAATTAATCTGTTTCAGGCCATTGGTTTGTTGACTGGTATAAAAGGAGGTTTCACAAATATTATTGTTTCCTTTGTCTATGGGATTGTCGCACTACATATCATCATTACGTCAGAACAGAGTGACCAAAAAGAAGTAGGCATTCACCAGGAAAACAAAACATTTCAAATACACCATTAATTGATCTAAACGACGGACTTCTTCCGCCACTGCACATAAAATTGGGCCTTTTTAAGAACTTTGTCAAGGCTCTAAACAAAGATGGGGGCAGCATTTAAATATTTATTAGCCGATTTCCCTAAAATTTCATACGCTAAAATCAAAGAAGGCGTATTTGTTGGCTTTTAGATCAGAAAGCTATTTATTGATGACAATTTCTCACAATGTTAATTGGAGAAAGAATATGCAGCCTGGAAATCTTTCAAGAGCATCGTGAACAATTTTTTTGGAAACAATAAGAGTGAAAACTACAGACAAATTGTTGCTGAATTATTGAAAAATTATCACGAATTAGGTGCACGAATGTCACTCAAAATGTATTTTCTTCATTCTCATTTAGATTTTTTTTCACAAAACTTAGGTGCGGTGGGCAACGAACAAGGGGAGCGTGCTCACCAAGATTTAATGAAAATTAAAAGAAATTATCAAGGATTTTGGGACAAAAGCATGCTGGGAGACTATTACTGGACTGTAATATGGGAAACCGAAGCAACTAAATACAAACGACGTTCAACTAATTTCACTCACTTTTGAAAATTCATTGATTTTTTAAATAAACTAATTATTTTTTATGTAAAGAACGAAAAAAAAAAATTTTTTTTTTTTTGCATTTCGAAAACTTGACATGATAGAGAAGAAGAAAAGAAAAAAAGAAAAGAAGAAAGATTCGAATTCAGCCCACCAAATTACTGTAGGAAAGATATTTGGTTGCTCCAGTCCAAAACCTTGTTGGGTAGTATAATTAGAAAATAAAATATTCCTGAGATTCGATGTTTGTATTGAAAGTTGGATTTGATTTTGCTCACAACTGCTTAATTTACTCGTAATTTATGTGCTTAAATATGGTCTTCATTTTGACATTAAATGCGATTAGCATAAAACACCACAATTTTTTGCTTTTTTTATATATTCTACTTTGAAATTGATTTTTTTCCACTCATTTTTTTTAATGAATCTTTCTAATGAAATTTACAATAAGTATTCAAATCTTAACCCTATCTTAAACTAAAGTATCCTGCCATTGCCGGATTTTATTTTTGGCGAGCCGAACTTTTTATCACCGGACCAAGTCCAGCGTGTCATTTCTTCATAGCCGTATATGACCGGGAAAATGTTGAAGGTTTTGAGTGGGAGGACAACTTCGATACATATGACCTGCTTAATTTTCTTATTTCCTCGGAAATATAAGGAATGTTTAAAGCCTTGTGTATGTTATCATTCCTAATATACCATGGGGCACCACATATTTGGCGCAGTATTCATGATTGATAGAAAAATAAGTTATATCTATTTAAATTAGAGATGATACCCGCTTGCTTACGTCTTTGCTTTTGTCAGCAGGCGTAATGCTCGATGCGTTAAACATGATACAAGTTTTTTTTTTCACAATAAAACTGCAAAAAATTTTTTTTTTTCGGATATATTATAGACTCGTGTATCAATTTTATGCTGATTTACATACAAGGTTGTTCGTTTAGTGGTTTCAAAACTGCCGGTCTTGCAAGGCTGCCGGTCTGGCAAGGCTGCCAGCTGTTAAATACCTATCGTCTGAAGTGTTATTTATTTAGTGAAAGGTTTTCCATTTACGAACATCGATCATTAAACAACTGCAGAAAGCATAAGAATAGTTAAAAGCGACTACAAAAGTGGTGATTCAACTGTGGACTTCCAATCGAACCAAACTTTCTTTAGCGATGAAGCTCATTTCACACTCGATGGTTACATCAACAAGCAAAATTGTCGCATATGGGGCTCGGAGAACCCATAAGTGATAGTGGGAAAATCATTGCATCCGGAAAAGTGACTGTTTGGTGCGCATTATGCTCTGAAGGTGTCATTGGATGGCATTTTTTCAGAAATGACACTGAGGGAACGTCGAAACTGCTGCATGTTACTGCTGCAATCAATCCGGAGGCGATAATTTAAATTACATTGTATTTCGTACATAATGGGAAGTTCGAAGCATTATAATGAAATACAAGTTTTATCGAAATCATAGCTTTATGTGTACTTTATTTACCTTCAGTTTTAAAAACGAAAACTGAATAACCCTATATAATGTGTGTCCAATTTTGCATGTTTTTTTTGTTTGTTTGTTTTATTTTGCTTTTTAAATGCTTTGGGTTGGCAGCATTGGGTCAAAGTATAGGGTGACGCATAAGTAACGTTAAGATTTAATCAGCGAATACATTTTTTGTTTAAATCTTTTTTTTTCGTCTCTTTACAGAATTAACTAAACAATATTTGGGAAATTTATGACGGAAAAGCTCAGCACAGAACAAAGAACCAAAGTTGTTCAATTTTACTTTGAAAGTCAGCATTCGATTATTCAGATCATATCGAAATTTCTTTTATGTTCGAAATGCTCCTAGCGCGTTCCAACAATTTAGCGATTGGTTCAGTGTTTTGGGCAACATGGAGCTACCCGTGATCTTCCGCATGCTGGAAGATATCGTGCAGTTCGAAATGAAGTGGCCATTGTTCGAGTGCAAGCAAGTATTGAGGAAAACTCTGAAACTCCCACCAGGCGACGTTCTCAGCAGTTAGAGATGTCTAGGCGGTCTTTGAAAAGAATTTTATAGGTACATATGTTACATCTTTTCCCACATAATTGATTCACTAGTTAAAACCAAATGATGCACCAGAACGCATTCAATATAGTCGCTGTTAACGTTACTTATGCGCCACCCTTTGTAGTATTAATAAAGTATGATTAACATCATGGTAACAAATAAAGTTACTTATACGGCACTTATATATACTTATAAATTATTTTAAATAGTTTGTTGTTTTATAAATAGTATTAATAACTTACATATTTTGTATTACTAACAAATTAAGAAAAAAAAA